>CANSNZ010001388.1:1265000-1276310 GCA_947646795.1 Beta lomatogona | reverse complement strand
AGAGGAAACCCGCTCTAGTATAATGAATTCGGAAACACAGACAAGCCACAGTTTCGAGTGTTTGAAAGAAATTTTGTGAGGCTCGGGACTTGGGAAAATTACCCTCCTCGCGGAAGTAAAACCCGATGAAGAATGTGAGTGCTATCATGATAAGGCGGGATACACAACCGACTCCAGTGGAGCAGAGTACGGTTTCAGCAGAGCACTAAGTTACTTTACTTCCAAAGCACGACCTCCCCACCTTTTCCGGGTTCTTCCCATGCCGATTGTGGCTGTACGAGAGCAACAAAGGCATATACGAGGCCGCACGCGTAACGCGAGGTAAGTTCTCCTATTTTACCCAACATGAGAAAACTAGTGAGCATGTTTCTCGTTTATTTCTCATATAATGCACTTCCTCCCAAATATGATGACCTGCATGTTTGACCATCCCTTGCACTATTAATGACATCGGGTATTCCCTAAAGCTATGTTGGGAGCCTGGGGTGCTTCAATTAATGTGATTCCATTTTCGCTATATAAGTCTTTAACGTCAGCCCTCGTGGATGCAACAAATGTCATAGTGCAATTAGTCGACGGATCCCACTCTTATCCTGCAAGTGGTAAGGTCGAGGATGCCATAGTTCATGTCGTAAACTTCGCTTTCCTACCGACTTTTATGTACCGGATACGGAGTCCGATCCCCATGTTTATCCCTTGCTTTTTTTTAGTGGAGACCGTTTTGAAAACATCCAAGCATAAAATCGATGTTGGTGCTGTGGTCATTAATGTAAAGGGAATTTGGGGGACAGATTAGAAGCATTCCTTCCGTATTCATGAAGTCTAAAATTCCCTAGCGACAGAACATCCATCATAAGCCAGGGTACTATTCACTCCATGCAGTGCGACATATGATACCAAGTGAAGGACATGAAATCGGGGGAGGTAGTGAGGTTGCAAAAATACGAGAGACCACCTCGATTTATCGTATTGCTTTACACCTTTTTCACTAACGCCACCAAGCCAAGCAGAAGTTTGGTTTCATCAAACTTACGTGTACAAGTGTTGGAACAAGGAGTCGAACCATCCTGACCGGGACATGGGGGGAGGTATAAGGCCGAGCTAACGACTTTAAACCTCGCTTACTCAGCGGGCAAATTTCGTGCCTTGTATTATTTCTACTTACTTTCCCTCCCCTTTCTTTTCTTTTTTATTTTTCTTTTCTCTTTATTAGGATTTTTTATGCTTCGGGTGTACTTTGGCTTCATGTTTCCCGCAGTATCCTTAGCACATACAAGGAGGTGAAAAAAATCGTAACGCCGAGTGGAGAAAAGTCACGTAAGCCTCACGCGCGACTCGCGGCACTAAATGCGCACGACTCGCGCACTAAATGCGCACGACTCGCGCACCTCGGCGCCCCGACTGTAGTTTCTCGTAAACGCATGCCCGACTCGCGTACGTGGTGCGCCCGAGTCGCGTTTCGAGCCGCACAAGACCTAAACCCTTCGATTTGTTCATTCTTTCACCCCATTACCCTCACCCTTCTGGACTCTCTCTCTCTTTCCTAAGTCTCACCACACCCCCAAATCTCGCTTCCACTCTCTCATCATTCTCACATTTTTTTTTCTCTCTCACACCCATAACTCTCGTCATCTTCATCCTCCATCTTTCTCTTTCACCACAAAAATCAAATTTCTCTTTATTTTCGAAAACCCTAACTTTTCGGGGTTTCTTTCACCTTTCTCAATTCGCACCAAATCGAAGACATCGAAGACTTTTTGAGTATCATGGAAGATTTATTCGGGGCCGTAGCCGATGAAAACCACACTCGAAACTCCGAATTTGGTAAACTTTCAATCCATCCCTCTCGTTTTGCTCCATTTTCGGCCAATTCTAGTTCAATCTTTGGATCGCTTGTCGGGACTATATGTCTTCTTGGTGTGATTGCATTGCTTTCTTGCTGGTCGTTGGCGCCCGGGTGTGGGATTTCGCGGTTAGCTGGCAGCTGAGGGGCGAGGATCAGGCGGTGTATGAGCCGATGTGTGTCGTGGGGGAGGTTAAAGAAGGTGTAAGGATATTTCCCGGTATGGGTTTTAGTTTGACTAGGGCGAGACAGTGTTGTAGTGATAACTCACTTAAGGCCCCTACTCTTGATATGGCACCTAAGAGAGCTCGGAGCGATTGTCTGGGTCTCACTCACCTCAATGCAACTCAACTGAAAAGGTGGAAAACATCGACTAAACTTGGAAGAACAATTCAAGAGACCAAATTGGTGCCATACGACACCTTACGCAAACTAGGACTCTTCTAAACCAGTTAAGTTCCCTCTTAGCCACTAGTTTGTTTAGATGGATTCACGGAGATAAGAATGCCGACTTACGAGAGATACACATCGGAGTTTCTCTAACCTCAGAGAAACGGGATAAACTCCGAGGACCCCACCATCGCTTTCATCCTTAATGGCAAGAATTTTCAATCGACCTACAGGAGGTAAAACTTGCTTTCGTCGGAACTACGAGCCAAACGATCGGCGTATGGCACTCGATGTATGTAATGAGGCTCTTTTCCTCGGTCGACATCACACGTGGACTCATTGGGGGTCATAGGTGCAAAAGTAGCCAAATTCCTCACCCCGCTCTTAGATTCTGTCCACCGTCTACTAGCTATGACGTATTCTCAATCCTGGGGAACCTACTCGCCTATTCCCAAGCTTGATCTCAAGTGTTTGTGGACTATGACACCGAGAGGTGCCTGATGCTCCTGAACGGGTTAGATATCCGGTTAAATGGTCATTTTGAGAGTGCCGCAAGGAACAGGGGAAAATCAAGATAGGGGGTAGGTGACTCAACTAACACACTATGTTGGGGAGGAAGTACCTGGACGAGGAAGGAGAAGATATTTTGCGCCCCTCTAAACTATTTTAAAACTCCTCGGCAAGGACTGTACATTTAAATATTCTCTTACTCAATCGCATAAAGCCTACATGTTGTGGTTTCCTCCTCTAAGGACCATTTTGTGTGGCTCTACTGCCTCGAACTTGGTAACGTACATGTCCTTACCACAAAACCGTATCGCCATCACCGAGCATACTTCACAAGCCGATCTTTTATCCCACTGATGACATCTATCTTCCGGGGTGCAAGTAAAGAGTTCAACCAAATTAGAGGCGCGCCCCAAAGACTCACTCGCGAATAGAATCAAAAGGTCGAGGGGTGAGCATCGTAGATGGGTGAGGCCGAGATACCTCTTTCCTTTGAGGCTGTGGAGTGACCAACTGGCTGTAGACTACTATGGTCGGAGCTTTACGTAGTCGAGGCACAAATACCACACCTTAGATGACAATGTCTATTCGATGCACTCTATGATGTCTCGCCAGAATAATTTCTTGTGTGTCCCAATATCCTCTATCGTTGACGGGACTGGGCATGTCGACTCCCACCGCCGCAATCGATGCCGAGCCGACTCGTGGAGAGCTACGAGGGGATCGTCTAATTGACATTCCCGAGAACCTTCTAGAACCTAGGATTGTAAGTTTTTTCCCTTTCCCTTTTGTTTATTGTTGGCCCTTTCTTCCATTGAGGGCCTGTTGGCTTAAGTGGGGGGAGGGATAGCTTTTTTCTTGTATATATTTTGGTTTTATTTTTGCTTATCTAAAAAAAAAAAAAATACTAAAAAACCCGTCCGGAATGAAAACCCGCAAGGGCGGGCGACTCTTGCAAAACTGGGTCCTGGATAGGTCTAAAACCCAAAAGGGCAACTTATGCAAAAAGTAGCTAACCGGAGCTTTATGGATTATGAGTTCATAAATGAAAAAATAAAAAAAATAAAAATATGAGTGTGAAGCCAGATAAAACTCGAAAGGGCTCCTAGGCAAAATGAGAGATAAAAGAGAGAAAATTTGGAAATCATTTGCCTGGGAGGTGGTGTTATAAGGAGGATCGGTGATATAAGGAAAGGCCTCAGTAGGGTTTTCATCTTAATGTTCCGAGTTAGAGGCGAATAGGTTGGGAGCTCGCTCATCACTGGAGGAATAAGGAGCCTGGGTGGTCATGGATTGTGATTAGATGGTCCAAGTTCGAGTCCTCTGAGATTTGGTCAGATTCGAATTTGCTTTTGTCTTTTCATAACACAGGAGGATGGTCAGTGTGGTGTTCGTGCAGATTGGAATGGCTTTGAAACCTTTGGAGATCTTTCCGGTTCAAAGTCATGTGTTTTTATTATCTTCGTGGAGTATAGTACGAGAGTGCTATTTACATTATTTAAGGAGAGCTTTTAGTTCAAGTGCGGGGGTGACTCTTACCCTTAAGCTTAGTTTTGAAGCGAATCCTGGGGAATAGCAAAACTTTTTATCATACACTAGGATGGAGAGAGATAAGGGAGTAGTGAAAGGTGAGCAATGGCTTGGAAGGGGTGCCTCATCGACCTTTATTTTGAGTTTACTCGAGGTCGAGTAAAGTTCAAGTGCGGGGGTATTTGATGTGACCAAGTTATATGCGACTATAGAGTATTTAGAAGTCCATTTCACTAAGGTTTAAGGTTAATGAAGGCGAGTTTGACTCATCTAAACCTTAGTGGGGAGAAGAAGGAGTTATGATGAATTTGTAAGATACAGAGAGATTTAAGGATATTTGGTGGTTCCATATGCTTTTGAGATCATCGACAGGTGGATTAAGCTCACAAAGTTCCTTGAAGTCTAGATTTTGATGGTCACCATCCAAGTTCATCTTTTGTGGCTCTACGGATTGCAGCCCACCACGGGCATTGGAAGAGCCCACCTCGGCGTTTTGAAGAAGAGAATCACGAGCAGTGGCGAGGGCCCGACTCGCGCACTATACTCGCGCGAGTCACGCACTCCCGAGCCTCTGGCTGGACTTTTGGTGAGCGAAGGCCCGACTCGTGCACCAGAGAGTCCGACTCGCGCACTTCGACGCGGTTATGACTCTTCGACGCTCACTTTCCTTAGGTTTTATTAATTAGAAAAACGTTTTGTTTGGATATCCGGTAACTTCCGAACCGAATTAGAGAGGATAGAGAGAAGAACCCTAATCCCTATTTTTCCCTCCTTTTGAGTTTCGAATAATTGGCTCAAGATTTGCTTGATGAATGCTATGTTGATCGTAGCTTAAATCTAGTCTTGAGAACGGTTAATCAAGCTTCGGTCTATTATTGTGAGGTTTCTCTTTGTTAACTTTTTCTTAATTATAATTGTGATTTCTTGATTTTAATCTATGATCGGGGTATGTATTGCTAGGAGTACTACTAGTTTATACATTCGATTTATCATTTGCTAGGATTTAGAATTGATGTCGATTCATCTGTTCTTCTTTCATGAGTAGCAATCTAGGGCTTGATTAATGAATCTGATTATTCTTGATTAATCACTAGAGAAATCACAAGTTCCAATTTGAATATGTTGTGCTAGCAATTTGTTAATTGGCTCATTGTTTCCTAGTTCGTTGATGTTCTATTGATTTGAATTTAATCTCTCGATTAGATTAGATTAATCTTTAGTTCAAGTTTTATGATCATCTGATCGTGATTATTAAACGGTACTTTTGAGGGAAAGGAATTTGATTTCCAACTTTGAGTAATTAAGAGTAAAGTTACACATTCGAGAAACCAATGATCAATAGTATGAATCGAAGTGGCCATTAACCGAACTCAAGATTCTTCTTCTTCGATTACATTACTTTTTGATTGTTCCCGTAGTTCTTCATATTTAGTTATTCAATCTTTCGATCCCAAAACCCCCATTCGATCTATTATAAGCACGAGTTAGTCCCCAAGTCTCGTGGATTTGACCCTACTTATCTCGCCACTTACATTTATTTGTATTGGAAAGAAGGAAAATAAACTTTTATCTTTGGTAGCGCATTTGACCGCTGTCCCACCAACTATATTGATCCTACACTCCTCATCATGTGTCAAACTCATGAAAGCCATCTACAAGCTAAAACAAGCTCCTCGAGCTTGGTATACCGAACTCATAAAATTTCTCACCGGTTTGGGGTTCAAGCGAGCAGTGTCCGATACTTCATTATTTATTTTATTCTCAACTCCACATCCTATTTATTTGATTGTGTATGTTGACGATATTATAATTACAGGACCAAATGCCGCTACACTCGACCTCCTTTATTCAAACGTTGGTCGCTAGGGATTGCTCTAAAGGACCTTGGCTCTCTATCATATTTTTAGGGGTTGAAGTTATTCCCACCGCAGCGGGCTCTTTTCTTAATCAACGTCAATATATCATTGACCTTCTTGATCGACTCAAGCATGGTTGATGCGAAACCAGCCCCTACGCCACTTGTAGTCACTCAACCTCTCACTCTCAACCGTGGTACCCCACTCGAAGCTCCCAAGGACTACCGTGCCGCCCTTGGTGGTATTCAATACCTTATGTTAACACGTCCTGATGTGGCGTTTGCAGTCAATAGGTTGTCGCAATTCATGCATCGCCCAACCACCATACATTGGTTCGCTTTAAAGCGCCTCATGCTCTATCTTTGTGGTACTCAAGATAAGGGTCTCACCATTCATCGTGACTCACCTCTTCGTCTCCATGCCTTTTCGGATGTGGATTGGGCTAGAGACAAAGATGACTATATTTACACAATGGGCCATGTGGTGTTTCTTGGCCGCACCCCCTCTTACATGGTGCTCAAAAAGCAAACTTCACTTGCTCGCTCTTACCGAGGTGGAATACTCGCGTTGCTGCCTCTACTACGGCCGAGATAATGGCCGCCCAAAATTTGCTCACTTAATTAGGGGGTCTCATTGTCACATATTCCAGCTTATATATTGTGATAGTCTCAAGGCCACACATCTTAGTTCTAATCCCGTGTTTCATTCTAAGATGAAACACTTAGCGTCAGCTTTTCATTTCATCCGTGAACGGATTCAAAATGGAACACTTCGAGTACAACATGTCTCTACATGAGACCAACTAGCAGACTTTCTTACCAAGGCCTTGACTCGTCCTCGTCTTGATGTTCTACTGTCCAAGATTGGACTCACTGATCGTTCCTCCGTCTTGCGGGGGTATATTAGAGATAAACGTTAGACTTAGTCTAACTTTATCTCTTTCATTCTTGTTGATACGTTTTCCATACTTATCTTGTATAGGTTGTTTACATTATTATCTTGTATACGTTGTTATCTTCGATATTCTTTTGTAATTTTATCTCTTTGTTGTACTTAGCTTCTCCTTATACGTAGCTTTATGATTATAGGTTGATGTATAAATACTACTTATCATTAATGAATTAAACTAAGCTTTCTAACTCTTTTAGTATCTTCCAATCAATAGACAAATAGAACTTTAATTTCTTTTAGTCATGTCGGGTCACAAAGTGTGATAAAAATAAAATTTCACTATTTAGCTTCAGATTATTTTCCATATTAATCCCACTATAAATCATGGTGATGCGCATTTAGCCTGTTGTTTTCCATGTTAATCCCACAATGGTCAATTATCATGTTTTGCTAATGTGGAGTGCTTAAACATGGCTTGGATGGGAAGACAATACAATAAGCCTTTGCGCACTTGCTCGTCTATATATCAGAGTGTTCTTATCCATTGTGTCACTAGTTAGATAAGAAGCAAAAATAGTAGATTTGACAAGGATTAAAACTACAAAGACCAAACCTTCTTCTTCCCAACCTACTGCTAGCCCCTCTTGTATTGCACGAGAAACTCCCAACAACCAACCGTTTAAGTCCAAAAGAGACTCAAACACCAAAAAAAACAAATTACAAAAGTAAAATAAAGTGGGGCCCACAAGGAAAAAAACAAGGGAGAGAAAAAAATCAGGCGCGTATGTTATGCTCCCACAAAAATAAGAGAGTGAGGAAGAAAAAAACATAAAGCAAGAGAGAGAGAAAAGACAAATCACCATCCCACAAGAAGAGAGCAAAAAACAAACTGTGAAAGTAAGAGAAACAGAGAAATTTTGGCACCATTAAAGAAGCTGCACACCAAGTTAAATAACAAATTCACTTCAATAAAAAAAGGGGTGAGGAACAAATTAAGATTGCTGGAAAATCAAAAGTAATAGATCGAGAAATCGGGTCTTTCAAAATTTACAACGTTTGTTTAAGAGGAGTTTTATAGGATTAAAAATTAAGATTTTAATTATTTGTCTATGATTATTGGGTTGTGGATGATAGTAGCTCTTGCCTTTTTGTTGCCTTGGTTTTTATATTGATTTCGTCTCACTCTTTCATCTAATCTTCAAGTTTCCTCTTTTCTCTCTCTCTCTAAAATAAAGTTTAGGCTGTAATTTTGTTTAAACTTTTAATCTCTTCTTCATTTTCTAGTTCTCTCGATTTGATTTTGTTTGTAATTAGAACCCTTCATTTGTAATTTCGTAGTTTGTTAGTCAAGGAGAGTGTTTTAGTACGGCTTAGCAAATTGTTATCTTTATCATTGAGGTATCTATGAATGAATAAACTATTACCAATGAAAGTCTAAATTGGCCACTTGTTCAAAAGAATACTTTATCCAAATGATACCAATGTGAAAGTCAAAATGGTACCAATTCAAAGCGAATGGTACAATTGTATATCGAATGGTACCAATTGATATCGAATGGTACCAATTTTATATAAGAAGGGTACCAATTTCATGTTAGATTGGTACCAATTTGAAACAAACAGGTACTATTTCGATGAATAAAGGCATAAAATAGATACAAAGAGCCTCTTGCACGACATCACCTTGGAGCTTGGCAAACCGGTAACTAATTGGACAATTGCAAACTTTTGCGACGTCGATAAGCATTACTAATTAGGTTTACTATTTGTCTATTACTACTTTTAATGTTTCATATAATTAGTTACATTATGCTTGCTTGTATGATTTTGGGTACTAAGTTAAAGTGATATTATAACTTAAGGTTTATCTAAAGTTTATTATTTTTTGGGCTCATAACCCTCAATTCTAGAGAATAGTTAAGGTTAAACAAATTATAGTCGGTGATGAATATAGTTTGGTACCAATGAAAGCTAGATTGGTACTAATAAATGTCGAGATGGGACCCTCCCCTTCTTACATGGTTTGCAAGTGTTTGGGCCATTAATGTAGAAGGAAGAGGCCAATTTAACATCATGTCAATGATTTGTGGTATATCGAGTAGGTGGGAACCATGTATGAACAACAATAGGATGTCATTGGAAGATATTGGATCCCATTTGGAAGGACCAAGTATTAGCTTGGTACATCAAGGTTCCTACATTGGTACCCTCCCCTACTTACATGGGTTGTAAATATTTGGGTCAATAATGTACAAGAAAGAGGCCAATTGAACACCATGTCAATGATTTGGGGTATATCATTTGGTTGGAACCATCTACGAACAACAATAGGATATCATTGGGAAAAATTGCGGGCCATTTAGGAGGAGCCGAAGTGTTACCTTGGTATTACATCATGCTTCATATAATGGTACCTACCCTTCTTACATGAGATACAAGTGTTTGGGCCAATAATTTACAATGAAGAGGCCAATTAAACATCTTGTCATTAATTTAGGGTATATCAAACACATGATTTGATCCTAGATAATATGCGAGAAAATATTTGGTTTATTAGTGAAGTTCATACAAGGACACGGTACCTTACACATCATACTTCGGTATCGTCCACGACCATATTGGTATTTTTTGACAACGACCAATCCAATTTCTATATTTGAGTCCAAAACATCAACTTCTCCTTTCTCAATACCATCTAAGGGATGAAATCTTTCAAACATACGATTGTTCCTCAATAGAGTACGAGATAAAGTACTAGATAACCCTATCAAAAAAAATTCACACAAGGCATTGGTACCCTACACATCCGACTTTGGTACCCTTCGTCGAATATATTGGTACCCTTAATATTGGCGACCCTATTTCAAGATTTGAGTCTAATAGATCAAATTCCCTTTTCTTAGTACCATCTAAGGGATGGAACCTTTACAATATATGATTTCATCTTTAATAGATTATGTGATGAAAAAGTATTACTCCATAGATGAAATCCACACAAGGCCTTGATATTTATACATTTAACTTTCGTACCTCTTCATAGAACAGATGGTATTCTTGATATTGGTTAATCATAATTCACGATTTGAGGACAACACATCATGTTCCCATTTCTTTGTATTAAGGTTCTTCTTTTTAGGGAAAGCGTGTCAAGCGTGAGATTGAAAGTATACAAAAACAGATTAAAGCTTCAATTACCTTCTTTGACATAATCAAATAATATATTGTATTGTATGATAATTTTAGATATATTATGCACACATGACAATTTTTTATGCTCTTATATATTGACCTTTTGTGATCTACTATGCCTTTAATAATTTCAAATATAATCCAATGATTGTAAATTGATTATATATTTAACTTTGGTTTAGCAAATCAATTTAATGGCTAAAATTAGATAACTTTAACCCTTTTAATCAAACAACTAAAACATAATTGGTATGTGTTTTTAAAGTACTAAAAATGGAAAACATAACTATTTTCACTACATTTTGCTTTGTGTGGGGGTTAGCTAGGTAATAATTTGCATATGTTATATATATTGGTACCAAATTGATCTTGTATTGGTACCAAAGTTATCTTATATTGATACCAAAGTGGTATCATATTGGTACCAAAGTGATCTTATATTGGTACCAAAGTATTCTCATATTGGCATTGTGTCCTTCATAAAGAGGTTTAGTCTCCTTCATTGAAGAGCTTGTAACTTTATTTTAATACTCCCTCCGTCTCTATTGATGAAATCACACAAACCTTGGTACCCTAGACATCCGACTTTGATACCATTCATGGAACATATTGGTATTCTTGGCTTGGTCAATCCTATTTCGGGATCTGAATCCAACACATCCAGGTTTCCCTTTCTTGAGGCCACCTTTATAATGGAAACTTCGAACATATGATTTGATCCTAAATAAAGCATGCGAGAAAGTATTAGGCTCCATTAGTGAAATTCATACATTGGTACCTTCCCCTTCTTACATGTGTTGCAAGCGTTTGGGCAAATAATGTACATCATGTTAATGATTTGGAGTTTATCGTTTTGGTTGGAACTATCTAATGACAATAGGATATCATTGTTAGAGATTTAAACCTATTTGAGAAGAAAAAGTGTTACCTTGATACATCAGGGTTCTACATTGGTACCATCCCCTTCTTACATGGGTTGCAAGTGTTTGGGCTAATAACGTAAAGGGAAGAAGCCAATTGAACAACATGTCGATGATTTAGGGTATCTTATTTGGTTGAAACCATATATGAACAACAATAGGATATCATTGGGAGAGATTTGAG
>CANSNZ010001388.1:1247500-1260000 GCA_947646795.1 Beta lomatogona | reverse complement strand
CAATACCCCCCTGTTTCTTCCCTCTCCATTTTTCTTCTTATCTTTTTTTACTTTCTATTTTCTGATTCTTTTCTTTCGTTTTTTAGTTCTAATGATGGTGGTTGTGTTGGTGAGAATTTTATAGCAGGTCTACTTTCTTGGATGCTCTTAATAACTACCCTCGGTTTGGCACTGTTGGATCCACTAATGATTCTATGCTTGAAATTGCGGTGTTTTTTGCTCATGTTATTCATGAGACTGGACATAAGTATTCACTTTTATTGCATTTACCATGGCTTTTTCTTGAATTAACAGCCTACAATTTGCTGACGGGGTGTTGCTGTTATTGTTGTTGTTGTTGTTCGAGGTGTTTATCCAGTATCCGTGTGTATTTTTGTTGGGAGAATATGAGTTTTAAGAATTATTGTTAAGAGTTTTTTTCCCTTTTATTTTGTTTTTTTAGATCTATTGTTGAAATGGTGGTCATATGATTGTTGGGTATGGTAGGCAGTGGTGGTGTGATGATCTGCGCTGGTAGAAGTGGTGGTGGTGCCGTTGGGTTGGTAGAGGAGGCAGTGGTGGTGGTGGTAGTGTAGTTGTTAATATCTTTGTAATTTTTGTATTTCATTCATTTTTTGGTTGTTATTTTTCTGTAATTTTAATTTGATATTTAGTTAGTTAATCGAAGTAATATTTTCCCGTCAATTTAAGTAGGTTTTGGGTTAATTCAAGTAATAGTTTGGTTTGATAGTGATAGTGATAAGTCTAATAGATTTATGTTCTCTAGTTCATACAAAAGTGAAAGAAACTCACTTGTCTCTTTTTCATAATATATCAATTATTATTTTGATTTTTATAAATGTATCAATTGCAACATTTTAAACTATCATGTTATTAAAAAATATATTTCTAAGTACTACCAACTTATAAAAAGTTATAAAGGAATCATATAGTACATATTTAGTAAAAGATAAATTAACATATTTAAATGATTTTGTACATATAGAATAATAATTTAATTTTAATAATTTTACGGGGTTTAGTCGTTCAAATAAGTTGGTTTGAAAAATTGGATCAAATAAGGCAGATATTATTTTATCTAATTCAATTAAATTATAGTTGAATTCAAGTCGATCATCAACAAAAATTGAGTTGAACCAGGTATTTATTGGGTCTAGTTGCGTTTTGGGTTAATATCTGGTTTGGTTACGGCCAGGGTTCGGGTTTGAATGCGGGCTCGTGTGGTCGAGTCCGAATATAATCTTGTCGGGTGTCGGTCGAGTCCAGGTAATCCCGTGGTTAGGTTTCAATCGGGTTTGGGACCGACCTCCACGGGTCGAACCCGGGTTCAAGTCGGGTCGATATCGGAGTTGACCCAGGTGATCATATCCGTTTCTAACACCACTAGACCGGGAGGGAGTACATTAGTAGTTGCAAAGTCTAACCCAAAAAACTTTAAACTTTGAACTTTTCTTGTTTTTTTTTTTTTTTTTTTAAAGTTGAAAGATGGCTGAAACCATCGGCCCAAAAACTTTACCACTGTGCAAGCCTTTCTTGGTTTGAACTTTCTTGTAGTTATAAGTATTTACGCTAATATCATTAGATACCGAGTCCAATACAACAACAAGCTTTTTATTTTCCTTTTTCTTGGACCTCTTAGAAGGTCCAACTTCGTCCCTCTCCACGTTTTCTTTTGGTTCTCTTCTCCAAGGGAATTTCCTTTTTCTTCGTCATGTTCCTAAACCAATACATATTATTCTTGTACCAAACTAGTACAACATTGACACCAATCTCATAGTAATCTTATGGTATACTGGTATTAAAATGTATCAAAGTATGAAGAATAAGGTACCAAACTATTACAACATTCGTACCAAAATAAGCAGTCACATACACCAAATTTTCGTACCAAACTAAGGGTTTGTTCTGTTCAACTTATTTTGTCTTATCTTATCTTATGTTATCTGATCTTATCTGATCTTATCTTATCTTATCTTATCTGATCTGATCTTATCTTATCTTATCTTATCTTATTCCGAAATGAGTGAAGATAAGTTGAACAGAACATCTTATTTATCTTATCTTATCTTATAAAATCTTATATAAGTTAAAATAAGTTGAACAGAACGAAACCTAAGTAGAAACATGTATCAATGTTGTACCTTACTAAAACCAAATTGGTACCAAAATGAAAAAGAATGGTACCAAACAATATATCAAGAAATGTTACCCAGCATATTAGATTACACTGAAAAGTACACATAAGTTCCATAGTTTCTACACCAAATAGATCCATTTCCCCAAGTTCAAGTAGCAAAGCTTAGGTTACCTGACACTTAATTAGCTCAGAGATTTGCCTTCTACTATAGCACATTAAACTCTTTCTTATATTTAGTAAATACACTAGATCTTGGTCTTATGATCTCTATCATCTCGAAAAGGAAAGTAAACAGTAGTAAACCAAAATTGATGAAATAGACATGGTGGTGATGCTGGTTTTGTCCACCAGACGAAATTTATAATAAGTTCGCTGGCAACAAACAATTTATTACAACTCTATATAATCACGAACATCATTATTTAAACTAGAAAAAAAGGTTACAAGTGCATAAATTTAAACCACCAGTAGAAAGAAAAATGTCACAGATTACAAAGACATTAACTTTTCACACTCATTAGTCACGATGACCCATTTTGAAAGGTTGGCTTGATATCCAAATTATTTGACCGAATGAATTGTTGAAGTAAGCAATCTTTTTAGAAATCTGCTCATCATCCTTTACATCATCAGGATATGAAGCGAAAATGGCAAATTGACTTAAAAAAATAAGATATCCATCTTTAAATTGTTGTAAAACTTGAAAAGCCCATAAATTTAACCCTTTAATTTACAAATTTATTAACTTTAAAGCTTCATTTTTCCATTCAAAGATAATTTTCTCTCAAATTTCAGATTGCACACAAGATGTTTGCTACGTTGCGTCAACCAACAAAATCTAACACAAATTAATCTCTCTCTCAAAAAAACCAGCATGCACTAATAGAGTGAGAAACACACTATTTCTTTTTTTTCCCTTAAAAACTTAATTTTCAAATAAATCTATCACAAAACCTTAACAATTTAGCTTTTCTTCTCCAAATTTACTTCAATTTAACAATTTCATGGTTCCAATCTTCTCCAAACTAACAAAATTCTACAAGAAAATACGAAACTTCAAAAAATTAAAACAACTTCAAAAAATTAGCCTTTTCTTTAATAGATCTTAGTGTTTCTCCATCATCAAGTAACTTATAAACAGGATTAGTACCACAAAAAACTAATATGCACAAACTTACCAAAAGAGAAGAATGTAGTTTTCGGGAGTTTCTTCAACAAGCAAACTTTTTTTGGGTTTCAAAACCCTAAACACCTTTGAAAATGGTGGAGTTTCTCTATGAAAAGGATGGATAATAGAAGATGAAAGAGAGAGACAATTATGTGTAGTGTTAGAGAGAGAGAGGGGATAGTGAAGATGAAGCAGAGAGAGTGTTTCAGTTTCTCATGTTTTTCTTCCCCATACGCGCGTGTAAAGCTCTCCATTTCCTCAGCCTTTCTTTGCACTTGAAATGTCCTATTTACCCCCATTGAGTCCATAAAGGACTCAGACGGTTGGACGCCTAGACGGACTCTGTATTGCACATCCCCCCTTACACAAAAAGACTCCCTTTGCACCAGCTCCCATGAACACAAAACAACCCTTACAAACACCCCCTACACATAATCATCCCCTACCCTGCCCCCTAGTCTCATCCCATCCAACTCTACCTAAACCAAATTATGCAACTGAGTGGGCAGATGGATTAGCATATATGGGTTATCATTTCCACATGTGTTGTCCTTACCTAATTATATCTTAATTAATGTACGGGTTGAATCTAGCATAATTGTACTGTACTAGCAAATACAATTAGACTAGAACAACATCATATATATGGAAGATTGCTAGGTATGCCAAGCACCAATTGATATGACCGATTAACACTAAAAAATTCTCAATACTATTTCGTGATTGGGGATAAAATAAAGAGTATCAATAATAGAGGCTAGGAAAAGCTTACCGTTATAGCGACAGACTTGAGGAAATGAATCTGTGCGCTTTAAACCTGGACAATCCAAAATCACATACCTAGGAGTGAGAAAAAAATATAGTCAATGACATAACCTCAAAACAAAATCTTAAGTCCATCATAGAGAATAATTGAAAAGTTTTAATTGCTTCATATACTTTCATTGACCAATTTTTTGTCAACCAAGCAAGTTCGAAGATTTCAGATCCCTATGCACCACAGGAGGGGTAAGACAGTGCAGATAATTGATCCATTTAGCCTAGATAGAGCACAAGTAACGAAATTTCAGAACATAATTTTGTCCTGTATTGTCAAAAGCCAGTGTTGACATCACACAAAAATGAGATTAGTTGACTCATATGCAAACCTTTTTCACAAAAAATCTAAAACTTGAAGACTTATAAACAACTTCTCAAAACAGACAATAGTGGAAATCATTCACTATCAGAGCATATAACCGATAAGATGGTACAACCTCACTAATGTTGTGTCAAAATACACACATTTACTAAATCACCTAATGTTACAAGAAATATTGAAACAAAGAGTAGTAGCCTACTAATAAACGCAATTTAAGAGTACGTGGTAACACTCATCTTGTAATTATTCTCCTTTTCTTCCAATACTCTTCTGCTTGATTATATTTATACTTAGAGGTCTTTTTACTTTATTTTATAGTTCTTAGAGAAAGTTATTTACGTGCGGCTTCCAATGGAGTAAATTTGCCTAATGCAATGCTTCGGGATAATAGTAATCCGAAAGGCCGACATACTAAAGTGAAGGTGATGGAGAACATGAAATGTGATCTTAAAACGATATGGCATTGCAATAAACTACTACTCGTCATCCGAATATGGAATCTAGAAAACGATGGAGCAAAATGACAAAAGTAACTCAGAACAATTCATCAAGCTTAACAAAGCATCATAGAATTGCAATTTGATTTGCTTGAAGCTTCAACAACGGAATTGATCTTAAATTTCTCTTTAATCAATAATCATACTCCATCATTATCTTTTCCAAGAAAATCTGAAGTCCTAAATATCTTAATAAAATTCACCTAAACACAAATACCAAACAACAACAATTAATACAACTACTACTATACTGTAATTTCTAACACTGACTCATACTTCAATTTCCAGAAATTCAGTTTCCTATTCTATAATCTACTAATCAGTAGCACAATATAGTGTCGAAAAACTTACTACTATATAAATCAAGTAGAAAATTAGCAATAAAAGCATAAAAATAATTCACTAAATCAACTTTAAGAGTCGAAATTAGACCAAAAACAAAGTGGAATTTTCCAAATAGTTCTCTAGTAAAATGTTGATGAAAATTAGGGTACGAAAAGCACCTTAGTTCCATGCTGACGTCACTAGTGGAAAAAAACGAAAGGGTTGCGGTGCAAGGGCTGCAGTTAGCCCAAAACCGTACCCATATAAGTAATAAAGGGTGCGGTTTTTGAGCTCATCGCATCCCTTTATGGGCTTTTTGTATATTTTATTTTTGAAAGGAATTCGAATGTTAGGCGCGGGATGGGCTTAAAATGTTAAGCCCGCGGCTAGGGTTTCCTCATTCGCATAATCTCCTCCCCTCATTCTCCACGGTCTCCTCCCCTCACAATCTCCCTTCCTCATTCACAATCTCCCTTTCCCCCCGTCGGGCGCTCGCTACGCTGCCTGCACCAAACCCATTCTCTCTCCTCTCTCGCAAAAACTCTCATTCACCTCAAGATCGGCGCCCGCCACACAAGATCGTTGCTTTCGACTCCATAACCGCCCTACCATCTTTCCAACTCTCCTTCTCTCCAACATGTACCAACGCCCTGACATGATTACTCCAGGAGTCGACGCACAAGGTCAGCCTATCTCACCTCGAACTCTCTAATCTTACTTCGAGGATTTCTACGAAGATATCTTGAAGAACTACGGCAAATTCGGTGAAATCGAAACCCTTAATGTTTGCGACAATCTCGCCGACCACATGATTGGGAATGTTTATGTTCAATTTCGAGAAGAAGATCAAGTGCTTCGCTTGCATTAGGAGCTCTTCAAGGGAGGTTTTACTTAGGGAGGCCTATTATTGCTGATTTTTCGCCCGGTGACGGATTTTCGTGAGGCGACGTGCCAACAATTTGAGGAGGAGAGTTGTAATCGAGGTGGATATTGTCGTTCATCTCCTCAACACCGTCGCGCGCATCAACGACTTTCTCTCTCACTTCTTGGTTGTTTTCACTCGTCGCGCGCACTTCTTCGACATGTCTTCGCCGTCGCTTGCCCGGATCTTGTTGATTTAGATTTTTTTGGTTTAATTTGGTATTCTTGTGTGATGATCTTGTCTCTCCGTGTTCAACTCGCTTTCGCTCTACATTTTTAATTACTTGACGGAAGTTAGGGTTTTTAGTATACTTCGCCTTTTGATCTTCAATTTTCATCTTTGTTTCCTTGATTACGGTGTTCAACGATCGATTTGAATTGGTTTGCTTTGATTATCGAAGTTCATTTTAAGCATCTCCGATTTCGAGATTCTTCACAGCAATTTTGGACAAAAAAAACCGGAAAACTTTGAATGATGTTGACATTATTCGATTCGTTGTTCTTGAGGTTTGTCTTCGGTTTTCATTTTCTTTTTCCTTTGCTTTTGTTAGTGAATTTAACTGGCACTTGCTTGTTGGATTATGGTGATTATTATTAATTAACCATAGGAAAATGATGCTTGTGTTATGGAGTACTTATCATTTGGTTGTATGATTATGAAAAAACCAACATTCAAGGGGAATTTAAAAAAATATATATTTAGGAGTAAAAAAATGAAAAAAAAAATTTATTTTTATTTTTGGGTCAAAAGGGTTTGCGGTTTAAAGGGTCTACGAAAAGGGTTGCTGGCCAAAAACGCAGCCCTTTCGTTTTTTTCCACTAGTGCGTATTAATAATGGCGCCAGGTTTAGCGACTTGGTCACCATAAATTTTGACAGCGAGTCTCTGACCTTTTCAATCGCGACCATTCGTAGTACTACCACCTCCTTTTTATGAGCGAGATTCAATCGTTAATGGAAATAGAGAAACCGAGAGAGGAGATTTGCTAGGAAGAGAGAGAGAGATAAATAGCTCCAAAATCGCCTTTCACGAAGGAGGATGAAGAGCTTGAGCTTAAGGGGATCAAGGTCGATTAGCGGTTGCAATCGCGAGGTTTTCACCGACGACGAGGGAGAGGATGAGTAGAGAGAACGTGGGTGGTGATATGTGGGTTGGGAGTTTAAGAGGGGCGATGAGAGGAAGCTAGAGGTTGGGGATTAGGGTTAGAGGGGGCGGATGAGAGGAAGACAATATGAAAGGGAGCTAAGAAGAAAACCGAAAAACGCGTGTGTGAGCTTGGGCCAAGGACGGCTAACAAATACGGTTCATTCTTCAACCGGATCAGTTTAGGCGATCCAACATTTCACGCCCAAATTTCAAAATTAACTGGGTGCGGTTTTGTTAGTCAACCGGATCAGTTAATATCAACAAATCCAATCTAAGGAAAACCGGATCAGTTTTGTTGTGTCATTTAATGTTTTTTTCCACTAGTGTTGCATTCAAGTCCAAATATGCTTGAACATTTTGCACCAGATCAGACTTTCATTACTTTGCCGATGCATTTGTTTTTCATATAAGTGCGCTTGCATTCGGAGGTAGATCCAGGAATTTCCTTATGGTGTTTCGCCACCAATTACCGTTCACTAAACCAAAATATTTTTTCAATCAAAAGTACTCCAAAATAAATTTTAATCGAAAAGAAAATAAATATATAACCAATAATAATACAAAATACATACAACCAAGAATACTCCATCAACAATGACTCAATAGCAGTTTTTAAGAGTCAAAGAAGTAGTATCAGGAACATGCACAATACCAAGTAAACGCTCACAAAATTTTCCCTTTTTGTTAACATATTTTGCATTTTGTTTGTAGTACGTTTTCTCTTCATTATCAAATATGAAAATCAAGTAACAATTTAACTAAATCAAGATGTATCTCACCAAATGAAACATCAAACATGCTCCGAATTTGCAATTTTCAAGCACCAATAACACCCAAATCAAAGTACAACAATAAATCAACATTTATAACAATTTTAAACTATATAATCTGAAATATAAACACCCATAAGAGTGAAATAGCAATTTATTTTTCAATTCTAATGAAATTGATGAAATTTGTAAAGTAAAACAAGAGGTCAGAAGAAGTACACAAGTCCCTAATTTGAATCGGCAGCCGGCAAGCACAGCAGAGCGGCGGTCGGCGGAGCGTTCTGACTTTCGAGTTCACGGGTTCGAGGTTCGCAGGTGCCAAGTCACCAACGTCCACCGAGCAGGACAACAATAAGTTGGTACCGAAGCAAGAGTTCGCGGTTCGAGGGTTCGTGGCGTCGGTGATGCCATCACTCCAGTGAGTGTGACGCGTCCGTTGGATGAAGTGAGGATGTGAGATATGAGATTCTATAAGAGAGAAAGGGAGAAGATTTGAGATGTAAGAGAAAAGGGAGTTTTTGAGAGATGTGAGAAGAGTTTGCAGTCAACCCGTGAATTGGGTTGTCAATATCCTTTTGAACTTTTTGTTGGAAAAGACCTATTAAATGGATATTTTGTCGGGAAAAGACCTAATAATTTTTTTGTTGTTGAAAAATGCCTATTATAATCCTTCCCTTTGTTCTTTAAGACCTTCTCAACAGTTCCAGGCCAAAAAGTCATTTTTCCGGCATTCACTTTTCTTCCCCTCCCTTTCTCATTAAATGGGACCAACCTATTTTTTTTCTATCTTAATCCCATAAGATTGGAAGTAAGAGGAAAAGGTTTGATTGGGTTAACGGATTAGGATACAGAAAAATAGGTTGGTCCTATTTAATGAGAAAGGAAGGGGAAGAAAAGTCAATGTCGCAAAATTGACTTTTTGGCCGCAAAATGTTGAAGTGGTCGTAAGTAACAAAGAAAAAATTATAATAAACAAAAAAAATTATTGGGTCTTTCCCAATAAAATGGCTATTTTAATAGGTCTTTTGCAACAAAAAGTTCAATTTTTTTTTTCAAATAGGGAATTTTTTTTAATGCTTGGTGTACGTGCCCCATGGTGGCGGAGCACTACATCCGCCGAGAGTGAGGGATAGCGCAGTGGTTGAAGCTTTTCCTCCGGTTCCGGGAGAGTCTTGGGAAGTTGGGATCCCCTTTATTCCCCTAACTTCGTCGGGTTCTCCTTACCTTATTAAAAAAAAAAAAAAAAGACACTACATCCGCCACTACTTGCATTTAGAGGCGGTCTCATCCTACTATGTGCTCTGCCTAATATAAACCTCATGAACCGTACCCATTTCACCCACAAATTAAAAGAATCATGCTTTGAGTTTGAGCAGCATAAATACACATTTACTAAGGTCTAAGAGCAACCTAAGCCTAATTACGAGTAACTAATTATTTGATAAGATACTGTCCTTGATGCCAAATCCACCTGCCTTCTTAGGAACAAATAAACTGTATGCCATGCTATATGATCGACCTGGCCTGGCTTATTACGTATCGTATTCTTAGGAACAAACTGTATGCCATGCTACAGGAACAAACTGAGTGCCTTGCTAGAATGAGCATCTAAAGATTTACTCACTATTCTCATAATAGTCTTTGCTGTTACATAGGTTTATTTGGGCCCAGTATAATTGCAGAGTCATCAGATTCGAGTTACCAAGCACAAGGCCACAAGCAAATTTGCACCAACGATTTGTCACTTGTAGACGGTCGGTAATTAATAAAATTTGCTTCCAATAGTTTTAAGGCGCCAGGAAGGCTGAGATCATCCAACTTAATTCAATCTTTTAGAAATAAGCAATTAAAGAAAAGCATAATTTACGTAACCGTTGTTTGCTATTATTCAAAATTGCGAAATGAAATTTCAGTTGTGTTGTTCTAGTTTCCGATGATACATATAGGAAAGATAACATAAATAATTTTAAACAAAAGCCACATGAATAATGTGGACCAAAGGGTTACAGCTAATGCAGCAACAATATATGTCCATAGTATAATCAACGAGCATTCAGCCTCACCCGTCTCTAAGAGCTGGCATATAGTACCTGCTTGATGCACCAAATTTAAGTGATTTTTAAAAATTGTACAATTTATTCTTTTGTTTTGGGAGGAAAAAGAAGTAATCTTTATAATTTAGGAAGTTGGAACCATACCTATTTGCATTGCTGGTGGCACGGCAAATTGAAGTATAAAAATAAACTGATAAAATGGTTTTTATCCAACCATGCCAAGATGATGAGCAGCTCGTACCACAGGGATGCCGGGTAAAGGCAATGCTAGGAAACGAACCACTATTACTCCTATGATAAGTGGTGCACTTATTCCCGATCTTCTCAAACCTAAGATGGAGCATTTTTTGGATTATTATATATATCTATGAACAAAGTAAATGTTAAGGGACTTGTACAAACAAGTATGAAGATAATTACTACCTCTTAGAAGGTTTGCTCCAAGTATCAGTGTCACACAGGGCACTGTTGCGCCCCTAATATCATTCCAGACCAAAGCAAAAACATCAGGTGATGTTATAATGTACGATATTGCTATCATGCATGTAGCGCATTCAAAATCCTAATTAACTAAATTTATCGATGATGCAACTATATGAGCTAATTACTTATAGACGTCCAAGAGCATGAAAATACAAAAGATATGTTAACCTTTTTTTTATCTATGATTATTCTTATTGAGGTCATGATTTTGGTTTAAAAAAAAAACGCTTTATTTGAAAGGAAATAAATTTCCCTGCTTCAAAAAAATGCTTTCCCCACCATATAATCAAAAATGAATTTTTGTCTCGAAATATTTGTATATAACTCAACCAAATAACTTGAACACCCCAAAAAATTAACAAAAGAAAACAATATATGATCTAATTTCTTCTAAATTTGATTCATGTGAGCTTATTAAACTTTTGAAATTTATCATGACTGAATATGTGTAGCTATAAAGCGCATTTGAACATATTGAAAGGTATATACATATATATATGTATATATATATATGTATATATATATATGTATATATGTATATATATACACATATATACATCACTAGTGGAAAAAAACACAAGGGCTGCAGTGCAAGGGATGCGTTCTTTGAAAAACGCAGCCCTTAATAGTGAAGGGCTGCGGTTTTTGGGCTAACCGCAGCCCTTGGGCCTTATTATTCTGCGTTTATTAGTCATTACTCATTCCCATCCCAAACTAAAGTCCACTCGCAAGCCCTTCTCTCATTCTCTCTCTCTCCCGTCGTCCTCTCTCACCTAAACCCTAACCTCTCGTCCTCACCCCACCCTTAGCCTGCCGCGCTACCTCGCCTTCAGTTCGCCGGCGCTCCCCCTCCCTCCAGTGCTCGCCGTGCTGCGTTCTCTATTTGCCCTTCGTGCGGTGTTGCTCACGCTACCTCCTCTTCAGTTCGCTCGTCGTTTACTTCCCATTAGGGTTTTTATTCTTCTTCTCCACACACACACTCTCACTCCTTTGAGTTCCAAATTGATCGAGATATCACGGCTCTTTGCGTCCTTTGTTCAACGCATCGACAACGAATCGTTTAATTTCAAGGTTAATTATTCAATCGTATTTCTTATTTTCAGTTAATTTGGTTGATTTTTTTTTGAAATTGGATGTGTCCCGATTATTGAAGGTTGAGAAAGACAGAGATACGTGTTTCAGCTTTGACAAAGCATTCTACGAGGATTTTGCTCTGAGTCGACCTTTCCCTTCCGCGTCGAGGAGGTGGTTGTGCCTAGGTTAGCTTACATGTTCTTTTCTTTTTTCCCTCCCTCTTTTTTTTGGATCGGATTTGTTGTGTGATTAAGTTTGTTTTTGAATTGAAATTAGGTTTTTTGTTGTATAGATTTTGATGATTTGTGATCGATGTTTAGTGATTTTTGATTTGATTTTAGTGCGTGGTAGAGGTAGATCTAGAGCTAGGGTTTGGTTTTTGGTTCATTCTGTTTTGTTGAGATTGGATTGGTGCGTTGTGATTGATTTTCGGTGGTGTTTGTTGTTGAAATTAGTCGTTTGTTGATTTTGGCTGGTTTAATGTGTTGATATAAGTTGATGATAATGATGTTTTAGGATTACGATAAAGACAGGGAGCTGTGACTCTGTGTTTCAGCTTTGTCTATGAAGCTTTAGCTTTGTCGATTGTTCAAGGTGAACAATATTTATTATAATTGTATAAAATGAGATCCTGCTTTTATTGTTGTTGTTGTTGTTGCAGATTAAAAGAGGCGATTTCCTCTTCCTTGGTCGAAATTGATAGTTATTCGTAGTCATTTTCTATGTCGAAATTGTATTGATTTTCCTATTATTTTGTGGTTTTGATTTTATTGGATTCATTTTTA
>CANSNZ010001388.1:940000-1242500 GCA_947646795.1 Beta lomatogona | reverse complement strand
GGCTTCTCTTTCGTCATCCCAATAAGGAGGCTACTATTTTGAGTGCTCCTGTCAACCACTTCACAGTCTACAACCGGCATTGGACGCGGGATTAAGATTTCCGCTCCATGACTTTATAGAGCAAGTGCTTCGTTATTACAACATCGGCCACAACCAACGGGCTCCCAATGCCCGGCACAACGTCCCGACGTTCATAGCCGTCTGCGAGTGCGCACTTGGCTCTCTCTATCCAAGCCTTCACCCATATTCATTATGCGGCCAAGGTTCCCGGTGCGAGTGGATGGAACATGGCTCGGCATCTGCCACCGCCCGGCTTTCTAACCGCCTGGGGTAAGCCGGTCAAAGATGCATGAATGGAAGGCCGAGCTTCATCTACACGAGGGCGGCCATGACTCTCGCCACGGAGGGCTACCGTTTCTATAACCGAGCCGTCACGAATACGGACGACAGTCCTAGCCTGCTGGAGGCTGGAGGATCATTTTGACGAGGAGGTAGTGGAGTACTTCAGAATAAAGGAGTACTCCGGACCGACGAGCTCATCCTTTAAGGGACCGGCTAACTGGATACCCTTTAAGGAAATGTTTCTGATGATTACTTCTTGGTCGCCGCCGCCAGACTGCGGTTGGCCGAAGATAGAGGTATACATTCAAATTCCCAAGTAAAATGCCTCGTCCATAGTATATCGGGCTAACCATTTTTCATTTCTTTTTTGAGACTCGGCCGAACACGTCTCAAGGCTTCTTGGACGGGAGATATAAGTATGTATAAATTCACGGACAACTTATGGTTGCGGAAACACTTGGTAAAATATTAAATTTTTTTTTTTTTTGGGTCGAGGATCATTTTGACTCATCAAGAATTTGTATCCAACCCTTGGACGAGAATTATCCAAAGAAGGAAAGCGTCCAAGCATGGACGTTCACCTTCTTTGGGCCATTCTCATACGAGATGTTGGAAGTCTTTGGACGAGTACCATTTGGTCTCGTCCAAGCCGTTGTTCTTTTCTCCGGACGAGAATCACTTGAAGAAGGAAGGCGTCCATGCTTGGAGCGACCACCTTCTTTGGGCCCTTCTCGAATGCGAGATCTTTGAACGTCTTTGGGCGAGTACCATTTGGACTCGTCGAAGTCATTGTTCTTTTCTCCGGACGAGAATCACTGAAGAATGAAGGCGTCCATGGTTGGGACGGCCACCTTCTTTGGGCCCTTCTCGTCTAAGATCTTTGAACGTCTTTGGACGAGTACCATTTGGACTTGTCCAAGTCGTTGTCCGTTTCTCTGGACGAGTATAACTTTGAAGAATGAAGGCATCCATGGTTGGACGGCCACCTTCTTTGGGCCCTTCTCGTCTAAGATCTTTGAACGTCTTTGGGCGAGTACCATTTGGACTCGTCCAAGTCGTTGTCCCTTTCTACGGACGAGGATAACTTGAAGAAGGAAAGCGTCCATGCTAGGACGGCCATCTTCTTTAGGCCATTCTCGTCGAGAGGCTTTAAGTTACGGCCTGGACGAAGAGTTGATTTCTGTCTTTGGATCGACTTCGTGCGTATTCGGAAATTTCTTCGGCCTCCTTCTTTGCATCAACTTCGTACGTATTCGGAAATTTCTTCGGACGAGTTTATCTTTAGGCGAGATTCTCGTAGGAAAGGAGGTGTCCATTATAGGACGCCTTCCTTCTTTGGGTGATTTTCGGATGCGAAGCCTTGTAATTTGTTTTTAGCTTTTGCTCTTTGGACGACCATTATTGTAACTTGATCAATTCTTGCGAAAAATGCTCCTACAAACAAACTTCCACCTAGGAAGTCTTCTTCGTCCCAGAAGAGGCCTACGGCGCAGTGGACCGGCCTCCGGCAAAAAAGCCCTAAGGGCTTTACAAGAAAGAGGACGGAGAAGACTACTCAGTGGCGGAGTTAGAGGAAAAACAATGCCTCCCCCCCAAAGACGAGGTCTGAAAGAGGAGCCTTCGGCGATGTCCCTGCCGAGGGGAAAAAGTCACGACCTGTGGTCGGTTGGAGCGTTCTTCTGCTGGATTCTGCTGAGATCAAACCAAAGTCGGCTTTGGCTTTGGTCGTTCCCGAGCCCGGAGACGACTGCGAGAACTACCGGGTTTCGGCGGCCCGGTAACCAAGCGAGTTTCGCGAGATGCCGCTAGGCTGCTAGGACGGCATCCATCTCGTCTGGTGAGTCGTATTATCCGAACATAGTTAGGACCGGTGCGGGGTCGACGGTCTACAAAATAAGCGGCTCCCCCCTCTTTCGGATAAGGACAAAGGACTAGCTTTACCCTCAGCTACTCCCACCTAGATTCGGACGGGCGTCTTCCGCCTTTGCTAAAATGTCCAAAGCGAGAAAGAGATCGGCTAAGCGAGAACTCTTCAAATGTTACCACGAATCCTATATCAAAGGATTAAGGGGAGCATCGGCGGGGCATGTAGGCTACATGTCTCGACTTCTTCTTGAGGTATAACTACTTGTCGCTTTTGTTTTATACTTGTACAAATTTATTCTTTTTTGTAACTCGTCTAATGACTTGTTTGATTTTCCTTGTTTTAGCTTTTTGTTCGCGGCATGCTAAGCGAAGAGTGGGCGAGGGAGCTTAGAAAGGAGAACAAGCGGCTCCTCCATCTTGCTACTGACGGTAGGCGACAAGGCCATCCATGACATTGAAATGGACAACACTCTCCATCGTCGATCCTTTGGAGGCTTTGGAGAAGATATCGGCAACCACTGGAATTTGAGAACAAGAAATATCTCGTTTCCATCAACTAGCTGTACACGGAACAAGACTTGGCTGAAAATGGTCTTAGACACCCTCTCAGCTGAGTTGAAGGGTGAAAGGGATACTGCTCTTCTTACCTCTGTCAAACTGAGAAGGGAGAATATCCTCCTAAGCGTGAGAAATGCCCGTCTGCAGAAGGAAGCGGCCAAGTCTTTTGAGGACGCCAAAGAAGGCTTGGCTCAAGTCGTCGAAACGTCCAAGGATTGGGCCGTCAAGGCCTTTGAGATGCTGGCTGACCCTACTGAGGTCCCCAGCTTCATTCGTCGTCTAGAATATCAACAAAGTGTTCATCGTGCTATGGTATGTGCCGAGAACCTCCGGAATTTTTGGACTCGGACGACGAAGCGGTGGTTGAGGAGGAGAACCCTGAAGACGACCAAGAAACTCGTGCTTAAGATGATGCATAGTTTTAGGTTTAGTTTCCTAAGTTTCTTGGCTTGTTTGCCGTTGTAGCTTTATCTCTTCTCGTCTTAAGTTATAAATTTTTTGCCAAGTATATATGAAAGGCTTTTTGCCAATTGCTTGTCTTTTCTTCTCTTGAATTCCAATTTTGACTAAGTATAAAATGAGCCTCGTCCTGAATGTTGGACGATCCGTACTGATGTTTAAGGAAAGAGCAAAGTCCTTGCCTTAAGACGATCATAAATCTTTTCAAAATGCATCCAAGTACAAGAAGAGACTCGTCCTCAACTTTTGGACGGTGTGCAAAATTTAAATAGAGCAAGCTTGCCAACTATGATCCTTGCCCTTGGACGGTCGAGAGTCTTTACAAAATGTAGCCAAGTACAAAAAGAAACTTCGTCAGGGTATTTGGACGATTTGCAAAACACATATAAGAGAAGATTGCCATCCTTGTCCTTGGACGATTGTGAATCTTTCCAAAAAGTATCCATGTACTTAGTGAAATTCGTCACTGGAACTTTGGATGGTTTGCAAAATAAATGTAGGGGGAAGATTGCCATCCTTATCCTTGGACGATCGTGAATCTTTCCAATTAGTTTCCAAGTACTTAGTGAGATTCGTCCTGGAACTCTAGATGGTCTTCTCATTCAGACGAGTCTTGTCCCGAAGGAGAAAGCGACCAATACATATGGTTTTGTGGACTAGCCACGTTTTAGCCGTTTTTCTCGAGTTGGTAACACCCGTCTGCCGTATTGATCCATCGCAAGGGCATCTATTGCCTAGTTCATCTTGGTTTTTTTTTTTACGACCTTCTCTCTTTAGCTCGTTCTATAGGCTTGTCCCACCCCCCTTCTTAGGCTAAGCTCGACCATATATGATGGACGAGCCATAGTCCAAGGAGAGGAGAGCGTAATATTGGCCAAGCTGCTTGAAATTGCTAAGGACGAGCTTTAGATACATGGTCTAACCATGTCTTAGCCGCCTTTCTTGAGGGAGACAACACTCGTCCGGAAGTAGTGATCCCTTACTAGGGTCTTTACTACTTAGTTTGTCAGTGTATTTGAAAAGTATCCTTTACTAAGGGCTTATTTACGAGTCGGCTTTCTCTTAGAGACTTTGACGTTTCCCTTACTAGAGATTTTGTCAATTTGATTGCCATTTATGTATTGTCAACCTTTAGGTTGTTATACTTTGGCCGGTCTCTTCGAGGGGAGTGATATTCGGCATAGAAGTGAGTATTTTTGGCGCTCTATTGTTTTTTTGTATTTTTTTCCCCCAGTTATTGTCACTTTTAAACTAGTAAGCGATTTAATGCCCCAAAGTGAACTAACTTGGTGAAAATAAACAAAAGGCGATAAGAAAGTAGGAATTGTATTATATGAACTTTGCTTGACTAAATGCCAAGATACATGTATACAATTCTTTTATTTCTAGCATGTGCTTAGTGGCACTTTGGACTTACTACAAACGACCGGCTAGATACTGACGAGGAATTGAGTTAGACGTGGTACTTCTTTAGATTATCGAGTTCCAAGTGCGATGTATAACTCGTCCATCCGAATCTTGGAGACAAAAGGTTCCATTGCGCGGCTCTTGGATAATCGAGATAAGGTCCTTCCCGGGTTTGGCGTTAGCTTCCCCATCTCTTTAGCTCGTCCAGACCGCCTCCATCTTCCTTAGAACAAGATCCCCCACCTTGAGTGGTCGTCTAGCGACTCTCTTGTTAAACTCCAGAGCCATTCGCAGTTTGTACAATTGTATTCTTAGCAAGGCATTGCCCCCGACTTACGGTACTTGATCCAAAGCCGTGCGCAATGCGGCCCGGTTGGCATCTTACGTATGCAACATGACTCGCGGGGGTGGGTTCTTCAATCTCAATGGGCAAGACGACTTCGGTGCCGAGAAACTAACATGAAGAGTGTCTCCCTGTAGAATTTTTGGCGGCCGTTACGATGGACCACAACACTAGTTGCAGTTCTTCCACCCATTGTCCCTTGGCATTATCCAACTTCCTTTTGATTCCATTGGATAGAATCTTGTTGAAGGACTCAACTTGCCCATTGGCTTGTGGGTGGGCGGCTAACATCGAAGTGAGCCTTGATTTCTCTTTACGCCAACCAATCTTTCGGTTTAGGCGTTTCGAGCGTGTGCCATTATCAAAGACGATGGATGTGGCATGCCAAAACGAGTTATAATGTTTTTCTAAATAAAGCCCTTGACGTCGTTTGTTGTTATACCTCGTGAGGCTTCGGCCTCTACCCATTTAGTGAAGTAGTCCACGGCTACTATCACAAACTTCTTTGCCACTGTGGCCACGGGAAATGTCCTAGGATATCCATGCCCCATTTGGCAAAAGGCGAGAGGAACAAGATGGGACTTAAATAGTTGGACGGTTTCGATGTAGGTTCCGGTGCTTCGACAACTTGTCGCACTTCTTTGCATAGACGAGGGCATCTTCCATTAATGTAGGCCGATGAATACCCATCCCTTAGAGCCTTTTCTCCCAATACTCTTCCCCTAATGTGAGATGCCCGAAGCTCCTTCATGGAGTTCCTTCGGAACCTCTAGACCATCTTCCCAAGTGATGCACTTGAGGAGAGGACGATTGAATGACTTCTTGTAAAGAGTCTCGTCCCATAATTCAAACCACTTGTCTCGAGCCTTCACATACTTAGCCTCCACGGGATCCAATGGCAGCGTCCTGTTTTCTTGTATTCTATTATGGGCTCCATCCAAACTGCCCCTCGGCTAAGAAACATGATTTCTTCTTCATCGATGCTCTTTTTGGGTTTGACTTCCCAAAACAACTTGTTCTTAGGCGCATCACCTTCAGGCGGAGCCGCTGATTTTGAGAGAGCATACGCTTGATGATTTTCTTACCTTGGTACCGGTCGAGAACAAATCGTTTCAAAGGCTCAATCTCATCTTTGATCGAGACGCATATATTTGCCCATCGATGCTTCTTTACATTCAAAGTCTCCATTGACTTGATCGACGACCAAGAGAGAGTCCATTTGGCCTCGATCTCCGAGGCTCCTGCCACCTTACACATTTTGATTCCGGCTAGAAGTGCTTCATATTCGGCTTCATTATTGGACGCTTGGAACCGGGAATCTTAGCGCATATTCGAACTTGTCTCCTTGCGAGAGATTGACAAACGATTCTGCCCCACATCCATTGACGGTGGACGACCCATCAACCATGAGCGTCCAATGCTTCCTTCCTTCACTGGGATCGGATTTTGGCTCTATAGTTGGCCGAGTTAGTTCAACTATAAAATCTGCCAAGGCTTGCCCCTTAATGGCTTTCCTTGGTTGAAATGATATATCGAACATGTTAAGCTCAACAGCCCACTTTAGCATTCGTCCGGCGACTTCCATCTTTTGCAGAACTTGCTTCAGAGGTTGGTCAGTGTAGACGAGTATACTGTGCGCCAAGAAATAGGGCCTTAAATTTCGGCCATGACGAGGGCCAATCCAAATTTCTCGGCCGGAGTATACCTATTTTCCGCATCCTTGAGCACATGACTCACAAAGTGTATTGGGACTTGCACGGACTCTCTTTCGGCCAGCGCGAACGGTACTCACGGCTGAGTGGACACGGCCCAGTATACAAATAGTTTCTCCCCCTCAGCTGGACTGACCAACCTAGGCAGATGCCGAAGGTGATCTTTGACTTGCTGAAGCGCTTGCTCAGCCTCTACTGTGCATTCAAACTTGGCCTTCTTCTTGATAGTAGCGAAGAAGTGATGGCACTTGTCACCTGACTTGGACAAGAATCGTCGAGGGCGACCAAGCAACCCGTCGGTCGCTGAACTTCCTTTATCTTTGACCAGGGGATTTCATGTCTAAAATAGCTTGGATCTTTTAAGGGTTGGCTTCTATTCCCCTACGATCTACTAAGAAGCCTAAGACCTTCCCGGACAAGACTCCAAATACACATTTCTTTGAGGTTCAATTTTAATTTGTATTTTTCGAGAGTCTCGAAAGTTTCACTCAAATCACCAACATGACCTTCTTCTTGCCGACTCTTTACTATCATATCATCAATATAGGCCTCCATGTTTCTTCCCAACTGTGGGCGAAAGACGGTATTGATCAATCTTTGAAAGGTGGCCGGCGCATTGCGTAGGCCGAATGGCATTCTCGACCAACCCATACAACCCCTTTCCCGAGTAATGAAGGATGTTTTGTCTGATCCTCGACCACATGGGGATTTGATGAAAACCTGAATAGGCGTCCATGAAGTTTAGCAAAGCATGGCCGGCTGTGGAGTCTACTAGACGATCCAACTTAGGCAAAGGGAAACTGTCCTTAGGACAAGCCTTGTTGAGATCAGTATAGTCCACACACATCCTCCAAGTGCCATTAGACTTTGGCACCATGACCACATTGCTATCCATTATGGATAATAGGTTTCTACGATGAACTTTGACTCCAACAACTTCGAACTTCTTAGTCGACCGCCTTTGATTTCTGGCCGGGTCCTAAATGCCTTTTCTTTTGACGAACGGGTTTTTAATTTGGATCGACAAATCAGTAGTTGGACGGCTATCTCCGGATCAATTCCGGGCATTTCTTCAACACAATAAGCGAACACGTCTTGAATTTCTTTATAGTTCGCTCTCGGGCGAGCCTCATCCAAACAGACATCTTCCCGGAACTTCCACCGGCTCCGGACGTTCTATTTCTAGTCCCATGATGGCCATCGATTCGTCAAACGAAGGAGGTTCTTCCTTGACGGGCTCATACTTTCTTTTTCTTCTTTGGGGAGATGTTCGGATGTTTTCCTCGAGGGAGCAAGAGGCGTCTGAGGACTCTCAATTGCCATCTTCAACGAGGCCACTTGGTCCTTTACAATTTCAAACGTTTTCCTTTCGCCAGCAACTCTCGTCTTATCTTTCCCAATTTCAAACGTTTTCCGTCCGCCACCGATCTTCGTCTGGTCTTCATTGCATGCTTTCTATGATGGCGGTTTTGAGGGTAGTTAGGTAACACTCCCTAGCGACTGCTTTGGTCTCCATACAAGGAGCCCATCTTGCCATCATCACACTCATACTTCATAAGCATCAAGTGAGTTACTATTACAGCTTTAACATGATTCAAAGTTGGTCGTCCAAGTATGATATTGTAGGTGTCCAAATCTCGGACAACCAAGAACTTGATGAACAAAGTGTGCGAGGCCTCCTTCTCTCCCAACTCGGACGGGCAATGTGATTGTTCCCATGGGATGGATGACTCCTCCCCCAAACACTATGATGGGATGATGGAGTTGGAACCAAGTTCTTTTCATCAAACATCAATCAGACAAGCAATCGGCACTAATGATGTCCGTCGAGCTTCCGGTGTCAATCGGGAATTCTTCTTACTCTCATGTTTGCTATCTTCATCTCTACAACCAAAGGGTCATCATGGGGGTCCTCAACTTGCCCCGATCTTGCTCACTAACCACCACTTTTGGGAAGGGCTCGGCCTTTGTCGATTAGTCGATAAGACTTGGCAAGCTCCCCTGAGGCGCTTTTTGTGCCCTATATTGGTTGGCCCTCCAGCAGCAAATCATCCTGAAATAACGAGGACGACATCTTCGTCAGTGCTTTCACTCTCCTTCTTCTTGCTTTGACGGTCATCTCTCCTCTGAAACTTCTTTCCCCCTTGGGGTAAGTATGAATTTATTTTTCCTTTTCGGGCTAGGTCCTCCAAAGCTCTTTTAAGGTATTTACATTCATTGGTTTCATGATTGTAATCCTTGTGAAAATGACAATACTTGCTCTTGTCTCTATTTTACGTAAGGAGTCTTCATATCATTTGGAGCCTTGACTCGTATTGGTCATTTATCTCCATGAGAATGGAGTATTGGTCCATGCTTGAATTCGATGGGGTTGGATGAAGAAGGCTCGAGATTCTTTCATCTTACTTCTTACGGACGAAGTAGTGGTAGAGGTTATGGCCCCAGTCTCGGCCTTTTTGGGGTTACTTTTCTTTAGGCTGAGCAACCTCTTCGGGCTTCTTGGACTCGGGATGCTTTGCCTCGGCCACATACTTCGAGTGGCATGTATAAAAGCTTCGGCTTCCTTTAAGGCTTCGGCAAGAGTATTGATTTTCTTCTTCACAAGGTCAAACTTAAAACTTCTGGCCTCAGACCCCTGATAAAGGCGTCAAAAGCCACTCCAGCATTGAGATCTTGAATTTGAAGGGCTTCCAGATTGAATCTCTTAACAAAACTTCTAAGAGCTTCTTTTGGTCCTTGGACGACCTTGCCCAAGTGCATGCTTGTCTTTTGTTCTTGACGATTAGCAACGAAATGACTAGTAAATAAGACACGAGTTCGGTGAAATTGTTGGCCGAATGGGGGGTAGATTATTGAACCACTTCGAGCTACACCCTTCGGGGTACCCGAGAAATTCTTACACCAAGTAGCATCATCTACTCCTTGGACGTACATCGATGCTTGTAAGCGGGCGGTGATCATCGGGATCAATTGTTCCATCAAAAGGCTCTATTGTTGGGAGTTTTACCTTTCGGAAGGGGGGCGCCTCCATGATCTTGGCCGACAATGGGGTAGGCCAATTATCCGGAGGGCTCCCAGTGTCCCTCGATGGGTATGAACTCCTTGCGATATTCCTTCAACACTTTGGATTAGATGAAGTGTTTCTTTGGTCTTGGTCGCTTAAAGACCATTGATTGAACCACCGTCTTCTCTTGTCTTGGACGAACTATCGAGGGACCCAAACTCCTTCCCTCTATTTTGGATGGCATCCTTAAAGGAGGATCTCTTAAGTACGGGGTAGAGCCGGTGGCCAGACCGTTGCAATCTTTGCTCGCTTTGCCTCTAAGTAGTCCCCGGCATCTGTTTCCATTCGGTGCCCACTCGGACGAGCGCATCTTGGGTCCCAACCACCAAATTCCAGTCCATCTTCCTTCGTTGCTCACCTTGCCTTCTGGTTGTTTTCTTGTAGCCGCCCTCTTAGGGAGTTCTGACGAACAGTCGACTAGGACCTGGACGATTCTCTTGGGAACGTCCCCCAGGAGGAGCTTGATTGTTGACGGCTAGCTACGGATTATGATGGAAAAACAACATGTTGCTCCTAATCATTCTGGACGATGCTTTGCCATCTTAGTCCGAAAGTCATTCGGGACGTCGTCTAGATGGGCAGCCGTCACCGGTCGTTGAAGATTTTCCTAAATGACAGGCTGCTGGCTTGGTCCAGGGACATGGATGATGGTTGGAGGTCTATCCCTTCCTCGAGGCAGTCTCTCGTGTTCTACCGTGTCTTCGACATTAACCCGAAGACTTCGGTTTCTAGCCACATTGCACGATTGACGGTCAGTCATCGTTGCGTCTCCCCACAGACGGCGCCAAATGTTTTATCCTCTACTTGTCCAACAAGTAAGCTGTAGGCTGAGCTTTCTTGTCTAGCAAGTAAACGAGTATCCCTTAGATGTTCTTCCTTGGAGACTTGTGCAATAATGTCTGAATCAACTTAGTCCAAGCACGAGCTTCGTTCCCGAACACGCAAAAAGGGACCCACCCCTGGAGGTTTGGGTGGTGGTTCCCCCTCCGAAGCTTAAGTCGGATATCGAGAAGTGGTAGAGAGAAAAGTAGATCTAGAGAGAGAGAAAGTGAGAGAGTATTTTTACTGAGTAACTTTGCCTTGTTTGCATTGAATGATCTTTCTCCTGATTTCAGGGGTATTTATAGTGATAGCAAGATGACAACTATCCTTAAAATCTGCCTTAGAATAGTGGCATCTGATTGGCTAAGGAATCTGATCCTGACACGTGGCAGGCCACGATTTGTGAAGGTTTATCAACCTCTCACTTGCAGCCACCTCCCAAGTCGGGCTCGACTATCTCTTGGGCCAGAAAAGGAACCTTTTCTCCCAACTAAATAAAACCCAAAAGTTAAAACCTTTTTCCCCTATTTATTAGGAGAGGACACGTGTACGGCTTTGATGAGCCCAAGTTTCTTTAACGAAGCCGTAGATGTTAGGCCACAAAAACTCTAGAAAAAATCAAAGAATTAATTAGTCGAGAAAATTACCAAAATTAAGTTTTCCCGATGAAGATAAGGAATTTATATAGATAGTAGAAGCGATGCCGGTGAAACTAATAATGGTTACGTAGCGGTATGGAATTATATGTATAACAATGATAAAAAAGAATATGTATGCGAGATACCACTCGAGAACATTTAAAGCAAATGGAATCAATTGGAATATAAATAAAAAGGAACTAAAAGCGAGTCAAATATGTTATTAAAAAATTTAAACCCTATATTGTTTATAAAAAAATTATAATAAGAACAATTAACAAAGCGTAAAGTGTTGGCTAACCCGAAGTTACGGGATTCTATTACAAGAAAGGAAAAAAAGTAGAATTATAGCCGATCTCGGGCAATATGTGTTTTTACGTTGAGTTATTAAAAACTAATGAAAATTGTTATGTAGATTATCTCTCCAGAGAGTTAGTTCAACAATTGATTAAAGAGAATCAAGAGCAAAAAATACGAGATAAAAGAGCTAATGGAGGAATTAACTCTTATGAAAAGAGAAGCTTCCAATCCAATTAAGGAGCGAGAAAGATCTTGGATGTAGCCAAAGCTATAATGCCAAAAGCGGGGCTATCATTAAGAAAGTTAACTCTCCTTCGAACAAAAGAAATATGTCTATACAAAGTTATTTTCAAAACCAAGTTAACTCCAAGCCAATTATTAATGAGATTGAATTCCCTAATCTCGTGCTAGATACTACCTCGTTTAAAGAAAAACTAACCCTTGGAACCAAACAAATTATGAACCCTCTAGTTCGGCAATATATTTCAAATTTCTTGATAGTCGCAAATAAGCTAAATGCAGCTCCCGAAATAACTATCAAAGATAACCATGCGAGAGATAGAAAGAGGTTATGTTACTAATCCTCGAGAGAAAGATAAATGAGCTAATTGCCTTGCCAGGATGTAGTGCAAAACTAGTCAAGGTAGCATATGACTATGGACTCCTTAATTCGGTTTATACAATGAATGGAGATGAGTTATCTTCAATCCCCGGTTTATACAAAGCGTCAAAAGCTATTTACAAATTACAAAGTCACCAATGATTTTCGTAAGATGTTATACTTGCTATTGACGAAGTTACCTTCCAGGTTATTAAGTAATGTATCGAGTTATAAAAATGAGATGTACAACAAATTACATTCTCCCCGAAAAGATAATGGCTCGAGATGATGTACAAGATATCCTCGGTGAAAAGAGGCGGTTGAAATCTAGACAATCTATGAAGCCTTGTGCGATATCGTTAAAACTCCGGTATGGATAAACCACAAGGAGCGTAATACATTAATTATTTCACAAAGCGAGAGAATATGGTCATGAAGCGGTAGAAACCATAAAGTCATGGATATGGAGTCTACTTCATCGAGACCATGAACCTGTAACTAGATACATTCCGAGAAATTTTATGACTTTTGATACTTTGAAAAAATATTGCAGTTGGATGCAGCAAGAAAATAACCATATGTGTCGGATATGTAGAATTCGACAAACTACTTGTTCCTATGATTGAAGATATAGAAGGTGAAGATAAAGAAGAATCTTCAAGAACCTTGAAGAAGTCACATCGAGAATAAAGTAACGATGGAAAATCGGTCACGAAATAATGTTTAGAGATAATACTTTGTAAAAGATAAGAGATAAGCATAACGAGATGAAAAGAAAACAGATAAAGCTAGTTAGATAAGGCCACAAATCGTTAAAGTAGAAATAGTATGTAATAGTTGAAATAGTTGAAATAGTTGTGGAAATAACTCGAGTATTCTTTAAATATTTTCTTATCTAGAATTTCATAACCATGTTCCTCTAGTTCTAACGGAACTTCGGTATTACTAGACTCGATCTTGTTATCCTTTAGTAATTGTATAATTAGTAATATGTTTGTATTTATTACTTTTAAGTTAGTTACTAAATTACGTTCTTGCTCTAGTTCACTCATATGTATAAGATATGTTTATTTGTCTTATATTTATTATAATCTTCATGTGCTTTGTTAGCTACATCTTCCTGCTCTTTTATTTGTATATTCAACATTTCTATTTGATCATTTAAGTTTTTTAATTTTTCTTCAACATCATTCTCCTTTGTTAGTTTTGCTCTTTACTGCTATCCTTTCTTTATTTATTCTAGCCATTCTTCTTTTATTTCGATTTTCTAAATTTTTAATATCTGCTTCTAAAATTGTCATCATTATTTTTAATCCGACTCTTCTTATAGCTCTTTTAATTTGAGATTTAATTGTCATACATATAATGAATTTTGTTAATGTTTAAGTTCTATTTTTCTCTCTAAAAGTGTATTTTTCTTTGTTTGGATTTTTGTTATTAATTTAATTAAAGCATCTTTTGTTTCAATATCTTTCCTCCTATATGCTTCATATAAATAGTTGTCAAAACTTTCTGTTTTATTTTGTAAATTCATAATTTGAAAATCTAAAATAAATTCACTAATGTCTATGTGTTTTTTAACGTTTCTAATTTGTGTTTTCATATACTTGTAATTCTATATTATTTTTGATTCTCCTCTGAAATTTAATAGAACTCAATCCCTTTATTTATCATAAACATCAATCAATTAATAATAGTTCTATCAATGTTCATATAAGTATTACTACACAATTTTGCAATAATAGAAATAGGAATATTACATTTGGATAAAATTACTCCTTTTAAAGTATAATTTTAATCTTTTATCTATTGGCAAAAGGAGTTCCATAAAGGGGTATATATAGTTATTGGTCCTAGTTTATTTTTATTATAAACATGGTGTTGGTTAGTTAATATATAAGCATTTTTACATTGTACTATCGGTACTTTAGATCCGTTTAGCATTATAATTCCATCTAATTTCCAATATAAGACTAATGTCTTTTCTATATTCATATCGGTTAAGCTTATTGAATAATTTGGTTTAATTATGAACCTTACCTTTTGATAAATGAGGTTTCCCTTGAGTTCGGCTATAATTGCTTTTTCTATAGGCTCTTTAATCCTGTTCTCTACTAATTCTAATTCCAACGGAGTATCTATTCCTTCTTTAAAACATGCTTTTAAATGTAATTGGTTTATTTCCTAATGATCTGTTGAGTTTTGTTATTTCTTCGTTTAGCACTTCTTTTGTTATTAATAGTATTACCTTGTACTTGTGTTATATCTATAACGTGTTCTCTATCAGCTATCACTAAATATTCTTTCTAGCTTATCCTTTCCAAATATTTTCGTTATTAAGTTTTTCTCAAATATCTTATTTGGTGATAAAGTAAACCCTTCATACTTCATTTTATTATACTTTTGTAGATCAAAAATAGCTCGTTGATCATTATGTTGTGAAGTAATATCTTCATCATAATCTACTTCCTGTAATTCTTTATCCATCGCTAATAGTTTCGAGTATTATCTTCTTCACTACTCTTTATTTCACTACTATATGTTTCATATTCTAACACATATATTTCTTCTTACGGTGGTATATTATTTTTCCCTATTTCATATTCTGCTATATATAACTCGATAAAGTTAATGTTTTTATTTACTTTATTGTTTTTATTTACTTTAGTTTTACATTCTCTTGCTATATGACCTATTTGTCCACAATTGTAGCATCTACACCTTTTTGGGTTTTTAATATACTTATAAATTTTTCGCTTTACAAAATAATTTATGTTTGATTTTTTCTTATGTCTATATTTTCCATATGGTTTAAACCTTTTATACCTTCTTTGCCTTATTTTTGGTCTTTTAGTTCTATGTTTTTTATTTAATCTATAGCATCCAAATTTTGGTGTTTCATATTTTTCGCAGCAATCACTTATTTTAGCTTGTTTTTTAAATGCTTTTTTGGTTATTATTCTCATGTACAATAGTTTCTATACCAGGTTTGTAAGAAAGATATTTGTTCTCCTAAGGTACCTGAGTTAGGTTCTTTAGAATATGCTTCTTGCACCATAGTATTTATAGGAATTGGTAATTTGTCAAAGTATAATATTCGAAATATAGCTAGTCGTTCGGTTGTTTCGGTTCCTAATTCATAATAATTCAATTGAAAAGCACAATTGTATCTTTTTAAATCTTCCGGACACATGGAACATATTTCCATATTGTATAATTGAGATTTACTATATTCTTTCTTAGCTTCTATATGTTTTAAGTCTCGCATTTAAATTTCCAAATTCTCGTCTAATAGCATTTTCATATTTTTTTTCATCATTTGTGTTGACTCTGTCATTTCATGTCCTTCTATCTTAGTACTTCGTATTTCTATTCTATCTATTGTTCATATATGAGTTAACCAATTTTTTACTATTCCCGTAATAGTACCTTCAATATAATTAGATGCCATACTAACTAGTGTTTTTGCTTCTATTAATTTTGCGTTTATTTTAGCTACCCAATTTTTGTATATCTAGATCAACATTTTCGAACAATCTAAATTTAAGGTTTCTCTTTGTTTGAATATCTTTTGGTACATAGTTATCTTCTATTTAACTTCGATACTTCAATATATATTCATTGATTCTACTTTTATGATTATAATTTCTTTTTTCATAATGTAGGTTTATAGTTTCTACTAGTCTTCATGCAATAGTAATCATCATCTTCATTAAGTACATTAAGCTCTTTATCTTTTTCGGTAATAAAATCGGATTAGAGTATTTTGAGTACCTAAATTCTTAACTAGATTGATCCGAATTAAAATCTTCATTGCTTTCATCTATATTATTTACTTCGAGTTTTTCAATTTCAGTATTTATAGTTTCTAATGTATTGTTCATTATTGTTTCTTTATCTAATTCGTGAATTTCGATATTTCAACCGTTTGTTTTATATTAAGTATAAGATGTTCTTCCATTTTGTCAAATCTATTATTATATTCTATTTTAAAATTTTTGTATCTCATTATTGAAATTATTTTCTACTCTGTAAACTTTATCTCATCTTTGTTTAGTATTATTATGTATTATTTCTATGGATTCTTGTATTTTTCTTATTCTTTTCATCATATCTTCTTTCTAACTTATCTAAATTTTTATATATGTCGTTTATTGTTTTGTTTTCTTGATGATTCCTATCTATGTTTGTTATTTGCACTAAGTCACTTTCTTTAGCTAGTCTTCTTTCTCTGTCAAATTCATTTTCTAATATCATTTCTTTTACTGTCTTTCATTAAATATAATCTTCCTTCCATAATTTCTACAAATTGTCTATTATGATATGTTTTATATATTTTAAATGGACCATCATGATATCTTATGATTTCTTCATCAATAATCTTTTCATTTTCGTTCATTATTACGGTTGTTCAATTATTCTTTTATATTCAACTTCTATTCTTTTTCTAAAAAGAAGTTGTGGAAATAACTGAGAGTATTCTTTAAATATTTCCTTGTCTAGAATTTCATTACCACTGTTCCTCTAGTTCTAATGAAACTTCGGTATTACTAGACTCGGTCTTGTTATCCTTTAATAATTGTATAATTAGTAATATGTTTGTATTTATTACTTTTAAGTTAGTTACTACATTACCTTCTTGCTCTAGTTCACTCATATGTATAAATTATATATTTATTTGTCTTATATTTATTATAATCTTCATGTACTTTGTTAGCTACATCATCCTGCTCTTTTATTTGTATATTCAACATTTCTATTTGATCGTCTAAGTTTTCTAATTTTTCTTCAACATCATTCTCCTTTGTTAGTTTTGCTTTTTCTGCTATCCTTTCTTTATTTATTCTAGCCATTCTTCTTTTATTTTGATTTTTTAATATCTGCTTCTAAAATTGCCATCATTATTTTTAATCCAGCTCTTCTTATAGCTCTTTTAATTTGAGATTTAATTGTCATACATATAACGAATTTTGTAAATGTTTAAGTTCTATTTTTCTCTCTAAAAGTGTATTTTTCTTTGTTTGGATTTTTGTTATTAATTTAATTAACGCGTCTTTTGTTTCAATATCTTTCCTTCTATATGCTTCATATAAATAGTTGTCAAAACTTTCTATTTTATTTTGTAAATTCATAATTTGAAAATCTAAAATAAATTCACTAATATCTATGTGTTTTTTAACGTTTCTAATTTGTGTTTTCATATAATTGTAATTCAATGTTATTTTTGATTTTCCTCTCGAACTTTAATTGAACTAAATCCCTTCATTTATAATAAACATCAATCGAGTTAATAATAGTTCTATAAACCTTCATATAAGTATTACTAATCCGCTCTTCTACTCTCGAAGCATTAAAGCAAATTAAATAAGATCACATGTATTCACCTCAACACATAGCTTTTACGTATTCGGTCCACAACAACCTTCCCATATTTAACGGCATTAAAGGACAACTACTACCAATTGTCTCTTGATTTAAAAGCAAGATTTTACTTAATCGAGCGAGCATATTAAAGATAGTACACATCCTATATTAAGTTATGGAATTATTATTACGGATCTCGGTATTATTATAAACTAAAGGATTGAATTTATACTTAGTTCATAAGATAGAATTTTACCTTAGCTTCTTCCATATTCATGAAGGATTATTTGGATAATGAAATATCTTCTACTAGCTCGATACCAACTATGTGCAAGCGTGGTTGATGAAAGACAAATTAATTTTAGAGAGAAAATAGAGAGTAGGGAAAGTCACCCTTGATGATTCTCTTCACCAAGGTTTACGTTATTTGTAGGCAAGAGTTGCCGTACAAACTATTTCAACTATTACATACTATTTCTACTTTAACAGTTGTGTCCTTATCTAACTAGCTTAATCTGTTTTCTTTACATCTGTTTTACTTATCTCTTATGTTTTACAAAGTATTATCTCCAAACGTTATTTCGTGGCTAATTTTCCATCGTTATTTTATTCGATGTGACTTCTTGCGAGGCTTCCCGAAGATTCTTCTTTACCTTCACCTTCTATATCTTCAATCGTAGGAACAATATTTTATCGAATTCTACATATCGACACATGGTTATTTTCTTCTTTGCATCCATCCGCAATATTTCAAAGTATCCGAAGTCATAAATTTCTCAAAGTGTATCTAGTTACTGGTTGTTGATCCGGATGAAGTAGACTCCATATCCATGACGTTATGGTTTCTCTTTGCTTCATGACCATATTCTCTGCTTTGAGAAATAATTTAGGTATTAAGCTCCATGTGGTTTATCCATACTCGGGTTTTGACGATATTGCACAAAGCTTCATAGATTGTCTTGTTTTAATCGCCCTCTTTTCACTGAGGATATCTTGTACATCATTGAGATTTATCTCGGCTGAGCCATTATCTTTTCGGGGATAATGTAATTTGTTGTACATTCCATTTTTATAACTCGATACATTGCTTAATCTCCCGGAAGGTAACTTCGCCCCGATGCAAGTATAACATCTTTCGAATTAATCATTGGTGACTTTGTAATTTGTAAATAGCTTTTGGGTGCTTTGTATAAACTAGGGATTGAATATAACTCATCTCCATTCATTGTATAAACTGAATTAAGGAGTCCATAGTCATATGCAGCCTTAACTAGTTTTGCATTACATCCTGGCAATGCAATTAGCTCATTTATCTTTCTCAGAGGATTAATAACATAACCTCTTTCTATCTCTGCATGGTTATCTTTGATAGTTATTTCGGGAGCTATATTTAGCTTATTTGCGACTATCAGGACATTTGAAATATATTGCCAAACCAGAAGGTTCATAGTTTATTTGGTTCCAAGGGTTAGTTTTTCTTTAAACGAGGTAGTATCGACACGATATTAGAGAATTTGATCTCATTAATAATTGGCTTGGAGTTAACTTGGTTTGGAAAATAACTTTGTATAGGCATATTTCTTTTGTTGGAAGGAGAGTTAACTTTCTTAATGATAGCTCTGCTTTTAGCATTATAGCTTTGGCTACCGCCAATATCTTTCTGCTCCTTAAATGGATTGGAAGATTCTCTTTTTATAAGAGTTAATTCCTCCATTAGCTCTTTTATCTGTATGTCTGCTCTTGATTCTCTTGAATCAATTGTTGAACTAACTCTAAGAGATAATCTGCATAACAATTTTCATTAGTTTTTAATAACTCAATAGAAAACTCATATTGCCTCATATCAGCCTATAATTCTATTTATTTCCTTTCTTGTAATAGAATCCTCAGTAACTTCGGGTTAGCCAACACTTTACAGTTTTGTTATTTGTTCTTATTATAAATTTTTTATAAATAATATAGGGTTCAAAATTTTTTAATACCATATTTGACTGCTTTTAGTTCCTTATTATTTATATCGCAATTGGTTTCATTTGCTTTAAATGTTCCTGAGTGGTCTCTGCATACATATTGATGATATACTAATATACTCTAAAACACAAGAAGAACATTATAAATTATTAGAGCAATTTATAGAAATAGTAAAAAGAAAATGGAAATATTCACAACACTAATAGAATTTTTAGGATTCAAAATACATAAAGCAGGAGTAAAAATGCAAGACCATATAGCTCAACAAATTATAGAATTTCTAAAAGAAATTAATACTAAGAAAAAACTGCAAAGATTCTTAGGCATAGTAAACCAAGTTAGAGAATTTGAACCAAAATTATCACAATTTACTGAACCACTTACTAAAAAGTGAAAAAGGATTATGATTTTAGGTGGACAGATACCGATACAAAAACTCTAGAAAAAAATCAAAGAATTAGTCGAAAAATACCAAAACTAAGTTTTACCGATGAAGATAAGAAAATTTATATGGATAGTAGAAACTGATGCCGGTGAAACTAATAATGGTTACGAAGCGAAGATTGAAATATAGGTATAACAATGATAAAAAGAATATGTATGTAGATACCACTCAAGAACATTCCTCTAGTTCTAACGGAACTTTGGTATTACTAGACTCGGTCTTGTTATCCTTTAATAATTGTATCATTAGTAATATGTTTGTATTAATTACTTTTAAGTTAATTTCTAAATTACCTTCTTGCTCTAGTTGACTCATATGTAAAAGATAGATTTATTTGTCTTATATTTATTCTAATCTTCATGTGCTTTGTTAGCAACATCTTCCTGCTCTTTTATTTGTATATTCAAGATTTCTATTTGATCGTCTAAGTTTTTCAATTTTTCTTCAACATCATTCTCCTTTGTTAGTGTTGCTCGTTCTGCTATCCTTTCTTTATTTATTCTAGCCATTCTTCTTTTATTCCGATTTTCTAAATTTTCTGTTGTTAAAATTGTCATCATTATTTTTAATCCAGCTCTTCTTATAGCTCTTTTAATTAGCCACGAAATATTTATAATAAGCTATGGAATAGTAAACCAACTTAATGTTAATTTAAAGAATTCCTCCAATTAGTATATGATGTTAACATCTAATTAAATCCTTCATGAAGATAAGGAATTTATATGGATAGTAGAAACGATGCCAGTGAAACTAATAATGGTTATGGAGCAAGTATTGAAATATAAGTATAACAATGATAAAAAGAATATGTACGCATATACCACTCAGGGAACATTTAAAGCAAATGAAACCAATTGGGATATAAATAAAAAGGAACTAAAAGCAGTCAAATATGGTATTAAAAAATTTGAACCCTATATTGTTTATAAAAAAAAATTATCATAAGAACAAATAACAAAACTGTAAAGTGTTGGCTAACCCGAAGTTACGGGATTCTATTACAAGAAAGGAAAAAAATAGAATTATAGGCGATATCGGGCAGTATGAGTTTTCTGTTGAGTTATTAAAAACTAATGAAAATTGTTATGCAGATTATCTCTCCGGAGTTAGTTCAACAATTGATTCAAGAGAATCAAGAGCAAAAAATACGAGATAAAAGAGCTAATGGAAGAATTTACTTTTATGAAAAGAGAAGCTTCCAATCCAATTAGGGAGCAGAAAGATACTGGTGTAGCCAAACCTATAATGCTAAAAACATAGCTATCATTAAGAAAGTTAACTCTCCTTCGAACAAAAGAAATATGTCTATACAAAGTTATTTTTCAAACCAAGTTAACTCCAAGCCAATTATTAATGAGATTGAATTCCCTTATCTCGTGCCGATACTACCTCGTTTAAAGAAAAACTAACCCTTGGAACCAAACAAACTATGAACCCTCTAGTTCGGAAATATATTTCAAATTCCCGATAGTCGCAATTAAGCAAAATACAGCTCCCGATATAACTATCAAAGATAACCATGCGAGAGATAGAAAGAGGTTATGTTACTAATCCTCCGAGAAAGATAAATGAGCTAATTGCATTGCCAGGATGTAATACAAAACTAGTCAAGGCAGCATATGACTATGGACTCCTTAATTAGTAATATGTTTGTATTTATTACTTTGAAGTTAGTTACTAAATTACCTTCTTGCTATAGTTCACTCATATGTATAAGATTGATTTATTTGTCTTATATTTATTATAATCTTCATGTGCTTTGTTATCTACATCTTCCTGCGCTCTTTGATTTGTATATTCAACGTTTCTATTTGATCATCTAAGTTTTTTAATTTTTCTTCAACATCATTCTCCTTTGTTAGTTTTGCTCTTTCTGCTACCCTTTCTTTATTTATTCTAGCCATTCTTCTTTTATTTCGATTTAAAAACTTTACATTATATTGTAACTATATAAGTTCATTTTTTTTATAGACATAACCGTGTTGTTATTTATATAAAAAATGGGATGTACAAACATATACATACATACACATACATACATACATACATACATACATACATACATACATACATACATACATACATACATACATACATACATACATACATACATACATACATACATACATACATACATACATACATACATACATACATACATACATACATACATACATACATACATACATACATACATACATACATACATACATACATACATACATATACATATATACATATATACGGAATACATATACATATTTTTCATATGGTTTAAACCTTTTATACCTTCTTTGCCTTAATTTTGGTCTTTTAGTTCTATGTCTTTTATTTAATCTATAGCATCCAAATTTTGGTGTTTCATATTTTTCGCAGCAATCACTTATTTTAGCTTGTTTTTTAAATGCTTTAAAGCAAATTAAAGCAGATCACACGTTTTCACCTCACCACATACGTTTTACGTATTCACCCACAACAACCTTCCCATATTCAACGGCAATAAAGGACTACTACTACCAATTGTCTCTTGGTTTAAAAGCATGGTTTTACTTAATCGAGGAGAGCATATTTAAGATAGTACACATACTATGTGAAGTTATAGAATTATTATTACGGATCTCAATATTATTATAAACTAAAGGATTGAATTTATACTTAGTTCATAAGATAGAATTTTACCTTAGCTTCTCCCATATTCATGAAGGGTTATTTGAATAATGAAATATCTTCTACTAGCTCGATAACAACTCGTGTAAGCGTGGTTGATGAAAGACATACTTATTTTAGAGAGAGAAAAGAGTGAGAGAAAAGAGAGCAGGAAATCACCCTTGATGATTCACTTCACCAAGGTTTCGTTATTTATAGGCAAGAGTTGCCGTACAAACTATTTCAACTATTACATACGGTTTCTACTTTAACAGTTGTGGCCTTATCTAACTAGCTTTATCTGTTTTCTTTACATCCGTTATACGTATCTCTTATCTTTTACAAAGTATTATCTCCAAACATTATTTCGTGGCTAATTTTCCATTGTTACTTTATTCGATGTGACTTCTTGCAGGCTTCCCGAACTTCTTTATCTTCACCTTCTATGTCTTCAATCATAGGAACAAAGAGTTTGTCGAATTCTACATATATGACACATATGGTTATTTTCTTGCTTGCATTCAATTGCAATAATTTTTCATGTATCCAAAGTCATAAAATTTCTCGGAATGTATCAAGTTACTTTGGTTCTTGATCCGGATGAAGTAGACTCCATTCCATGACTTTATGGTTTCTACTGCTTCATGACCATATTCTCTGCTTTGAGAAATAATTAATGTATTAAGCTCCTTGTGGTGTATCCATACTGGAGTTTTAACGATATTGCACAAGGCTTCATAGATTGTCTTGATTTTAACCGCCCTCTTTTCACTGTGGATATCTTGTACATCATTGAGATTTATCTCAGGCGAGCCATTTTCTTTTCGGGGATAATGTAATTTGTTAAACATCCCATTTTTATAACTATGATACATTGCTTAATCTCCGGAAGGTAACTTCGCCAAGAGCTGATATAACATGTTACATAAATCATTGGTAACTTTGTAATTTGTAAATAGCTTTTGGCTGCTTTCTATAAACTGGGGATTGAAGATAACTCATCTTCATTCATTGTATAAACTGAATTAAGGAGTCCATAGTCATATGCTTGCCTTGACTAGTTTTGCATTACATCCTGGCAATGCAATTAGCTCATTTATCTTTCTCGAGAGGATTAGTAACATAACCTATTTCTATCTCTACATGGTTATCTTTGATAGTTATTTCGGGAGCTATATTTAGCTTATTTGCGACTATCACAAAATTTAAAATATATTGCCGAACCGGAGGGTTCATAGTTTGTTTGGTTCCAAGGGTTAGTTTATCTTTAAACGAGGTATTATCCGGCACGAGATTAGGGAATTTAATCTCATTAATAATTGGCTTGGAGTTAACTTGATTTGGAAAATAATTTTGTATAGACATATTTCTTTTGTTCGAAGGAGAGTTAACTTTCTTAATGATAGCTCTGCTTTTAGCATTATAGCTTTGGCTACGGCCGGTATCTTTTCGCTCCTTAATTGGATTGTTAGCTTCTCTTTTCATAAGAGTTAATTCCTCCATTAGCTCTTTTATCCGTATTTTTGCTCTAGATTCTCTTGAATCAATTGTTGAACTAACTCTAGAGAGATAATCGCATAACAATTTTCATTAGTTTTTAATAACTCAACAGAAAACTCATATTGCCTCATATCGCCTATAATTCTATTTATTTCCTTTCTTGTAATAGAATCCCGTAACTTCCGGGTTAGCCAACACTTTACAATTTTGTTACCTGTTCTTATTATAAATTTTTTATAAACAATATAGGGTTCAAAATTTTTTAATACCATATTTGATTGCTTTTAGTTCCTTTTTATTTATATCCCAATTGGTTTCATTTGCTTTAAATGTTCCCGAGTGGTATTTGTATACATATTCTTTCTTATAATTGTTATACCTATATTTCAATACTGCTCCGTAACCATTATTAGTTTCACCGGCATCGGTTTCTACTATCCATATAAATTCCTTGTCTTCATCAGGAAAACTTAATTTTGGTAATTTTCTAACTAATTAATTCTTTGATTTTTTCTAGAGTTTTTGTATCGGTATCCGTCCACCTAAAATCATAATCTTTTTTCAGCTTTTTTAGTAAGTAGTTCAAGAAATTGTGATAATTTTGTTACAAATTCTCTAACTTGGTTTACTATTCCGAAGAATCTTTGCGGTTCTTTCTTAGTATTAATTTCTTTTTGAAAGTCTATAATTTTTTGGAGCTATATGATCTAGCATTTTTACTCCCGCTTTATCTATTTCGAATCCTAAAATTCTATTTGTGTTTTGAATATTTCCATTTTCTTTTTACTTAAAGCTATTCCACTATTTTTTATTATTTCTATAAATTGCTCTAATAATTTATAATGTTCTTCTTGTGTTTTAGAGTATATTAGTATATCATCAATATATACTGCACAATTCGATAATTGATTTAAATATTTATCCATAAATGCTTGGAATCTTCTAGGGGCATTTTTATATCCAAATGGTAACACATTCCATTCATAAAATCCATTAGGTACTTTGGATGCAGTTAGTCAGTTTAGATTCTTCAGTTAATTTTAATGGATGAAAACCACTTTGGTAATCAAATTTTGAACAATAATTATATCCTTGTATTTGTCTCATTTTGAGTATTTTTTTTGGTATTGGATGATTATAAGTAATTGTTTTCTCATTTAAAATTCTATAATCAATAACCATTCATATTTTTCCCCCTTTTTTATTCGAATGATTATTAACAATAAATGCACTACTACTATGTTTTGAGTTACTTGTCCTAATAAATTTTCCCGCTAATAATTCCGTTATATGCATTTTAAATTCTTCTTCATCTCTTTGAGTATTATTAAAAAGTTTTTGAGATATTATACTATTTTGATCTTTTAATGTGATTTGTATTTCAGTTTTGTGTTTATGCCAATTTGCTAAAGGATTTTCATTACATAGTTGTTCTAATTTAATTTTATCCAAATTTAATATTCCTATTTCTATTATTGCAAAATTGATATGTTCCTTCTTTGTTGTCATTCTTTGAACTAATTTTTCTTCTTCTCCCTTTTTACTTTTTTCCCATTCTTGAAATATTTTTTCTCTATTTTTTACTATTTTAGCCTTCAATTTATGTTTACATGGGGTAAATAATGTAAGAAAATCTTTATCTATACTAAATGGTTTATATTGGTTAAGAAAATTAGTTCCTAATATTATATCCTTTCCTACTAATTCAAAGCAATATACTCAAGGTATAATAAGTATTTTGTTCCAAATTTGTATTTGTACGTTAGTTTGATAAAGAGTAATTACGCTACTATTATTATAAAACCGTTTATCCTAAATGGTGTATCTAGCTTCTTCCATTCTGGTAAACAATTTTCTTTCATAATTGTAGTTGCTGCTCCTGTATCTACCATCGGTGTATATTATCTACTTTTTTATCCTCCAAAGATTATTTTTATGAGTATATAGATTAAATTACTCATTGATTATTCTAGTTTTAAATTGGATTTGATTATAAGTGAACTCAAGATATTCCGATTCAATTTTCCAAGGTTTAACTTTGTTTAAAAAATCTTTTCCTACTATGATTTTGTTATTTCATATTCGACATTTATATCTTGTGTTGCAATTTTTGTTGTAATAGTTATTAATCCTTTAGATTTTACATTATTGCTTGTGCATTATTTTGTCTGGTAATTTTTCTATAGAGATTGAATTATTTTCTTCATTTATATCGATTTTTGATTTTAAATTTTCTCCTCCAATTTGTATTATAACATAACATTCTTGTGATCTAATTTGGATAGGTTTATTACTATCTTTTTTGTTCTCTAGATCTAGAAAAACTCATTCATCTTTTTACTATATCTAGTTCTCCATAGCTTGGTTTAGAGTATAATTTTAATCCTTTATCTATTGGCAAAAGGAGTTCCATAAAGGGGGTATCTATAGTTATTGGTCCTAGTTTATTTTTAGTATAAACTTGGTGTTGGTTAGTTAATATATAAGCATTTTTACATTGTACTGTCATTACTTTAGATCCGTTTAGTATTCTAATTCCATCTAATTTCCAATATAAGACTAATGCCTTTTCTATATTCATATCGGTTAAGCTTATTGAATAATTTGGTTTAATTATGAACCTTACCTTTTGATAAATGAGGTTTCCCTTAAGTTCAGCTATAATTGATTTTTCTATAGGCTCTTTAATTCCGTCATCTGCTAATTCTAATTCCAACGGAGTATCCATTCCTTCTTTAAAACATGCTTTTATTATTATCTCTCGTGGCTGCCAATTCTACAAATCTAAATATAATTGGTTCATTTCCTAATGATTTGTTGATTTTTGTTATTTCTTCATTTAGCACTTCTTTTGTTATTAATGGGACTTTAGTATTACCTTGTACTTGTGTTATATCTATAACGTGTTCTCTATCGCCTATCACTAAATATTCTTTCTTATACTTTCTAAATATTTTCGTTATTAAGTTTTTCTCAAATATCTTATTTGGTGATAAAATAAACCCGTCATACTTCAAGTTATTATACTTTTGTAGATAAAAAAGAGCTCGTTGATCTTTATGTTGTGAAGTAATATCTTCATCATAATCTACTTCCCGTAATTTTTTATCCATCGCTAATAGTTTCAGTATTATCTTCTTCACTACTCTTTATTTCACTACTATCTGTTTCATATTCTAACACATATATTTCTTCTTCCGGTGGTATATTATTTTTTCCTATTTCATATTCTCGCTATATGTAACTCAATAAAGTTAACGTTTTATTTACTTTAGTGCTTTTATTTACTTTTATTTTACATTCTCTTGCTATATGACCTATTTGTCCACAATTGTAGCATCTACACCTTTTTGGGTTTTTAATATACTTATAAATTTTTCGCTTTACAAAACAATTTCTGTTTGATTTTTTCTTATGTCCATATTTTCCATATGATTTAAACCTTTTATACGTTCTTTGCCTTAATTTTGGTCTTTTAGTTCTATGTTTTTTATTTAATCTATAGCATCCAAATTTTGGTGTTTCATATTTTTCGCAAAGCAATCACTAATTTTAGCTTGTTTTTTTAAATGCTTTTTGGTTCTTAATCTCGTGTACAATAGTTTCAATACCGGGTTTGTAAGAAAGATATTTGTTCTCCTAAGGTACCTGATTTAGGTTCTTTAGAATATGCTTCTTGTACCATAGTATTTATAGGAATTGGTAACTTTTCAAAGTTTAATTTTCGAAATATAGCTAGTTGATATGTTGTTTCAGTTCCTAATTCATAATAATTCAATTGAAAAGCACAATTGTATCTTTTTAGATCTTCCGGATACATGGAACATATTTTCATATTGTATAATTGAGATTTACTTTATTCTTTTTTAGCTTCTATATGTTTTAAGTCCGCATTTAAATTTCGAAATACTCGTCTAATAGCAATTTCATATTTTTTTAACATTTGTGTTGATTCTGTCATTTTATGTCCTTCTATCTTAGTACTTCGTATTTCTGTTTTACCTATTGTTCCTATATGAGTTAACCAATTTTTGACTATTCCCGTAATAGTACCTTTAATAAATTTAGATGCCATACTAAATGGTATTTTTGCTTCTATTAATTTTGCATTTATTTTAGCTACCCCATTTTGTAAATCTAGATCAACATTTTCCGAACAATATAAATTTAAGGTTTCTCCTGTTTGAATATCTTTTGATATATAGTTATCTTCTATTTTACTTCAATACTTCCATATATATTCATTAATTCTACTTGTTATGATTATAATTTCTTTTTCATAAGCAGGTTTATTGTTTCTACTAGTCTTCATGTAATAGTAATCATCATCTTCGGTAAGTACATTAAACTCTTTATCTTTTTCGGTAATAAAATCGGATTCTCGAGTATTTTGAGTACCTAAATTCTTGACTAGATTGATCCGAATTAAAATCTTCATTGCTTTCATCTATATTATTTACTTCAAGTTTTTCAATTTCAGCATTTATAGTTTCTAATGTATTGTTCATTATTGTTTCTTCATTTGATTCGTGAATTTCTTATATTTCAGTTTCTTTTATATTAAGTATAAGCTATTCTACTATTTTGTCAAATCTATTCTTATATTCTATTTTAAAATTTTGTATCTCATTATTGAAATTATTTTCTACTCGTAAACTTTATCTAATATTTGTTTAGTATTATCATGTATTATTTTTATGGATTCCTCTATTTTTTCTTATTCTTTCATCATATCTTCTTTCTAACTTCTCTAACTTTTTATATATGTCGTTTATTATTTTGTTTTCTTGATGATTACTATCTATGTTTGTTATTTGCACTAAGTCGCTTTCTTTAGCTAGTCTTCTTTCTCTATCAAATTCATTTTCGAATATCATTTCTTTTCTTTTTTTATTAAATATAATCTTCCTTTAATAATTTCTAAAAATTGTCGATTCCGATCTGTTTTATATATTTTAAATGGACCATCATGATATCTTATGATTCTTCATCAAAAATCTTTTCATTTTTATTCATTATTCTGGTTGTTCGATTATTCTTTTATATTCAACTTCTATTCTTTTTCTTAAAATAAGTTCGGGAAAAGCGAGAGTATATTTTTAAATATTTCTTATCTAGAATTTCATAACCCCGTTCCTCTAGTTCAAACGGAACTTCGGTATTACTAGACTTAGTCTTGTTATCCTTTAATAATTGTATAATTAGTAATATGTTTGTATTTATTACTTTTAAGTTAGTTACTATATTACCTTCTTGCTCTAGTTCACTCATATGTATAAGATAAATTTATTTGTCTTATATATATTATAATTTTCATGTGCTTTGTTAGCTACATCTTCCTGCTCTTTTATTTGTATATTCAACATTTCTATTTGATCGTCTAATTTTTTTAATTTTTCTACAACATCATTCTCCTTTGTTAGTTTGCTCTTTCTGCTATCCTTTCTTTATTTATTCTAGCCATTCTTCTTTTATTTCGATTTTCTAAATTTTTAATACCGCTTCTAAAATTCTCATCATTATTTTTAATCTAGCTCTTCTCTATAGCTCTTTTAATTTGAGATTTAATTGTCATACCTATAACGAATTTTGTAAATGTTTAAGTTCTATTTTTCTCTCTTAAAGTGTATTGATCTTTGTTTGGATTTTTGTTATAAATTTAATTAATGCATCTATTGTTTCAATATCTTTCCTCCTATATGCTTCATATAAATAGTTGTCAAAACTTTCTATTTTATTTTGTAAATTCATAATTTGAAAATCTAAAATAAATTCACTAATGTCTATGTGTTTTTTAACGTTTCTAATTTGTGTTTTCATATACTTCTAATTCAATATTATTTTTGATTCTCCTCTCGAACTTTAATTGAACTTAATCCCTTCATTAATAATAAACATCAATTAGTTAATAATAGTTCAATCAACCTTCATATAAGTATTACTAATCCGCTCTTCTACTCTCAAGCATTAAAGCAAATTAAATAAGATCACACGTTTTCACCTCCCCACATAGGTTTTACGTATTTAGTCCACAACAAATTCCCATATTCAACGGCATTACAGGACTATTACTATCAATTGTCTCTTGGTTTAAAAGCATGATTTTACTTAATCGAGGAAAGCATATTTAAGATAGTACACATCCTATGTGAAGTTATAGAATTATTATTACGGATCTCGGTATTATTATAAACTAAAGGATTGAATTTATAATTAGTTCATAAGATAGAATTTTACCTTAGCTTCTCCCAAATTCATGAAGGATTATTTGGATAATGAAATATCTTCTACTAGGTCCGATACAAACTCGTGTAAGCGTGGTTGATGAAAGACATATTTATTTTAGAAAGAGAAAAGAGTGAGAGAAAAAAGAGTATGGAAATTCACCCTTGATTTTCGTAAGATGTTATATTGCTACTCGCGAAGTTACCTTCTAGGAGATTAAGCAATGTATTAGAGTTATAAAAATGGGATGTACAACAAATTACATTATCCCCGAAAAGATAATGGCTCAGCTCGAGATAAATCTCAATGATGTACAAGATATCCTCGGTGAAAAGAGAGGGCGCTTAAAATCAAGACAATCTATGAAGCCTAATGTGTGAAAAAAATAGTGCTAGAAGATAATGTGAACACCAAAATTTTATTGTATATAATAGTGTATCCTAATGATCACACGTTTTCAACACTTTACAAATCATTTTCTTTTTCTTAATATTTTTGCTTTAAAGTACAATAAATTGAAGTATGAATGGTTTACTTTATCACCAAATAAGATATTTGAGAAAAACTTAATAACGAAAATATTTAGAAAGGATAAGAAAGAATATTTAGTGATAGGCGATAGAGAACACGTTATAGATATAACACAAGTACAAGGTAATACTAAAGTCCCATTAATAACAAAAGAAGTGCTGAACGAAGAAATAACAAAAATCAATAGATCATTCGGAAATAAACCATCTACATTTAGATTTGTAGAATTGGCAGCCACAGAGATAATAATAAAAACATGTTTTAAAGAAGGAATAGATACTCCGTTGGAATTAGAATTAGCAGATGACAGGATTAAAGAGCACGTAGAAAAAGCAATTATAGCTGAACTTAAGGGAAACCTCATTTATCAAAAGGTAAGGTTCATAATTAAACCAAATTATTTAATAAGTTTAACGATATGAATATAGAAAAGGTATTAGTCTTATATTGGAAATTAGATGGAATTAGAATTCTAAACGGATCTAAAGTAATGACAAGTACAATGTAAAAATACTTATATGTTACCTAACCAACACCAAGTTTATACTAAAAATAAACTAGGACCAATAACTATAGATACCCCCTTTATGGAACTCCTTTTGCCAATAGATAGAGGATTAAAATTTTACTCTAAACCAAGCTATGGAGAACTAGATATAGTAAAAAGACGAATGACTTTTTCTAGATCTAGAGAACAAAAAGATAGTAATCAACCTATCCAAATTAGATCACAAGAATGTTATGTTATAATACAAATTGGAGGAGAAAATTTAAAAGCAAAAATCGATATAAATGAAGAAAATAATTCAATCTCTATAGAAAAATTACCAGACAAAATAATGCACAATAATGTAAAATTTAAAGGATTAATAACTATGACAACAAAAATTGCAACACAAGATATAAATTTCGAATATGAAGTAACCCTAAATAACAAAATCATACTAGGAAAAGAATTTTTAAACAAAGTTAAACCATGGAAAATTGAATCTAAATATCTTGAGTTGACTTATAATCAAATCCAATTTAAAACTAGAATAATCAATGAGTAATTTAATCTATATACTCATAAAAATAATCTTTGAAGGATATAAAAGTAGATACTATACACCGATGGTAGATACATGAGCAACGACTACAATTATGAAATAAAATTATTTACCAGAATGGAAGAAGCTAGATACACCATTTCGGATAAACATTTTTAATAATAATAGTAGCAGAATTACTCTTTATCAAACTAACGTACAAATAGAAATTTGAAACAAAATACTAATTATACCTAGAGTATATTGCTTTGAATTAGTAGGAAAGGATATAATATTAGGAACTAATTTTCTTAACCAATATAAACCATTTAGTATAGATAAAGATTTTCTTACATTATTTACCCCATGAAAACATAAATTGAAGGCTAATATAGTAAAAGATAGAGAACGAATATTTCAAGAATGGGAAAAATGTAAAAAGGGAGAAGAAGAAAAATTAGTTCAAAGAATGACAACAAAGAAGGAACATATCAATTTCGCAATAATAGAAATAGGAATATTACATTTGGAAAAAATTACTTCTTTTAAAATTAAATTAGAAGAACTATGTAATGAAAATCCTTTAGCAAATTGGCATAAACACAAAACTGAAATACAAATCACATTAAAATATCAAAATAGTATAATATCTCAAAACCCTTACTAATACTCAAAGAGATGAAGAAAAAATTAAAATGCATATAACAGAATTATTAGCAGGAAAATTAATTAGGACAAGTAACTCAAAACATAGCAATAGTGCATATATTGTTAATAATCATTCAGAACAAAAACGGGGAAAAACAAGAATGCTTATTGATTATATAGTTTTAAATAAGAAAACAATTACTTATAATTATCCAATACCAAATAAAATACTCAAAATGAAACAAATACATGGATATAATTATTTTTCAAAATTTGATTGCAAAAGTGGTTTTCATCAATTAAAATTAACTGAAGAATCTAAACTGTTAACTGTATTCAAAGTACCGAATGGATTTCATGAATGGAATGTGTTACCATTTGGATATAAAAATGCCCCTGGAAGATTCCAAGGATTTATGGATAAATATTTTAATCAATTACCAAATTGTGTAGTATATATTGATGATATACTAATATACTCTTAAACACAAGAAGAACATTATAAATTATTAGAGCAATTTATAGAAATAATAAAAAATAGTTGAATAGCTTTAAGTAAAAAGAAAATGGAAATATTCAAAACACAAATAGAATTTTTAGGATTCAAAATAGATAAAGCAAGAGTAAAAATGCAAGACCATATAGCTCAAAAAATTATAGAATTTCAAAAAGAAATTAATACTAAGAAAGAAATGCAAAGATTCTTAGGAATAGCAAACCAAGTTAGAGAATTTGTACCAAAATTATCACAATTTAGTGAACCACTTACTAAAAAGATGATTTTAGGTGGACAAATACCGATACAAAAACTCTAGAAAAAATCAAAGAATTAGTCAGAAAATTACTAAAATTAAGTTTTCCTAATGAAGATAAGGAATTTATATAGATAGTAGAAATTGATGCCAGTGAAACTAATAATGGTTACGGAGCAGTATTGAAATATAGGTATAATAATGATAAAAAAGAATATGTATGCAAATACCACTCAGGAACATTTAAAGTAAATGAAACCAATTGAGATATACATAAAAAGGAACTAAAAGCAGCCAAATATGGTATTAAAAAATTTGAACCCTATATTGTTTATAAAAAAATTATAATAAAAACAGATAACAAAACTGTAAAGTATTGGCTAACCCAAAAGTTACAGGATTCTATTACAAGAAAGGAAATAAATAGAATTATAGCTAATATCAGGCAATATGAGCTTTCTGTTGAGTTATTAAAAACTAATGAAAATTGTTATGCATATTATATCTCCAGAGTTAGTTCAACAATTGATTCAAGAGAATCAAGAGCAAAAAATACGAGATAAAAGAGCTAATCGAGGAATTAACTCTTATGAAAAGATAAGCTTCCAATCCAATTAAGGAGCAAAAAGACACTGGCTGTAGCCAAAGCTATAATGCTAAAAGTCGAGCTATCATTAAGAAAGTTAACTCTCCTTCGAACACAAGAAATATGTCTATACAAAGTTATTTTCCAAACCAAGTTAACTCCAAGCCAATTATTAATGAGATTGAATTACCAAATCTCATGCCAGATACTACCTCATTTAAAGAAAAACTAACCCTTGGAACCATACAAACTATGAACCCTTTGGTTCGACAATATATTTCAAATTTCCTGATAGTCGCAAATAAGCTAAATACAGCTCCCGAAATAACTATCAAAGATAACCATGTAGAGATACAAAGAGGTTATGTTACTAATTCTCTGAGAAAGATAAATGAGCTAATTGCATTTCCATGATGTTACCTTCCAGGAGATTAAACAATGTATCAGAGTTATAAAAATGGGATGTACAACAAATTACATTATGCCTGAAAAGATAATGGCTCAGCCTGAGATAAATCTCTATGATATACAAGATATCGTCAGTGAAAAGAGGGCAGTTAAAATCAAGACAATCTATGAAGCCTTGTGCAATATCGTTAAAACTCCAGTATGGATAAACCACAAGGAGCTTGATACATTAATTATTTCTCAAAGCAGAGAATATGGTCATGAAGCAGTAGAAACCATAAAGTCATGGATCTAGAGTCTACTTCATCCAGATCAAGACCCAGTAACTAGATACATTCCGAGAAATTTTATGACTTTGGATACTTTTAAAAAATATTGCAGTTGGATGCAGCAAGAAGATAACTATATGTGTCATAAATGTAGAATTCGACAAACTACTGTTCCTATGATTGAAGATATAGAAGGTGAAGATACAGAAGAATCTTCAGGAAGCCTGCAAGAAGTCACATCAGAATAAAGTAACGATGGAAAATTAGCCACGAAATAATGTTTGGAGATAAAACTTTGTAAAAGATAAGAGATAAGTATAACAGATGTAAAGAAAACAGATAAAAGCTAGTTAGATAAGGCCACAACTGTTAAAGTAGAAATAGTATGTAATAGTTGAAATAGTTTGTACGGCAACTCTTGCCTATAAATAACATGAACCTTGGTGAAGAGAATCATCAAGGGTGACTTTCCCTACACTCTTTTCTCTCACTATTTTCTCACTCTAAAATTAATTTGTCTTTTATCAACCACGCTTACACAGAGTTGGTAGCTAACTCTCCTTCGAACAAAAGAAATATGTCTATACAAAGTTATTTTCCCAACCAAGTTAACTCCAAGCCAATTATTAATGATATTGAATTCCCTAATCTCGTGCCAGATATTACCTCGTTTAAAGAAAAACTAACCCTTAGAACCAAACAAACTATGAACCCTCATGTTCGGCAATATATTTCAAATTTCCTGATAGTAGCAAATAAGCTAAATACAGTTCCGGAAATAACTATCATAACCATGTAGAGATAGAAAGAGGTTATGTTACTAATCCTCTGAGAAAGATAAATGAGCTAATTGCATTTCCAGGATGTAATGCAAAACTAGTCAAGGCAGCATATATTTTGGTTTAAAGTATAATTAATTGAAGTATGAAGGGTTTACTTTATCACCAAATAAGATATTTGAGAAAAACTTAATAACGAAAAAATTTAGAAAGCATAAGAAAGAATATTTAGTGATAGCTGATAGAGAACACGTTATAGATACAACACAAATACAAGGTAATACTAAAGTCCCATTAATAACAAAAGAAGTGCTAAACGAAGAAATAACAAAAATCAATAGATCATTCGGAAATAAACCATTTACATTTAGATTTATAGAATTGGCAGCCACAGAGATAATAATAGAAGCATGTTTTAAAGAAGGAATGGATACTCCGTTGGAATTAAAATTAGCAGATGACAGGATTAAAGAGCCTGTAGAAAAAGCAATTATAGCTGAACATAAGGGAAACCTCATTTATCAAAAGGTAAGGTTCATAATTAAACCAAATTATTCAATAAGCTTAACTGATATGAATATAGAAAATGTATTAGTCTTATATTGGAAATTGGATGGAATTAGAATTCTAAACGGATCTAAAGTAATGACAGTACAATGTAAAAATGCTTATATGTTAACTAACCAACACCAAGTTTATACTAAAAATAAACTAGGACCAATAACTATAGATACCCCCTTTATGGAACTCCTTTTGCCAATAGATAGAGGATTAAAATTTTACTCTAAACCAAGCTATGGAGAACTAGATATAGTAAAAAGACGAATGAGTTTTTCTAGATCTAGAGAACAAAAGGATAGTAATCAACCTATCCAAATTAGATCACAAGAATGTTATGTTATAATACAAATTGGAGGAGAAAATTTTAAAGCAAAAATCGATATAAATGAAGAAAATAATTCAATCACTATAGAAAAATTACCAGACAAAATAATGCACAATAATGTAAAATTTAAAGGATTAATAACTATTACAACAAAAATTGCAACACAAGATATAAATGTCGAATATGAAGTAACCCCAAATAACAAAATCACACTAGGAAAAGAATTTTTAAACAAAGTTAAACCATGGAAAATTGAATCTGAATATCTTGAGTTCACTTATAATCAAATCCAATTTAAAACTAGAATAATCAATGAGTAATTTAATCTGTATACTCATAAAAATATTCTTTGAAGGATATAAAAGTAGATACTATACACCGATGGTAGATACAGGAGCAGCAACTACAATTATGAAATAAAATTGTTTACCATAATGGAAGAAGCTAGATACACCATTTTGGATAAACATTTTTAATAATAATAGTAGCAGAATTACTCTTTAACAAACTAACGTACAAATACAAATTTGGAACAAAATACTAATTATACCTAGGGTATATTGCTTTCAATTAGTAGGAAAGGATATAATATTAGGAACTAATTTTCTTAACCAATATAAACCATTTAGTATAGATAAAGATTTTCTTAAATTATTTACCCCATGTAAACATAAATTGAAGGCTAATATAGTAAAAAATAGAGAATGAATATTTCAAGAATAGGAAAAATGTAAAAAGGGAGAAGAAGAAAAATTAGTTCAAAGAATGACAACAAAGAAGGAACATATCAATTTTGCAATAATAGAAATAGGAATATTACATTTGGATAAAATTACTCCTTTTAAAATTAAATTAGAAGAACTATGTAATGAAAATCCTTTAGCAAATTGGCATAAACACAAAACTGAAATACAAATCACATTAAAATATCAAAATAGTATAATATCTCAAAAACCTTTTAATAATACTCAAAGAGATGAAGAAAAATTTAAAATGCATATAACGGAATTATTAGCAGGAATATTAATTAGGAGTAGTGCATATATTGTTAATAATCATTCAGAACAAAAATGGAGAAAAACAAGAATGCTTATTGATTATACAGTTTTAAATAAGAAAACAATTACTTATAATTATCCAATACCAAAAAAAATACTCAAAATGAAACAAATACATGGATATAATTATTTTTCAAAATTTGATTGCAAAAGTGGTTTTCATCAATTAAAATTAGCTGAAGAATCTAAACAATTAACTGTATTCAAAGTACCTAATGGATTTTATGAATGGAATGTGTTACCATTTGGATATAAAAATGCCCCTGGAAGATTCCAAGCATTTGTGGATAAATATTTAAATCAATTACCAAATTGTGTAGTATATATTGATGATATACTAATATACTCTTAAACACAAGAAGAACATTATAAATTATTAGAGAAATTTATAGAAATAATAAAAAATAGTGGAATAGCTTTAAGTAAAAAGAAAATGGAAATATTCAAAACACAAATAGAATTTTTAGGATTCGAAATAGATAAAGCAGGAGTAAAAATGCAAGACATATAGCTCAAAAAATTATAGAAATTCAAAAAGAAATTAATACTAAGAAAGAAATGCAAAGATTCTTAGGAATAGTAAATGAAGTTGGAGAATTTGTACCAAAATTATCACCATTTAGTGAACCACTTACTAAAAAGATGAAAAAAGATTATGATTTTAGGTGGACAGATACCGATACAAAAACTCTAGAAAAAATTAAAGAATTAGTCAGAAAATTACCAAAATGCTTTCCTGATGAAGATAAGGAATTTATATGGATAGTAGAAACTGATGCCAGTGAAACTAATAATGGTTATGGAGCAATATTAAAATATAGGTATAACAATGATAAAAAAGAATATGTATGCAGATACCACTCAGGAACATTTAAAGTAAATGAAACCAATTGGGATATAAATAAAGAGGAACTAAAAGCAGTCAAATATGGTATTATAAAATTTGAACCCTATATTGTTTATAAAAAAATTATAATAAGAACACAGATAACAAAACTATCAAGTATTGGCTAACCCAGAAGTTACAGGATTCTATTACAAGAAAGGAAATAAATAGAATTATAGCTGATATCAGGCAAAATGAGTTTTCTGTTGAGTTATTAAAAACTAATGAAATATTTTATCCAGATTATCTATCCAGAGTTAGTTCAACAATTGATTCAAGAGAATCAAGAGCAAAAAATACATATAAAAGAGCTAATGGAGGAATTAACTCTTATGAAAAGAGAAGCTTCCAATCCAATTAAGGAGCAGAAATATACTAGCTGTAGCCAAAGCTATAATGCTAAAAGCAGAGCTATCATTAAGAATGTTAACTCTCCTTCTAATAAAATAAATATGTCAATAGAAAGTTATTTTCCAAACCAAGTTAACTCCAAGCCAATTATTAATGAGATTAAATTCCCTAATCTCGTGCCAGATACTACCAGCCAAAGCTATAATTGTAAAAGCAGAGCTATCATTAAGAAAGTTAACTCTCCGTCGAACAAAAGAAATATGTCTATACAAGGTTATTTTCCAAACCAAGTTAACTCCAAGCCAAATATTAATGAGATTGAATTCCCTAATCTCGTGCCAGATACTACCTTGTTTAATGAAAAACTAACCCTTGGAAGTAAACAAACTATGAACCCTCTGGTTCGACAATATATTTCAAATTTCCTGATAGTCGCAAACAAGCTAAATGTAGCTCCCGAAATAACTATCAAAGATAACCATTCAGAGATAGAAAGAGGTTATGTTACTAATCCTTTGAGAAAGATAAATGAGCTAATTGCATTGCCAGGATGCACTACTACAGAATTCACGATTAGAGAGCAACTGACGCAAATGACATATGTGCGTCGGATCCTACAGAAAATCCGACGCAAATAGCCAAGCAAAATTATACAAGCTTGTTTTGCGTCGCACGCACTCCGGAAAACGACCCAAAAGGGTAGGGGCATTTGGATGATGTTCTATCCCGTGCTCTACAGAGGAAAGACCGTCCTGGGCGTGTGTTAACAGCTGGGCGTAGGATTTGGATTACATCGGTTTGGGGAGATCCTGATCGGAGTAGTACTGCTCGAAAGGGTAGGGGCATGGATGATGAGGAGATGCAGGAGTTGGAGGCTAGAGTGAGCCAAAGAGTTAGAGAACAGACGATGCAAGAGATGAACTCGAAGATTGATGCTATAGTTCAAGAAAGGTTGATGGCTTTTGCGGTGCAATTAGGTCTTCAAGCACCAAATCAAACAAATCCTCACACTCCAGTTGATCCTAGTAGCTGTCACTCGGGGGGCAATGATCCATTTGTGAACTTGCAGGTATATAGTTATTTTATATCTTCTACGATTATGATATTATGTTTCTAAAACACTTAATTAATGACATTGTGTTCTCATGGGATGTTAAGAGTCCGGTTCCATGTCGTTTGGCAATAGCGGATAACTTGGGACCGATCATTGTAGCTGAGGGTACCGTACATCCGCAAACGGAGTCATCATCACATTCTACGGCCGTGAAAGTGAGTGTTGATGATTTTTTTTCAGACTACGCAGAAGCTCTAGTTCCACTACCTACTCCATACATCATGAAACTCAGTCAAGCCGAGGGTTCATTCATAGAATGGCCGAAAGAGTTGGTATTTTTAGTCTCAGATAATCAGGTAACTTATGTTTAATATTTTGATTTATATACTAAGAAATGTAAATATATATACTAATAATTTTTGATTTATATATGTTAAGTAATCTTAATTTTGTATACTAACTAATCTTGATTTATATATGAAATAATCTATATACATATATAATATGAATTAAAAAGAAGTCAAATTGAATTAGGAACATATACCTAAAGACGGTGCGATGAAGAAGAAGAAGAAGAAGAAGAAGAAGAAGAAAATAGTTGGTAGTGATCCTTGCACCGATGAGTCTGCACATAGGCACGTAGATCCTTTTATTGACTTGACACTAGATGATATGGATGATAATATCAAGGAGATGCACCAAATATTTTGCGACAAACCCTTAGATGAGCATTTTCAGTTGCAAGTTCAGAAGGGTACCGTCTTCAACTTTGATAGAGATCATATGATCATTCTCTCACGACAATATGTTTTTCAACTTCTCACGGGAGCATGGATTAATGTATCCATTTTGCAAGTATTTATGATGTGAGATTTCTCAAACTCTAAACTAATTAACATTGCTATTTATTTTTATTGTTTCTCCTAACTATAAGTGTTTGGATCTTAGGTGCTTGGCAGAGCAGTCTGAGGAGCATGCGGATAATAATATTGGTTTCATGTGTCCAAGTATGATTTCAGCGACCATGATACGCATCACTTAGATGCCGTGATCAACTACATGGCAAGTTCAATGAAAGCGAATCAATATATGCGTTACATCCTATGTCCTTATTTTGAAAAGTATGTTAGTTAAACTAATCTTTACTTTGTTTTATATTTATGAACTTGTGGTTATATATATAAAACATCACATTGTGCTTCATGCCTTAGGGATCATTGGATTCTTCTTGTCATTTGTCTATCTAAGAGAACGGTATATATATTTGATTCGATGAAGAAACATAGATCCTTAGCTATCAAGATACCGTTGAATACGTAAGTTCATAGTTGTTATACATGTTAATAAGTTTACATGCATTTTATGATATTTTAAATAATTTATAAATGTTTATAGTAATTAATTGTTACAAAATCTCTATATTTAGTGCATATACAAAATACACGCGGCTTGAAGGATCAAATAAAGGAACTAAATTATCTTGGACATATATGCGGGTAAAACTCTTATGGTTTTGTATTTGATACTTCATAAATCTATTTAGGATTTTTTTTCCGATTCTAATATATATCTTAAATTTGGTGTAGTGTGCTCAACAATCGGGAGGAGTGGAATGCGGCTATTTCGTGATGAGATACATGTTTCTAATCATCCGCTTATACTATGAATCAGAGAATTTGTATGAGGTATATGTATGTTGTAAATTCATTATTTATACTTATAGAATTGTAAAGTATATTAACTAGTTTAATATATTTCTAGGCTTTTTCGTCAAGTCTTGAGCCATACTCCATATATGAGATCAACGACCTCAAAGAACTTTTTGCGGAATACTTTGTACGGGTCGTTAACGAAGAAGACTAAGTTTGATGGTTAGTGTATGTAATTGTAGGTTAGAATAATATTTTGTTACTTGAACCTTGTTGGTTGATTGATTACAACATTGGTTGCTTGAACCTTGTTGGTTGTTTGATTGCAACATTGGTTGCTTGATTGAGATGTACTGAAACAGGTTTTGGTTATATATATGCAAAAATTTCCCAACGATTTCTTGGGTTGTCCAAATTACAAACGAGACTCTGCCGAATTTTCTGCTCATAATTATTAACATAATGTTTGCTTAGTTTTGAAAATAAAAAAAAAATAGCTGAAAACAAAAACAAAAAAGAGCTGAAAAAAAAAAGAGCTGAAAAAAAAACAAAAAAATATAGCATCTGCGTCGCATGCAGTGCCATATGCGACGCAGATGAAGCACCATTTACGTCGTATATGGCACTGCATGCGACGCAGATGAGGCTGCCTGGGCTGCTGTGGGTGCATGGGGGGATGGGCATCTGCGTCGCATGCTTGTTTTGTCCGACGCAAATCGTCGATTAATTGCGTCGTGTCTTACCCGACGCTGATGGCTGTCATTCATCTGCGCCGAGGCCTGTGCCGTCGGACCGAGGTCCGACGCAAATGGGGGTCCCAGGTCCGACGCAAATTATCATTTCTCTAATAGTGATGTAATGCAAAACTAGTCAAGGCCGCATATGACTATGGACTCCTTAATTCAGTTTATACAATGAATGGAGATGAGTTATCTTCAATCCCCAGTTTATACAAAGCAGCCAAAAGCTATTTACAAATTACAAAGTCACCAATGACTTTCGTAAGAGGTTATACTGCTACTGGCGAAGTTACCTTCCAGGAGATTAAGCAATATACCAGTGTTATAAACATGGGATGTACAACAAATTACATTATCCCTGAAAAGATAATGGCTCAGCCTGAGATAAATCTCAATGATGTACAATCTATGAAGCCTTGTGCAATATCGTTAAAATCAAGACAATCTATGAAGCCTTGTGCAATATCGTTAAAACTCCAGTATGGATAAACCACAAGGAGCTTAATACATTAATTATTTCTCAAAGCAGAGAATATGGTCATCAAGCAGTAGAAACCATAAAGTCATGGATATGAAGTCTACTTCATCCAGATCAAGAACCAGTAACTAGATACATTCCGAGAAATTTTATGATTTTGGATACTTTGAAAAAATATTGCAGTTAGATGCAGCAAGAAAATAACCATATGTGTCAGATATGTAGAATTCGACAAGCTACTGTTCCTATGATTGAAGATATAAAAGGTGAAGATAAAGAAGAATCTTTAGGAAGCCTGCAAGAAGTCACATTAGAATAAAGTAATGATGGAAAATTAGCCACGAAATAAAGTTTGGAGATAATACTTTGTAAAAGATAAGAGATAAGTATAATAGATGTAAAGAAAACAGATAAAGCTAGTTAGATAAGGCCACAACTGTTAAAGTAGAAATAGTATGTAATAGTTGAAATAGTTTGTACGGTAACTCTTGCCTATAAATAATAGAAACCTTGGTGAAGAGAATCATCAACGGTGACTTTCCCTACTCTCTTTTCTCTCACTCTTTTCTCTCTCTAAAATTAATTTGTCTTTCATCAACCACGCTTACACAGAGTTGGTATCAGAGCTAGTAGAAAGTATTTCACTATACAAATAATCCTTCAAGAATATGTGAGAAGCTAAGGTAAAATTCTATCTTATGAACTAAGTATAAATTCAATCCTTTAGTTTATAATAATACTGAGATCTGTAATAATAATTTTATAACTTCATATAGGATGTGTACTATCTTAAATATGCTCTCCTCGATTAAGTAAAATCATGCTTTTAAACCAAGTGACAATTGGTAGTAGTAGTCCTTTAATGTCGTTGAATATGGGAAGGCTGTTGTGGACTGAATACGTAAAACCTATGTGGTGAGGTAAAAACGTGTGATCTTATTGAATTTGCTTTAATGCTTGAGAGTAGAAGAGCGGATTAGTAATACTTATATGAAGGTTGATAGAACTATTATTAACTGATTGATGTTTATTATAAATGAAGGGATTGAGTTCAATTAAAGTTCAGAGGAGAATCAAAAATAATATTGATTTACAAGTATATGAAATCACAAATTAGAAACGTTAAAAAACACATAGACATTAGTTAATTTATTTTTTAAATTCATAATTATCATCATCTGAGTAATCTTCACCCAAAAACATAGGGATGCCTCCTTCCAATAAGTGTTTTTGCCACAAGAGACAAGTACATTTGTACTGTATGAGTTTTTTGAAACTCATATTTTCGTCTACTTGGACTACCCTATATTTTCTGTTGAAAACGCCCAAACTGCTTTCACAGATTATTGACTTATGATATTTCAACATAAGTTCAGGGGGGAAATATTATTTTGCAATGCATTCTCCCCATGCTTTGCAAATGCTTAGTAGTTTCAACAACTCTCCTTTCTCCATCTTTGGCCATAGATTCAGTGCTAGGAAATCCACATCACTTCCCATGATAGCAGCATTGGATCTTTGTTCCTTCAAATCTCCAGGTTGGAACTTTGGATCCTTTCCAAAGAGCTCGATAATTTTGGATTGCCACTTTTTCATTTCCTCTGCTTTGAATTCCTCCAAATCTTCTTGTGTGATGTCTCTATTAAATCGGTGCCTCCAACATTCTCCAGGAAAGAGTAATGGAGCGATTTGTTGATTAGCCATAATTCAAGAATTTTTCCATTGGGATTTGATGGTAAAACAAAGTATTAGGAGTGAAAAATCTCAGAGTTAAAATAACGTATTTATAATACCATTATAATAACTGTCATCCCTATTTGTTAGAAGTATATGAAGCGTTTAAGCTTATCTTCTTAGATAACGTATCACGTATTTTTATAATCAACCTTAACCACCTCAAGTTAAGGCCCTAGTGGGTAAGAATTGGTTTGCCCATTAACCCTAAATGTGTCATATCACTTCTGGAGTTTGCCATTAGTGGCGTGTAACGTTGAACGGTAATTATTACTTTTTGAAGTAACTTTTTCCATCTCATTAATACATGTTAAGAGTTATAGTATCCCAAAAGACACCTTATTTTTCTTCCATTTAATTTTAGCCATAGAGTTTGCATTATTTGATTTGACAGTTTATTTTTGAATAACATATTAATTTGCACAATTTTGATAAACCAAAATAAAAAATGTAAACATAAGATAAAATAATGAAAAATTGGACCAAATGTAGGAAATTTTAATTTCATTAATTAAAAATAAATTACAACCAAGGATTGAATTTTTTATATTAAAATAAAAATTACAATCTATTTAGAATTTTTGAATTCTAAATCCTAGGACTAGATTTAGTCCCTTGGAGACCGCGGCTTGTAGGCGTCAGAGTCCTCTACAGAGGCGCCATCATCGTCTCCAGCAGCATCATCACTGGAGCCATCTCCAGGAGGGTAAAAGCAGTATTCACCGCTGGAGGTTTCCTCAGGGAAATGCTCCTCCTTAACCCTCCTCCTTTGGGCAGGGGGATCATCGTCATCTTCATCCTCATCCTCATCATCATCAACAGATTTATCTGATGATGGAGGAGTACCCTCCTCATCTTCTTCTTCTTCATCTTTTTCCTCCTCTTCCTCTTCTCTCTCCTCTGGTATCTTTGGAGGAGGTAGGAAGGGCTGGTCAAACTCTTCAGGGTTGACCTCCTTAGTCCCAGTAATGCAGGACTCGACGGAACGTTGAGGGGCATCCATTTTTGGAGAAGAAGGTTTTTGAAGAAGGTTTTTTTTTGGAGATGGAAGGTTTTGGGGTTTTTTGTTTCAAGAGATGAGTGGTGTATCAAGATTATTACACTTAGCCCCTTTTTATAAGGAAATTTTTACTGTCTCTTGAAGCAAGAAAAGTTACGTACCCATTGAAATGGGTTTCTAAGTAACACACCCCTTGGAATGGGCTTTTCTGTTACGCGCCCTTTGGAAATGGGCTTTTTTAATAGGAATAATTGACAATAGAGGTCTGAACTTTAGGCAATAATTTTTAAAAGGTTTGAACTATTGATTAACCTGTGTAGGTCCCAACTTTAGGGGATATTAACTTTTAGCAGGCCTCGGTGACTTAAAACTGACATTTTTTTTTTAAAATCTCACCTAGTTCCTACTTCCCTTCCTCAATTAACCCTTCTAGTGTGACCCAAATTTTACAACTTATGACCTATTAAGCTAGTTTCAAGTCACTAAGGCCCGCTAAAAGTTAAAACCCCCTAAAGTTGTGACCTACACAGATTAATCAATAGTTCAGACCATTTAAAAATTATCACCCAAAGTTTAGACCTCTATTGTCAATTTTTCCTTTTTACTATGACTTCAGGACCTTACGTTTTAATTTGTTAAAACTAGGCCTTAACATGGCCCAATGAACATGATCCAAAATGAAATATACCACGCATTCTGCACGTGTTTTCTTCTTTGATTGTTCCATTTTAATTGTATTCCCCATTAATGCCTTTTTTCAAGGATTTTAGGAAAATTTAAGATCTTTCCGACCATTTTAATACATTTCTTTACGAATTCACAACCATAACCAAACTTCAATTCACCATGTCTAGTGAAAGAGTTCATGAAGATGAGATTCGTGAAGCGCTTGCTAAAAAACGTGATGCCATGCAATCTGAGGCAACTCGCTAATTATGCAATGCCATTAGAGTGAACCTTGGGACTTAGAAGTCTCAAGTGTTTTGGTATGTGAACAAAAGCACTGACTCTAATACTCCTTTAGAGGATAGAATTGCCACTATTGGTCCTTGTTTCCGTTCAAGATTCAAAAACCAAAGCGCCAAATTGTCTTAGAGCAATAGTGTTACCCGTTCTTGGACCACATTATCTTAGAGGATAATAAACCCATAACGCTTCCATTTACCCCAAAATCCCTCCAACATTTGCATTGGCCTTAACCAACAAACCTTTTAAAGGTTGGATTTCAGGGGTGGATGTAAGAGCATGGTTTATGCGAATCAAACCTTTTCATGACAAATGGTCTAAGAACAAAATATTGCCCTTCTTGAGACTAACTTCTAATGAAACCATTCCCTTTGATGGGGCTATGTCCACTGCTTTATTAGCATGTTGGGACCCAACCATCAACTGCTTCTTGTTGCGATGGGGACTAATGACAGTAACATTAGCTGGTATTGCCTTCATTATTGGGACTTCTCCAACAAGTAAATATGGAATTGAACTTCCTATCTTTCACCATGTTAAAGAACATAATCAGCTCTACTGTCAATGTTTATCAACCTTTCGCCAGATTGATTGTCCTTCTGCTAGTGCTAGCAAATGTGACTTTCATAAATTTATTGATTTTTCCATCAATAAGAATTCTAGTGAGGAAGTTACTTCTCAAGAGGAATTGCTTTTTCTTACTTTTGCATTTTCCAAATTAATGATGTCGAGAGCTGGAGGAGTAGTAAGATTATGGTTATCTCTAGCTGTTAACATCTCCTTTACTTCTGAAGAAGTAGCTTTGGCTTCTGTTCTATTAGGACAACTTTATAGATGTCTTTTTAGAAGTAGAGAATCCTTTAAAGGTTTTGGAATTCATACCTCTGAGTCCCCCATATTCTCTACTAACAAGGGATTTGGACCCCTATGGCTCTTGACTTGCTGGGGCCATATGTATTTACCCTATCTTATTGTTCTCAACCCCGACCCTCTTCTGCGTTTAAAGCATCTAAGGGTTCAGAGGAGGAGGATCTTTCTTTTGATCCCCTCTTGTTTCTCTCAAGTCTTATTGATTGTAGTTGTTATGGTGAAGTCAGCTTCAATCTTATATCTCCAGATGAGGTTTGGCATCCGAGCTTGATTTTCTTGTACTTCTTGGTTTTTAAGTCCAATCCTGGTAGCTGGAACATTTTTCTAGGTAAGATGGTTGTTTCCATTGAAAGTGAAACTTGGCACCATCAAGCAGTTCCTGCTTGGCTACAATCCCTTAACATCCACTCTAGTTCCTTAGGGAGTGGGAACTTTTGGAGTAGTGTTCTTAGGTCCAGGGATTTAGTAGCTGCTGAACCTTAATACTTTGGCTTTGAGGCCTACAATCCACTAGCTATACCTTACTTTTTGACTCGCAATGATCCTTGGACTTCAAGGGGTCGTTTTGAAGAGGGTAGAGCCCTTCAGAGTAAAAGTCTCAGTCTTACTTCCATGTCCATTTATCCTTGGAAATGGATCACTAAAGATGTTCGAGGCTTCCATCTGTGGTGGGATCATGTATTCCCAAACAACTCAACATGTTCTGAAGCTTTCGCGAACTTTGAGAATCAACTCTTCTTAGGCTGTAAGTAATTTCTTTCCTCATTTATTTTGTAACTTTCAGTAGGAATGAACATTACTAAATCTTCCTTTTGCCTTCTTTTGACTTTTAGCAAAAGCTGGCAAGAAGAAGCTAAGAGTGCCAGATGGTATGATAATAGATTCTAGATATGACAAGCTCTATTGGAACACCATAGACAAAAGGGTTCAATCTCATACCTCTTCCGAGGATGAAGATGATGTTGCTTATGATCAGGGGGCATCCTATAGGGATCTCCAAACTGTGGAGGGCATCCAATCCACGGGGCCAATGGAGGAGATTGACCCTTTCAAGAGAGATGCAAGGAAGAGTGATTACAATTGTCTCTCTGCTTCCAAGGACATTGCAGACCATGGGACCAGTGGATCAAACTGACCCTCTTAAGAAAGCTCCCAAAAAGATAGACTATAGTTGCCTCTCTGCCTCCAAGCCTTTGCGACATTCCAGCAGGAAACGTCCTAAGTTGGAAGCTTCTTTAGAGATACTGCAATACATCATCTCATCTGATTAAGATGATGATAAGACCATATCTCAAATTTTCAAAAGGAAACTCCTAGGAATCAAAGCAAGTATGAACATAACCTTTACTCTTTTTATAAGGAATTTCACTTTTTATTTGGAATACTGATTATTTAATCCCAGGTCCTTCTAGTGCTAATGATATTGAGCCCAAGACTACCAGTGATCCTTTTTCTGAGAAGTTATCACCTCCTGGCTCTGCCATTCATCCTTCAGAAGATACTTCCAAGGCAACTACCCTAGAGTTAAATTCAAAGGGTGATTCTGTTGATGAATCTGTCATCAATCATCCCACTTTTCCTTCAAGTGATGCCGCCCCTCATGTGGAGAATGCGGTTACTTCCCCTTTGGACGGAAGTACTGCCCCCCAGTTGGAAGAAATTTATCATCTCCATGTGGAATCTCCTGATGAGGACTTATTTCATCAGTTTAACAAAGATCCCTTGGAGCCAAATCCATTAGATGTTGAAGTCCCAAGCTCAAATGCTGATTCAACAAATGTTAAGGCATTATCTTCTATTGCTGGAAGTGGAGCCCCAAAAGATGTTATTCCTTTAGAGGTCACACCTTTACGGAGCATTACTGAGCTGGTGATTACCTCTGTGTGCAAAGGTTCTTCATCAACTTCACCATCTACTTCTGAGACTGGTCTGCCTTTCTTTCCTCATGAATTCATTTTAGACTTCCACTATATGAGTCCATGTCCTCATAATACCAGACTTCACTCTCTTGCTAACTTGGCTTCTCTTCTTTATGATGCAGAGGGAAGCACGAAAGAAGCAAGTGTGATGAAAGAGTCTGATGGATGGAAAGAAGTTAATGTGCAAACAACCATTATTGTGAGGAATCAACCTGCCTCTGCTAGCAGTGATCACTCTTCCAGTGATGATTCTCCGAAACACATAAAACAAGAAGACAAAATTTGGGATCTCTGGTTGACCTTAACAGACAACCCTTATGATCAGGCTTCTACACATACTCTTAAGAAGATCTTGGAATCCCTGATTTCTCAAGGTTTTGAGTATTGGATACCTTGCCTTGATTATGTCAAAGAGATTCTTCTTCTTCAACAGTGTAATGCTTAATCAAGAGTTCAATCTCCAATGTTCTCAACTCAAAAACTTCAGGAAGAGGAAACTTCTTTGGAAGCTCAAGCCAAATACTTCAAAAACTTAAGTAAACAAATCTAAGATTCTGTGAGTTCTTTTGATCAAAAGCTGAAGCTTCTTTCTAAGGAAATGCAATCTTTACAAAATCGCCTGGCTGAGATCAATAAAGAGGAGATCAACATTATCAATGAAAAGTCTTCAATCCAAAAATCCAAAGATATTGAAGAGAAGAAGCTACACGAAGGGCAAACCAAACTTGCCAATTTGAGGCAAAAGATGTTCAAAGAAATGGTTGTACAGCAGCTCAATCCTTCAGAAGGAAAAGCTTCATAATGCTTGGTCTTAGTTTAGCTGTTAGACAATGTTGGAATGTCTAAGATGTAACATTATTATTAATGTTGTAATTTGAATGATCCCTTATTGTTTGAATCAATTCTGCATGTTTTTGTTGAAACACAGGATCATGTTGTTCCCATATAGACGATGGATAATATTTCTTTAGAAATTTGCCATTTAAGGCTCTATCTCTTATATTGCCATCTATATCCTTTAATATATATGCATTTCCAGACATTTTCTTATGAATGATAAAGGGACCTTGCCACTTAGGTGACCATTTCCCTAATTGTGGATCTTTGTAAGCTGCTTCCGGTAGAAATATTTTCCAAACCTTATCATTCTCCTGGAATTCTTTAGGCACTACCTTTTTGTTGTAGGCCCTAGCAACTTTTTCCTCTTGAATTCTCATTTTGGCTAAAGCTTCTTCCTTAACCTCTAGAGCATCCATGATTTCAAGGTTCATTGCCTGTGAATAATCATCTCCTGATAATCCCATTTGTTGGGTTACCCTTCATGATCTTGCTTTCACTTCAGCTGGGATCACTGGAGTGTGTCCATAAACTAAGTTAAAAGGAGTAACTCCTGTTGCTTCCCTTTTAGAGGTCCTGTAGGCCCATAGGGCATATAGCAACAACTCATCCCATTTTCTTGGGTTATTGTCTATGAGTTTTGAGTTCCTTTTACTATGATCTTATTGGTAGCTTTATCTTGACCATTTGCTTGAGCATAGTAAGGTATTGAATGCAACTTAGTAATCCCAAACTGATTAAGATAATCCAGTAGGTCAGGATTTCTAAAGACTGTGGCTTGATCAAAGGTGATAGTTTCTGGAATTCCAAATCTTGTAAAGATTTTTTCTTCCAAGAAATTTATTACAACCTGGGTATTGATCTTGTTGAAAGCTTGAGCCTCCACCCATTTGGTGAACTAATCAGTCACAACTAGGATGTATGAATGCTTTTTAGAGGATGCAGGATTGATTTCTCCTATGACATCTACTTCCCATCCTCTGAAGGGCCAAGGTTTAAGAATGTACTTAAGTTCTGAAGCTGGTGCCCTACTGATAGGTCCAAACTTCTGACATCTTTTGCAACCTTTAGCATAATCTATACAATCCTTTCTCATAGTGGGTCCAATACAAACCATCTCATTTTTAGGCCATTTTGGTGAGCACCGCATAACCATTGGTGGATTTCTGCCATGAGGGTTAGAGCTTCTCCAGCATCCACACATTTTAAAAGTAACCCTTCTGGATCCTTTCTGTGTAGTTCACCAAACTGTATACAAAACATAGTTGCTGCCATTTTGATTCTATTTGGCACCTTTGTTCTAGTTGGGTTCTGGAGATAATGTATAATTTCATCCCTCCAATCCTTTTCCTCTCTTAATATTGAAATTCTATAGACTTCCAATATATTTTCTGGTATTTCCTTATGAGTTTCACTGAGAGGTTCTAGTATCTTTTCTTGGAGAATGATATCTTCATTTTTTGAAGGTATCTCCTCTCTAGCAGAAGGTATTTAGGATAGCTGATCTGCTACTTTGTTTTCTTTTTTGGGAATATGTATGAAAGTAGTTTCTTTAAATTATTTAGACAACTTTTGTGCTTTCTTTCCACATTCCTGTGATATTGATGATATACTCTTGAATTCCTCATTCATTTGGCTTGATCTGGTCAAAGGCTTTCTGATGTTCTTCCTCCCATTTAAATTCTGATTCATGTTTTAGTCTTACCAAAAGGTGAAAACTTTTTAGTTTTTCCAGCTAAATTAGCCATGAATCTCCTAACATACTTGACCTACCCAATGAATCTTTGCAATTCGTTCTTATTAGAAGGTGGCTTGGCTGCCACAACTGCTTTTGCCTTATTTTAGTCAATTTCCATTCCATTTTTGTGAATGAGGAATCCTAAAAAGTTACTAGCTTTAACTCCAAATACACATTTGAGTGGATTTATTTTTAGATGATATTTTCTCATTCTGGTGAATGACTTAACCAAATGCTCTTTATGTCTTAAAAAGTCATTTGACTTTACAAGTATATCATCCACATAGATTTCCATGATTTTACCAATCATGTCCTTAAAGATTGCGTCCATTGCTCGTTGGTATGTGGCTCCAGCATTTTTTAATCCAAATGGCATGGCCACATATTCAAACAAGCCTAATGACTTTGGACATTTAAAGGCTGTTTTGTTACAGTCTTCATGTGCAATCCTTGATTGGTAATATCCTGCATACCCATCCATAGAAGATATATATTCATATCAAGATGCTGCATATATTAGGAGATCAGCCACTGGCATAGGGTATTGATCTTTAGGTGTAACTTTATTCAGATCCCTAAAGTCAATGTAGATTCATATTTTGCCATTTTTCTCAACTACTAGAACTATATTGGAGATCTAGTCAGCATATTAGCAAGGCCTTATGAACTTTGCCTTGAGGAGTTTGTCTATTTCCTCTTGTATAAGTTCTATCAGTTCAGGCGTTAGTCTTCTAGGACTTTGTGCCACAGGCTTATCCTTCCTTGATAGGTAGTTTATGTTATACTATTTGCCTATCAATGCCAGGCATTTCATGATGTTCCCAAGCAAAACAGTCCTTAAATTCTTTTAGAATTTCTACTATTTCATGTTTTTCTTGGTTAGTGAGGAGCTTACTTATGTAAGTGACATGTGGATTATCATCGTCCACTAAATTTATTTCCTCTAGTGGATCATGAATTTCCTGTTTAATATCCTCACTTTTAGCCCATACTTTCTCATCCTCCTCTTTGAAGGACTCAGTTTCATATAAAGTTGAGCAACATGCATTAGAGTTTATAAGAAATCCTCTTGGTATTTTCTAAAAAATAAATCTTTCATAACTTTATAAACAATAGGGGTAAACCCCTTACAGCATTCTTCTTGTTTTACAATCATAATAAACTTTATAAGAAAAATACGTCCTAACTCTACAAACTAATGAGAGCTAAGGGTTGATCATAGTATGACGCCTGTTGAACATATTCATATTTTGATTGAATGTCTTCAACTTTTGGGACGTCCTCGACTTCAATGAGAATTGCATCTGAGTCTTCTATCTATTGGTAAGTTTGTGACTCAAGTTGTAGAGCAACCTCAATTTTGATAGTAGGAACTGACTTTATAGAGTCCCTAATAAAAACAGAATCAGGAGATGTAATTAGACAAACTTCCTCATCTGCTTGAACCATTTCATAAGTGTCACCATTCCACAAGATTAAGATTTGACGGAGTGATGATGCAACAGCATAGATGTGATGTAACCAGTCTCTTCCTAATATGGAATTATAATTAGTATCATTTTCGACTATGAAGAAACCAATATAAGTAGTTTTAGTTCCTACCCTTATCTTTAAGATAGCCATTCCTTCCACTTTTTCTGATAAACCAGAAAAACCAGTTATGTTGATTTGTATATTATGCAAATCCTTTCTAGTTTTTCCTAGTTTCCTAAACACAGAGAGTGGCATAATATTAACAGTAGCTCCAGTGTCTACCAATACTTTGCCTAAACGAACTCCCTCAAAATCAACATTAAGAAATAAAGCTTTAGTGTGCTTATTATCAACATCAATTTAAAGATTCACTTCTCTAGGTTAGCTTTTTAGAGATGTCTTGCTAGGCACTTTCTTATGAGGTGCATTTAAATAAGATGATAAGCTTTGAGAAGAAGTAATTTTAAATTTACCTGCCCTCTCTTCCTTATCAGCTTCATCTGCCCATGATGTGCTATTGGTCAGGAATTCTGATTGGTCTTCAGACTTTTTAAACTCTGTTGGTAGCATGACCACATTACACTGTATGTTTTGGCCCTCTCCCATTTCGGTTTGAGGTTCATTCATCAGTGGGTCTCCATCCAACATTAAGTCATTGTCTGACACCAATAAGTCCAAATCCATAGATCCAAATTCTGAATCATAATCCTCATTAAAGCCATTTCCTGATATCTCTTTCATAAGAGAGTCACCTCCTTGAGGCTACTGGCCATCATTCTTTGTAAATGATATACTACATTGTTCCTCCTCCAAAGGTAACAATTTAGTGATGCCAGCTTGTAGAGCCTCTTCATCAATTCTTATATTTGCAATAAGGGACTCTTGTACATTTTGAGTGCTAATTTGAGCCCTTGCTGTAGCAGCTTTTGCACTCAGCTCTTTTATCTTTGATGTCCTACTTTTAGGTAAGTTTTGGACATCTTGTAATGGCAAAGGCTTCACTGCTGGTTTGATTTTTAACTCACATTGATCCCTATGGGGCTTCACCCTTCTTTTAATAATTTTGGGCACATGAGTTTGACTTAGCTCCTTTTCTTTTCCTTTTGAGGAAGGACGTGAACTGGGGCTGTTATGTTTTCATGGTCCTTGACTTCTAGACCTTTTTTGGAATGGATGCTGGTAATCAGGCACATACGTAGGATCATTTGGAATGATCTGAGTTCTAACCATTTCAAAGGTCAACCTGTATGCACTCTATGAGCACATTCCATTCCTTAGAGCCTTCAACCCTTCTATTACCCTAGTTTGCAGTGGGAATTTTTGAGCAGCCTCATTATAAGTCTTAGCTCTTTCCTCATGCATCACCAGGTTTGGAGTTGGGTTGGATTTAGTTAGCTTTGGTTAAGTTAGCCTTATATTGTTCTAGCTCCATGGCATGTTGTTCCATTTCTGAGACAACCAGTCTTTTGAGACTTAATTGCCTAGTTAGGAACCCTTTGAACACTTGGCACTGGTCTGTTGTATGTGACCCATTCATGTGCCATCTGCATATATCTTCCAGCCCCTCTTCGTTGGCAATTTTTGGCATAACCAAGATTCCTTCATCAAGTAGTATGTTGAAGAGCTGGTTGCCTACTTCAGTAGCTTAAGATGCCTACAAGGTAATAATAAACGCATTATTAGCCTCTACTATACCATATGATAGTTCAAATGGTTCACCCATTCTAACTACATTCACGTCTTCATCATCAGGAAACATGATGTTTTTCTTATCAATTTCATCCTGAATTTTATTTCTAAAAACAATGCATTTAGAAGTATAATGAGTTACTACATCATGCTATTTACAATATTTTTTACCCTTAACTTCTTCAGCAGTTCTTAATTTATGTCTCCCTACCAATTTTTATCTTTTTGTTAGATAATAACCAGTCAAACATAGAATTAGATTTATTGGCATCAAAAGTATATGTCCTCTTTTGTCCAGATTTCATATCCTTTGGTGCTAGAAATTCTTTCTTCTCTAAAGGAGAACATTTATAAGGTACTCCTTGAATGATTTCAGCCACATCCACTTCTTGTGCAGTCTCAAAGTGGAAGGGCTCCTCATTCTGAGCAAAGAAACTTTGGTGTCTTGCTACACTTTCAGCTTGTAGGTTCCTTTCATACCTTACAGCCAAGTTTGCTAATTCAACAAAATCGCCAAAGGCATGACCATCACACCTTTTTCTAAACTGAATTAACATTCCCTCTTGAGCCATTTGTACAAACTCTCTTTCAGGAATGCTAACATGACACCTTATCTTAGCCATCTTGAATCTAGATAGGTAGTCTTCAACAGACTCTCTTAACTTTTGTTGGATTCTGGCCAAATCACTTAAGGTCACTCCTGGCTCTGTGCGTGCAAAATAGTTTGTAAATTGCACCTGCATATCTTGCTAGGAATGGATGGAATTGGGTGGTAAATTAATGCCCCACCAAAAAGCAGTCTCAGTTAGAGACATGGAGAACATTCTAAGTTTTAAGAAATCATTGTCAGCTGCTTCTCTACACTGACAATTGAACCTAACTTAATGTTCTTCAGCAGAAACTATATCATTTCCAGAGAAACAAGGTAAAGTCAGGTATCTTAAACGTTCTAGGAAATGGATTTGCTCTATCAATCCATTCAGGTTAAGGTTTTTGACATATCTGCCTCTGATTCTTCCTAGAGGTATCCCCTACTAATTGTTGGACTAGTGCCTCAACTTGTGCTGCCAATGGATCCTGATGCCTTCCTGGGTATCCTATATTCCAATACCCCATGTTTCCTGCATGATCATATGCAGGGTTAGGATTAGGATTGAAAGGTTGATTTTGATAACCTCCCATAGGGATCTCCTGATTGTGCATAAAGGTAGGATTGACTGCTCCTTGTGCCATTTGTGGTGGGAATGTATGTCCATTTGTGGGCATCCCTTGATGATAAGCATTAGTTGCATGCAAATGGAGCTTGGGGCTGACCATACCCTGGAAATATTCCCATAATGATGCGTACCAGCCATATTTGGTTGGTTAGGAGGCATATAAGCACAACGTGTAGGAGGAATACCAACCATAGTTGGTTGGTTAGGAAGCGTGTATGCATACAGTGTACTATTGTTGTTTGCAATAAAAGTATCCTGCCTCTATCTTCCTTGTGATGGTCCAGATTGGTGTGTGTTGTCGCCAACTTGTCCACCACCCATGGAAAGCGAAGGTTGATGATGTCCTGACGCCTGGTGCCAGCCTGGCTCCACGCCCGCTGCCATTCCATCACTTCTCCTAATATTTTCATGATTACCCTCTTCATGGCTCAAGGGCATTGCTCTTGTTTGATGAACATGGGAGGAAGTTTGTGGATCGCTTGAGATAAGTGGATCTCTAGTTTCAGGATGGGAGAAATGTACCCTTGGAGGGTAACCTATTGGAGGATCGTCTGGCGCTATGCCATAACTTCCCCTTGCTTTATTTAATGGAACCTCTTCTAAGGCCTTAACTAGTTTCTCATTTAACTGATAATGTTTTTCGACTAGTGGTTCTAGGCGAGTAACTACTTCATTAGCAAGAGACTTGGACATTGCCGTGAAAGTTGCACTCATAGTATCATTGATATCTACAAGTATCCTATCAATTTGCCTAGAGTTAATTTCTCTGTTCTCTTCACTTATCCTTTGTAAGATATCCGTGATGACTCTGGCAGACTCATGGGCTAGAGTTATGTAATTAGAGTCAAATTGTTGTCTCTGACTCTCTTTGGCTTCTAATAGCAAATTCTTTACTACCTCCGTAAACTTTCCATACATTTGGTGTATAAGTCCACGACCAATACTACTTAGAGATGAGTTATTCCTTTGTAGGGTATCTCCAACTGACTCTTCATGACTATGATGAATTAGTTCACCATTGTTACCATGCACCCTTGTTTCTAGAGGGATTGAAGAACTAGTTTCCATGTTGTGGAAACTTGGTTCATCCTGAGCAACTTCCGTATTCTTTTGTTGGATTCTAGATAGGTAGTCTTCAACAGACTCTCTTAACTTTTGTTGGATTCTGGCCAAATCATTTAAGGTCACTCTTGGCTCAGTGCGTGCAAAATGATTTGTAAATTGCACCTGCATATCTTGCTAGGAGTGGATGGAATTAGGTGGTAAATTAGTGTACCACCAAAAAGCAGTCTCAGTTAGAGACATGGAGAACATTCTAAGTTTTAAGAAATCATTGTTAGGTACTACTCTACACTGACAATTGAACCTAACTCAATGTTCTTCAGCAGTAACTATATCATTCCCAAAGAACAAGGTAAAGTCAGGTATCTTAAATGTTCTAGGAAATGGATTTGCTCTATCAATCCATTCAGGGTAAGGTTTTTGACCTATCTGCCTCTGATTCTTCCTAGAGGTATCCCCTACTAATCGTTGGACTAATGCCTTAACTTGTGCTGCCAATGGATCCTGATGCCATCCTGGGTATCCCATATTCCCATACCCCGTGTTTCCTGCATGATCATATGCAGGGTTAGGATTAGGATTGAAAGGTTGATTTTGATAACCTCCCATAGGGATCTTCTGATTGTGCATAAAGGTAGGATTGGCTGCTCCTTGTGCCATTTGTGGTGGGAATGTATGTCCATTTGTGGGCATCCCCTGATGATAAGCATCTGTTGCTTGAGCAAATGGAGCTTGGGGCTGACCATACCCTGGAATATTCCCATAATGAGGCGTACCAGCCATATTTGGTTGGTTAGGAGGCATATAAGCATAAGGTGTAGGAGGAATACTGGCCATAGTTGGTTGGTTAGGAGGCGTGTATGCATACAATGTACTATTGTTGTTTGGCACAAAAGTACCCTGCCTCTGTCTTCCTTGTGATGGTCTAGATTTGTGTGTGTTGTCACCAACTTGTCCACCACCCATGGAAAGCGAAGGTTGATGATGTCTTGACGCCTGGTGTCAGCCTGGCTCCACGCCCGCTGCCATTCCATCACTTCTCCTAAGATTTTCATGATTACCCTCTTCATGGCTCAAGGGCATTGCTCTTGTTTGATGCACATGGGAGGAAGTTTGTGGATCGCTTGAGATAAGTGGATCTCTAATTTCAGGATGGGAGAAATGTACCCTTGGAGGGTAACCTATTGGAGGATCGTCTGGCGCTATGCCATAACTTCCCCTTGCTTTATTTAATGAGACCTCTTCTAAGGCCTTTACTAGTTTCTCATTTAACTGATAATGGTTTTTGACTAGTGGTTCTAGGCGAGTAACTACTTCATTAGCAAGAGACTTGGACATTGCCGTGAAAGTTTCACTAATAGTATCATTGATATCTACATGTATCCTATCAATTTGCCTAGAGTTAATTTCTCTATTCTCTTCACTTATCCTTTGTAGGATATCTGTGAAGACTATGGCAGACTCATGGGCTAGAGTTATATAATTAGAGTCAAATTGTTGTATCTGACTCTCTCTGGCTTCTAATAGCAAATTCTTTACGACCTCCGTGAACTTTCCATACATTTGGTGTATAAGTCCACGACCAGTACTACTTGGAGATGAGTTATCCCTTTGTGGGGTATCTCCAACTGATTCTTCATGACTATGATGAATTGGTTCACCATTTTTACCATGCACCCTTGTTTCTAGAGGGATTGAAGAACTAGTTTCCATGTTGTGGAAACTTGGTTCATCCTGAGCAACTTCCTTATTCGTCTCAGAACATGTTTCCAAGAATTTTAATAAAAACAATCATTTCTTACAGTTAGTTTTCCAAAGTATGAAGAAGAAACTTCATAATTTGATTATGAATCTTCTTCTCCCACTGTAGTCGCCAAAAAACTTGTTGGTGCAAAATTTGTTCGTTGACCTTGCAAACAAGTCAATGCACATCCAATGGTTTGATATTGAATGCCTTGGGAGCCTTAGTGTACAACCCTGTATTTTTATACCTGTTTAGTAATTATTTATATTATTTTAGTTTATAAAAAATAATTTAAAATACTCTTTTATTAAATAATCCATTAGACCTTCAAATTTGTTATCACTCATTATCACACAGCAATAATTAGACATCCATCTTCAACATCTCTAGTTTTGTGGGTATTTCAAAGAGGAAAAAATTCAGATTTATAGGCTTGGGTTTTCGGTCGAAAATCGGATCAACGTAGAGATTTTCGGGTCTCTTATTGTGTAATTTTACCTTCTATATTCAAGTAAGTTCTAATCTTAAGTTTAATTTAGTATTCGGTTGATATTTTTAATGAATTTGGGGTTGTGTTAAATTAGGGTTCTTGAATAAATCGAATTGGGAGAAATTCTTATTATGTGAAATTTGTATAATTGGTTTATAGTTGATGTTTAACTTCATTTAGTTAGCGTATTTTCGGATTTAATTTGCATAATCATTAGGTTCGAAATTTAGTCTAAAATCCATGTTGTAGATTGTTTGTTGTTGTCGAAATCTCTAGAATAAAACTATAGTTGTTTGGTCCATGAAATATATCAGAAATTAGCATGAGTGGTATGTAGTTTAATGTTACCTTATGAGTAATTAGCATGAAAATTACCTTTTTTGATTCTTTGTATGTAATCTAAGCACGTATACTTGCCAAAAGGAAATGAGTTTCGAGAGTTTGTATTTAGATGTTTCGATTGATGTGCAATGTAATTTCTTCTCAAATTCGGTATTTTCCCACTTGATACTTCTAAGTTGTAAATGTCAGTTGACCTTTGGCAAGATGGTGTTAATGAAAGTGGTCTTATTAGAAACTTTAGCAGTGCATACTTATTATATATTAGTTTATAACTTTGTTTATACTGGATATTATTGAATTCTATTTTCTTCACCACAACCTTAACATATGGGCAATATATATGGGTATGCAAGAGTTGTATTGTTCTTTCTATAAAGTTACACAGTGGGTAAAATGCTTGCTATACCTGCTCTTGCTAGCAAAATAGAATACACTATTATGAATCGCGAGATGTAATTATTGTTATATGTGGTTGTGTTCTTTTGATTTGGTTGGGTTGTTTTAGGAAAATCGATCCAAGCTCATTAACTAGGTTATGTCATTTATAGGTGAATTATGTGAAGTATAGTCAAGTGACTCATACTATATTATTATATTGTAGATTCCGGGTTCGTAGAGGAACCTTTTTGACTTGAGATTGAGATTCATTTACTGTGATTGCTGATAAGGTAAGATTTCTTACTATGCTTGTACAGATGAGTTCAAAAATTGTTTCATATTGTTTTGGAAACTTATTTTCAGAATGAGATCGTTTTTATGACGTTTATACATTGAGATTTAAATTGTTCTCGATATTTATATGTCACCACTCCATAACCTTACTAGATACATGACTGTTATTAGTCGTTCTATAATGGTCTCAAACCGACTCCTTGATGCCGACAGATAAACAGTAATACTTTACCAGGGATTAAACGGTCGACCCTTAACATGTTATGAGCTGACTTTGACAAGTCACGAGTATGCTACGAGAATCCAACCCACTTGGACTAATTCCTTTTTCCTTTAGCTATACACTTCACTACGAATACTCCATGAAAGTCAACAGAATACGACAACTTACAGTAGATAGTCATCTCATGACTCGCTAGAATACTTTAAACTCCCGTAAACAAGGTCTATAGGCATGACTAAGAGAGCTAATAACTCGAGTTTCAACTCTTGTTTTAGCCTCAACACACAACCATACACTAACAAGTCAATTCATAGCACTTAGTCAACAAGATAAACATATCCAAGACATAACCAAACCATTCCCAGTAAGGTTTTCAATTAATTCACACCAACTACCATTCGTGCATGCCATCACTCAACTCAATCAGTTTGCAATTCAAGAATCAAGCGGTTAATCACTAAACATTCTCAAGGCCAAAAGATGGACAAAGTACGAGAGGTGGGTGGGTTTAACACAACAACATACACAAGAGCAAAAAAAATAAAAGGAATTGCCACTTTGAATGGAATAAGGCTCACTGTTATCCACTATAATAGTTCGTCCTAATGCGAACATAAAAACCGACGAGCTAGATACATAAATGAAATAGGTGACGATAAAGATTAATATCAAGACGGAATGTCACCTTAGAGTTCCTGTAAATAAATGGAACTAAATTTCGCATTATGCGACTCAAACTTGAACTTATAGAACACTCTCGGCTATGCACCAACTTAAAATCACAACCAAACAAGGATATACTCGCAATGATTTACCTTTACTAGCCAATCATTCCAAACATGGAAGCAAGCACAACTTAACTTGAATCAAACATAGAACTCAACTAGTTCCACACTTATCAAACTCATTGACTTTATCAAGTCAAACATCCACAGAAGAGTGATCCACAACAACTACCATACACAACAACCACATGTAATCCCTTACTTCCCATATCTCAATCTTACCTCGGCTTTTCAGATTTTAATACTTTCATTTATTTAGTCTTACTTAAGGTTACAACCTCAAGGTTACAACTCTAGGCACAACCTACTAGGTCACAAAAATCTACCTCAAGGTAGGGATGGATCCAACTTCTAATCAAAACAATGATTAAAACTTTCGTACATTATTCTTCATCATTAACACGCACCCCCCGCCGATGGTGGTCTTAATGGTGATGAACAATCCACGTAGGGAGATGTACTTTCACCTAAAAACATAGGTTCAAAATAAACAAAGGAATTTGGAGATCCCGATAGGTACTAAACAGATGGTCACAACTCTAGGTCTCAATCCTAAACCACAACTCAAGAATAACCTCTAGGGCTAACCTAAGGCCCTACACCATGGCACTAAACCTGGCTCTGATACCAACTGTAACAACCTTGAATTTCCATTTTCTTTAGAAATATAACAGAGTACAAAACGTGGACAATTCAAGAGCTGTTATGCCGCGATTATTAAACATTTAATAACCGCAAGGCGAAAGATATTACAACTAATACATAATTCCATTATTAACTATTACAACTAAAAGGAAATGTAATTAATTAATACACTCCTATAACAAACCATAATTCTAAACTATTACAGCGAAAGTCTTAACTTTAATAAATCTACATATAGGTGAAGTAAACGCTCTCACCCCAATACAAGCTAGTCACCATCAAGCCCTGCACATTGAAGACATGTAATATCAGCCAAAAGGCTGAGCAAGATTTCATACCAATAACAACTTTGAGCTATCCAATGTGCAGGTGGAACACATACATAATATTCCACAAAATCATTTCACTTGTACAACATTCAACTTGAATATAATAGACAACCTTCAATAATTCAAATCCACTTTACTTTCTATCTAAACCATTCTTAAAACTTTCAAATATAACCTTTCGTAATATGTGAGTAGGAAGTAATAAAAACCGAATGAGCTAGCTAGGCTCACTGTATAAGGTAAACACCAAAGCCCCTAGTATGCATACCCCTAACTCGATAACGAACCGAGAAGGAAGACAATTGGCAAGAGTATTGATCAACATACTCCCAACTACTAAATAGATTGTTGAGACACCGTTAACTGAACCTACTTTCCATACTCGGGGAAGACCACTTATCGGCAACCCCACATTTTATATATACTTAATAGAATTAGTAACAATGAGGAACTTCCTCCTTTTAATAATCTCAAACTTGTCTCACGAGGAACTTCTTCCTTTTAATATAATCTCATAAACTCTTTCGATATAATTATGCAAGGCATAATGTCAACTCGAGTCATGTCGATGGTAGGACGCATAGTTCCTCGTTATGTGATTTGTTTAGTAGTGATCAAGGTCTAATAACACTAAAATGGTTAGCGAGTCTAATGTAGACTGGTTTAATGAAGAAAATCTCTTCTCATTGAGTTTAATATTAGGAGTATAAGTTGAAGTAATCTAAGTCTTTGGTTTAAAGTCCTTGCAAAGTTCTTGATTGGTAGTCACTAACTTTAAATGACAAGCTACAAGCTCCACAGTTTCTTGCACTTGTATAATGAAATGACTGTGGTTGTGGAGTTATAGTTGTACCATGTTAATTGGTTAAGGACCTCGAGATAGCTTGGTTATAACTTATAACAAGCTCTCCTTTGTGTCGCCCTGGGGCATTAGACGCCCACTTAAAGTGGAACAAATCGTCCTTAATGACCTAGAGGCCATTAGGAATGGTTTAATGTGCGTAAACTCAATTTACTTAAGTCTTGTCCGAAGAAAGAGACGAAGTTATTATAGTGGTCAAAGTTTGTAATTAATTAATTTGATTCAATTTTAAGTGAGTAAGGGTTAAGTGTATCATGTCGCAAGTCTATGACTCGTTGTTTGAGTCGAAACTAATGAATTTAATAGAAACTAAGGAAGTATAGTGGACCATATCTATTTGATGAACCTTGAGAAGTGAGTTTAAGTTAACTCTTGATTGCTATGTTTGGAGCGTAGAGTATCGGTAGGCAAAGGTAATACCACCATTATTGTTGATGGAGTCGTTAGTTTATGCATGACTTGAAATTTTATTTCGTGAGACTATAGTGTATGAACGGTTTATGATGTGTTATGAATGTGTGTTAGTTTTGAGACATGGTTCTAGAAAGGAGTTTTCTATAAAGTAACCTTTAGTTTCATGTAAATAGAGCATATCATTTTCTGTAGTACCTTAGTAGCTCGATTTGGCCCTATCTGGTCAACGAGTAAGTTACCCTACCAAAGGCTATGTGAAATTGTTCAATTTGTTTATGTAGTGTGTGAAAGTGATTTAAACACCTTTCAATTAAGGTTGTGGATTCGTTCTCGAATTGATCTAGAAATGGTTTTTCTACAACAATTTGAGTGAATTTTGGAAAAGTTAAGAACACGTTTTTGAGAAAGTTTTGAAAGGGGGGCAAGTCTCCCACGGATTGTGAGCCTTGAAGGTCTCTCAATGGAGCTTTCTACCGCTCTATAATGTGTTTTGAGTGTTACCAAGTAATAGGAGACTTGGTGTTTAGTAAAGAATATTTGAAATCGTGTATGTGCTTTAAACTTGTCTGGGTTTCGACCCAAGTAAAGTGAATAGTTGGATGGTCGACCCCGTGGTGGAGGTTTCAAGCTTCCACGCCCCCACTGTCAGGACTATGAGTCAAACCAATGCTGGAGATTTTTAAACTCCACATTTGTTGTCAGGGTTATGTTCGACCCCATTGTCAGAGGTTTCTCAACACCCTAGTATCGGAAATATATGCCTTCTTTTTTGGATTGATTGGATCCCCATCAAGAAATTGTTTTAAAGCGATAGAGCTTAGCATGTTGTTACTTCGTGTTAGAAGACTGGCATGACAGTAAGAATTATTGAGCAAAGTTTTTGCAAAACAAGAGTTCTATAAAAGGGTCATTTATTATTGGATTTCCAATAAAGAAGCTTTTTAAAATAAAGAAAATTGGTTGTGTCCATATTCACGCGTAAGGTTATTTAAGTTCTTTTTGAATGTAAATGCTTAGTATGCTTTGATGTGATTGTCGTGGTGTCATTGACTACATGATAGTCATAAACTCCAAAACACGTGCTATGAATGTTTATGGGTTAGAACTCAGCCCAACGTTGATGCGATCGTCAAAGTATTTTGCTTTGCCATTTGTGGTATGTCTTGGTGAGTGTGAGTGTTATATAAGTTGAAGTTCTAGACGTCGAGTTGTGAATTGTTTAACGTTTTTTTTAGGCAAGTACGCCCAACCATGTAATGGTGAGTTCATATTGTATGAGTCTTTACTTTTGCTTTTAGAAGAGAAATAGTACTCTCGGTTCGGATTAGTTGTTGCTCTGCGAAAGCATTGAGTACGGGATTTGGAAATGCTCTTATGTATTGTGATTGTAACAGGTTTAGAACACCTTTTCTCATTTTGAGTTTAAAGTGCTTGTGAACCATAGTGTATTTACGAATTGAATTTTACACTCTACGACATAGTCCAACAAGTGTAACGGTAGTGGTTCGGTTTAGCTCGACCTAGATTCTTTCCCTTCGTGTCTAAGCCTTAGTAAGGGAGTTTATTCCCAAGTTTATCGTTCCATATGTGATCCTTGAAAGGATAGTTGAGACTCTAGACCTATATATTTGTAAGACCCGTAGGGTTGAGAAATGGATAGTAAAGGTTTTGTGGTCAAACCACAACACCGAGGAACTACTCGTAAGACTGAGGATGTCATGTGTTTTATGTGTCCCCATCTCTTGTTCACGTTTTTGTTAGTTACGAGGGCGTAACTTCCTTCTTAGGGGGGTAGATTTCGTGCCAATTGTGCGTTTGGTGCTAAAAGTTGTTATGATTTCATATGTGATGTATACCTTAATGTCTAAAGTATACATAATTCGTGTATGATTAGAAGTTTTATGGTAAACCTTGTAATATGTTGCATGTTTTACTTCTTATAGTATGAACATTTTAGTTGAAATGGTTGTATGTCTACAAGGGTGATCAAATGAATTGATCTATGAGGTGCTAGTTCTACTTGTTATGGTATGAATATATTAGTTGGATCACTTGTTTGGTTATAAAAGTGATCAATTGACTTGATCTATGAGAAAGTGAATTTTTTGAAGGGGGTGTTCTCCGAAATGATTTGGTTGTTGCAGTTGTTATCCAGAGTGATAGTAGTGGGCTAACCTATAGAGTTAATGAGCTATTTTCATAAACAAGAGTATGAGTTTGATCATTTGAGTAATACTTTTAAGTTTCGGGACGAAACTTATTTTAAGGGGGTAGATTGTAACACCTTGTATTTTATACCTGTTTAGTAATTATTTATATTATTTTAGTTTATAAAAAATAATTTAAAATACTCTTTTATTAAATATATTTTATTTCCCTCATGTTGACTTTACCTTCAAAGGGGTCAAAAAAAACTAATTCCTAGATTTCCTAGTTTAAGTATCCAATTACACATTATGTCACTGTTATATAGGAGGGATAAGGAAAAAGAAAAAGAAAAAAATTTAAAAAAATGGAAAAGGTCTTGTGATTCCCACAACTATTTACCCTCCCCTTTCATTCATTCTTTCTTCTAGTTTTTCCTTTCTTTCTTATGTTGTTTTTTTTTTCCTTCAACACACCATTAGACCTTCAAATTTGTTATCACTCATTATCACACAGCAATCTTTAGACATCCATCTTCAACATCTCTGGTTTTGTGGGTATTTCAAAGAGGAAAAAAATCAGATTTATAGGCTTGGTTTTTTGGTCGAAAATCGGATCAAAGTAGAGATTTTCGGGTCTCTTATTGTGTAATTTTACCTTCTCTATTCAAGTAAGCTCTAATCTTAAGTTTAATTTCGTATTCGGTTGATTTTTTTAATGAATTTGGGGTTGTGTTAAATTAGGGTTCTTGAATAAATCGAATTGGGGGAAATTTTTATTATGTGAAATTTGTATAATTGGTTTACGTTTGATGTTTAACTTCATTTAGTTAGCGTATATTCGGATTTAATTTGCATAATCATTAGGTTCGAAATTTTGTCTAAAATCCTTGTTGTAGATTGTTTGTTGCTGTCGAAATCTCTAGTATAAAACTATAGTTGTTTGGTCAATGAAATATATCAGAAATTAGCATGAGTGGTATGTAGTTTAATGTTATCTTATGAGTAATTAGCATGAAAATTACCTTGTATGATTCTTTGTATGTAAACTAAGCACGTATACTTGCCAAAAGGAAATGAGTTTCGAGAGTTTGTATTTAGATGTTTTGATTGATGTGCAATGTAATTTCTTCTCCAATTTGGTATTTTCCCACTTGATACTTCTAAGTTGTAAATGACAGTTGACCTTTGGCAAGATGGTGTTAATGACAGTGGTCTTATTAGAAACTTTAGCAGTGCATACTTATTATATATTAGTTTATAGCTTTGTTTATACTCGATATTATTGAATTCTATTTTCTTCACCACAACCTTAACATATGGGCAATATACACTAGTGGATAAAACGCTATATGTCACAACAAAACCGTTGCGGTCCTTAAGAGAACCGCAGCGGTAAATCGTCGAAAATTAGGGTGGGAAAAGTGGCCTAACAAACCGCTGCGGTTTTCATAAAACCGCAACGGTTAACAGTTAACCGCTGCGGTTCTCTATTAACCGTTGCGGTTTTATGAACCGCCGCGGTTTATTTTGTCTTTTTTTCGCGTCGAATTCCCTCTCATCACTGTTAACTCCCTCTTTCGTCCTTCCTTTCAAAAAAACGACTCCCTCAGTCCCTCCAATTCACGCAAGGGTTCCACCTTCCCCCGACCCCGACGACCATCAGCTGCTGCGTCCTCCTCTCCAATTCGGTGGGTTTCAACCACAAACCCCACCTGCGTCCTCCTCCGTGGCTGCACCTGCGTCGTCCTCCGTGGCTGCACCACCACCGCCGCAACTCCACCGTTCCTAAACACCTACATTCCTTCTCTACCTCTTCTTAGGTACCTACATTCCTTCTCTACCTCTACCTCCACCATTCCTTCTCATATTTGATGCTTCAAGTTTATAATTAATTGTTCTTTTATGAATAATTGCAAATTAAATTAGGTTGTATAATAGTTAAAGGGTGTAAATTTGATTGATTTGAGTTAATTATTTTATTTAAAGTAGTTAGTTTGATTTTCAGGTTAAAAAACTAGGGCTTTGTTGTGGTTGCTATTTTTGTGGTTGTTGTTGGTGGTAGCTATTGTTGTTGTTGTTGTTGTTTTTGTTGTTGATGTTGTTGTTGTTGTTGTTGTTGTTGTTGTTGTTGTTGTTGTTGTTGTTGTTGTTGTTGTTATTGTTGTTGTTGTTGTTGTTGTTGTTGTAGTACTTACTAACTAGTTAGGTTTGAACTTTAAACGTTGTTGTTGATTATTGTTTTAGATATTTAGTTTAGTTTAGCTTAGTATAGTTTAGTGTTGTTTGAATTGCTAATTTATACTAATGTTAACTTTTAAACTTTGTTGTTGATTATTGAAGCTAGCTAGGGACGGAGTGTTGAGCTCAATTTCCCTATTCACGACCTTGATATTGGTATGTTATCACTCATATTTAACTTTCTTTCATAGTAAATTGGTTTATATATATATGTGCAAATGTGTATATATTTATCGTTGAATTGAGATTAGATGCAAAATGTTTTGTTGTTTTTAAGAACCTATGTTTGCATCATCATATCATATGCCTAAATACCCGTTCGAGACTTACTCATTAGGAGTAAGTCTTGAATAGTCCCCGGTTTGGGACTGTTCTTAGATGTTTAATCTCACTTAGGTGGTGAATGTATGTCTTTAGTTCGATTCTAGAGGAAAATCTTGGCTCGTCGTTTCCCTACTTTTGTTCTCTAGGTACATATGTAGAAATAAAAAACTATATATCTACATCGTGTACTTGGAGAACTGTAGGGAAATGCTGCCGGATTTTCCGTAGATTCGAACTGAAGGCAATACATTCACTAGTGAGATTAGACATCTAAGGATGGGTTAGGTTGGAGTGATAAGGACCCTTGTAAAGCATGCCTAATTTCATTAAATATATATCGTGTATAAACTCTAATAATGTAGTGAAATTCGTCATTGACATTGGGTACTTGTTGCTTGTGTTTAATTAAAGCTAGGTTTGGTTGAAATAAATCGTGCATGGATGTATGGTAGTCGTGACACGTGTGAATTCGTGGATGGGGTCTTTGAATTTTGTGATGCTTCATTAAGTCATCAGGCTGCAAAGGGAACCGAGGGGTTTTATTGTCCATGTGTTGATTGTGGTAATGTGAGCATCGTTAGTAGCATTGAGTCGCTTAGGGAGCATATCTTTCGTTGCGGGTTTAGACAAGACTACTATGTATGGGTTTGGCACGGTGAGGAGGGTATGTATGATGGTCGAAATGCCATTGTTAACGATGTGCATGAAGAAGGTGAGTTTGATGTCATTGAGAATGACAACATCGAGGATGAATATGAGGATATTCAAGTAGAAGATGATGATGATGATGAAGGGGATCATATCGAGGAGATGATGGCGGGGGTAGATCATTCTGGTAAACGGCCTCGTATTTTTGAGTGCATGGACGAGGCATCTCGAAAACCGTTGTATCCCGGTTGTACGAGGTACACCAAGCTGACGGCCGTGATAACACTCTTTAATATCAAGGCGAAAGCCGGTATAAGTGACTCTTGTTTCACTTCCTTGTTGCAAGCATTTGGTGATATGTTGCCGGACGACCATGAACTACCCAAGTCGAACTACTATGCTAAGAAACTGATGTGTCCCTTCGGTTTAGAGTACCAGAGGATACATGCTTGTCCAAACGATTGTGTGCTATATCGAAATGAATATGAAAATATGGATGAGTGTCCTCGATGTGGGAAGTCGCGTTACAGGCGCGCAGGGGTTGGTGATAAGAAAGGTCCCGCAGCAAAGGTGATGTGGTATCTTCCGATTATACCACGATTCAAGCGCATGTTTTCAATCAAAAAAGATGCTAAGAACTTGAGGTGGCATGCAGAACAAAGGAAAAAGGACGATTTTCTCAAATATCCGGTTGATTCCCCTGAGTGGAAAGGTAGCAACCATTGTCATAAGACCTTTGGTGCCGAGGACAGAAATTTGAGGCTTGGCCTATGCACGGATGGAATGAACCCATTTGGGAATCTTAGTTCTCAACATAGTACGTGGCCGGTTCTTCTAGTTATATACAACTTGCCTCCTTGGTTGTGCATGAAACGCAAATACATCATGTTGTCGATTCTTATTTCAGGGCCGAAACAGCCTGGAAACGACATAAATGTCTACCTCCAGCCAATTATTGATGATTTGAGAAAAACGTGGGATGAAGGAGTTTCTGTGTATGACACACATGCTGATGAGGTATTCAGATTGCGTGCCATGCTTTTATTACTCTTAATGACTATCCTGCTTATGAGAACTTATCCGGGTACAAGAACAAAGGGAAGAAAGCATGCCCGATTTGCCTGGACGACACAACATCTAAATACATTACTACTTGTCACAGAGATGTTTATATGCGCACCCGAAGGTTCCTTCGACGCGACCATCCTTATCGTAATAAGAAGAAGGCATTCGATGGAACAGTTGAGGAAAGGGTTGCTCGTAGACCATTGACTGGTATTGAGGTTTATGATCAAGTCAAGGGTATTGAAACGATATTCGGCAAAGGAGCGAGTGCTGGTGATAAGGGACTTTGGAAAAAGGAGTCTATTCTGTGGAAACTTCCATATTGGAGAGATCTAGAGGTTAGACATTGTCTCGACGTCATGCACATAGAGAAAAATGTATGTGACGCCATTCTGGGGACACTAATGAATATTCCACATAAGACAAAGGATAGCAAAGGGGTGCGACTGTATCTGGAAAGTGAGGAGCTTCGACCAGAACTATGGGCTCAAAAGAGGGACACTAAGAAAAGAAAGAAAAAAGAGAAAGTGTCTGGAAAAGGAAAAGGAAAGGGAAAAGAAAAGGAACAGGTGGAAGGGTCGCCTGCAGGAATTGAAATAAAAGGAAAGAAAACAATGAAGGATGATGATAGGAACTATTTACCTCCGGCTTGCTACACTCTATCTAGAGCTGAGAAGCGTCTTTTTTACGAGTGTTTGTACAACATTAAGGTTCCATCAGGGTACTTATCGAACATGAAAAGATTTGTTACCTTAGACGGTGAGTTGAAATTATCGAGCATGAAGTCTCATGATTGTCATGTAATGATGCAAGTATTCTTACCGATTGCAATTCGATGGATATTGCCGAAACATGTGAGACATACCATAACAGAGCTGTGTTCTTTTTTCAATACTATATGTAGCAAAACGTTACAACCCTCGAAGCTTGATGCTCTGCAAGCTAGCGTGATACATACTTTGTGCAAGTTTGAGATGTACTTCCCACCTGCTTTCTTCGACATTATGGTCCATTTGGTTGTACATCTAGTTCGAGAAATTAAGCTATGTGGTCCGGTGTTTTTGAGGTGGTGCTATCCCTTTGAGAAACATATGGGCTCTTTGAAAGATAAAGTAAGGAATCCAGCGCAACCAGAAGGAAGTATAATTCAGGGGATTGTGAATGAAGAGGTCGGTAATTTTGTGGCTGAGTTCTTAACTAATATTGATCCTATTGGACTTCCTACATCACGACACGAAGGCAGACTCGCGGGTAAAGGTACACTTGGCTCCAAAATGATAGTACCTCCTGTTGAAAGGCGCATACAAGCACACTTATTTGTATTGCAGCATATGGTACAGGTGCATCCGTACTTGGATGAGCGTTTGGAGGAGTTGCGTGACCAGAATCCAGGTAAAGGGACTAAAGCATTGATGCAGTTGCATAATAAGACGTTTATTGATTGGTTCCATAACCGAATAATGCGTGAAGTAGATTCCAATGTTTCTGAAACTCTGAAGTGGCTAGCATTTGGTCCTCGAGAAGCTGTGCACTCCTATGAGGGTTATGATGTTAACGAATATACGTATTGGACAGATCGTCAAGATCAAAAGTCGAGATCTCTCCAGAATAGTGGTGTTTCAGTAGAGGCATCATCTACACAGTATGCAAGTGCCAAAGACAAGTCTCCAATTGGTGCTAGATTGTTATACTATGGACGAGTTCAAGATATATGGGAGCTTGACTACTCTGGTTTCACGGTCTGCTTATTTCGATGCAAGTGGGTTGAGTATAACCGACGTTACATAAGAAAAGATGACCCTTGTGGATTTACTCTTGTAGACTTAGGTCGGTTGCGTGATAGTGAAGAGCCATTCGTGCTTGCATCACAAGTTAAGCAAGTATTCTACGTAACTGACCCTTCTGATAACAAGTGGTCAATTGTTGTTCCGGGAAAAAGAAGTATACTCGGAGTTGGTGATGTTGAGGATAAGGAGGAGCATGATGCGTTTGAAGACACCCCGCCTTTCACCATTCCCAACTCCGATGTCACTGACGCGGAGTTAGCGACAAGTTACATGCGTGCAGATCACGAGGAAGGGATAATGGTTGATACTTTAAATGAACGTGGCAAAAGTAAACAATTGGCTCGACTTCTTTGGTTCCAACTCCGGCTTTCGGCTTTACAATGTCATTTTACTTTATTTTTCACTTTTAGCCGCATGTAGTGTCATGTATAGTTCTTATTACTATATATATATGTATTTCAATCAACTAAACTCGCTTCACATGTATTGAAACCCATTTTAGGTAAGTGAATGTCATTTCAGGCCAATTTCGGCTTTTCAACCTCAATTAACTTAATTTCTCGGTTTTAGCGGCATGTTAGGTCATGTATAGTTCCAATTACTATATATATATGTATTACAATCAACTAAACTCGCTTCACATGTATTGAAACCCATTTTCGGTAAGTGAATGTCATTTCGGGCCAATTTCGGCATTTCAACCTCAATGAACTTAATTTCTCGCTTTTAGCCGCATGTTAGGTCATGTATAGTTCTTATTAGTATATATATATGTATTACAATCAACTAAACTCGCTTCACATGTATTGAAACCCATTTTGGGTAAGTGAATGTCATTTCGGGCCAATTTCGGCTTTTCAACCTCAATTAACTTAATTTCTCGCTTTTAGCCGCATGTTAGGTCATGTATAGTTCTTATTAGTATATATATATGTATTACAATCAACTAAACTCGCTTCACATGTATTGAAACCCATTTTGGGTCAGTGAATGTCATTTCGGGCCAATTTCGGCATTTCAACCTCAATTAACTTAATTTATCGCTTTTAGCCGCATGTTAGGTCATGTATAGTTCTTATTAGTATATATATATGTATTACAATCAACTAAACTCGCTTCACATGTGTTGAAACCCATTTTGGGTAAGTGAATGTCATTTCCGGCCAATTTCGACTTTTCAACCTCAATTAACTTAATTTCTCGCTTTTAGCCGCATGATAGGTCATGTATAGTTCTTATTAGTATATATATATGTATTACAATCAACTAAACTCGCTTCACATGTATTGAAACCCATTTTGGGTAAGTGAATGTCATTTCGGGCCAATTTCGGCTTTTCAACCTCAATTAACTTAATTTCTCGCTTTTAGCTGCATGTTAGGTCATGTATAGTTCTTATTATTCTTTATATATGTATTACAATCAACTAAACTCGCTTCACATGTATTGAAACCCATTTTGGGTAAGTGAATGTCATTTCGGGCCAATTTCGGCCTTTCAACCTCAATTAACTTAATTTCTCGCTTTTAGCCGCATGTTAGGTCATGTATAGTTCTTATTAGTATATATATGTATTACAATCAACTAAACTCGCATCACATGTGTTGAAACCCATTTTGGGTAAGTGAATGTCATTTCGGGCCAATTTCGACTTTTCAACCTCAATTAACTTAATTTCTCGCTTTTAGCCGCATGATAGGTCATGTATAGTTCTTATTAGTATATATATATGTATTACAATCAACTAAACTCGCTTCACATGTATTGAAACCCATTTTGGGTAAGTGAATGTCATTTCGGGCCAATTTCGGCTTTTCAACCTCAATTAACTTAATATCTCGCTTTTAGCTGCATGTTAGGTCATGTATAGTTCTTATTATTCTTTATATATGTATTACAATCAACTAAACTCGCTTCACATGTATTGAAACCCATTTTGGGTAAGTGAATGTCATTTCGGGCCAATTTCGGTTTTTCAACCTCAATTAACTTAATTTCTCGCTTTTAACCGCATGATAGGTCATGTATAGTTCTTATTAGTATATATATATGTATTACAATTAACTAAACTCGCTTCACATGTATTGAAACCCATTTTGGGTAAGTGAATGTCATTTCGGGCCAATTTCGGCTTTTCAACCTCAATTAACTTAATTTCTCGCTTTTAGCCGCATGTTAGGTCATGTATAGTTCTTATTAGTAGATATATATATGTATTACAATTAGCTAAACTCGCTTCACATGTATTGAAACCCATTTTGGGTAAGTGAATTTAATTTCGGGCCTATTAGAGTCACTTAAAGTCGGGTCACATGATTGGAAAACCGATTTGAGTAGATGAATGTCGTTTAGAGTGTAATTATGGATTGTTTTGTGGGGGGGGGACTGTGCAAGGGGTACTTGATGTTATGGATTTATATAGAGTTTTTCCCCTTATATTTGAGCTAAAATGTGTATCAATAGTGCTCTTAGGAGCCATTTCACGCTAACTTTCTTCTTCTAGTTGTGGTTTTCTGTTTTGTGATGATTTGTAGGTATTAGGGAGCTTTTTCCCTATTTTCTTCTGCTTTACGTCTACCACAATCGAATGGAGAGGTTCGAAGGCATATATGATGAGTTTCGGGGTCCCGAGAATACTTTCCGAGGCCTTGGACAAAAGCAGAAGTGAAGCCTTGGCATCCGAAGTCAAGGACTGACGAAACGAAGCCTCGCCCGATTTCATCGGGCGTCCATCATTGGCTAAAGTAAGATTGGTTGCGAGCGCGATCGGGCGCTTCGGCCTTGTCGTAATTCGGTGCCTGACCCGATCGAGCGAGAAGGCCCGACAGCATCGGGCGTGTTCGTGGCGAGGGCAATACATGCGTGCTGCGAAGTTCCATCGCCCGACTCCATCGGGCGACCTCGCTCGACTCCATCAGGCGGCCTCGCCCGACATCATCGGGCGTGCTTGCGTGTTGTGCTGTTGTGTGCGTCTGCGGTGTTCGCGTGTTGAACCTCGACCAGCCCGATATCATCGGGCGGCCAAGCCCGACATCATCGGGCGGATGTGATTCCTTAGCGTTAATTCCTTGTTTGAGCCCGATTTGATCGGGCGACTGATCCGCGCGCTCATTTAATGAGTTTCGAGCTATTTTTAGAGGACTTTTCCTAGTTGTTTTAGGATTAGTATAAATAGGAAAATCAGAATATCTTTTATTCATCTTGGTTTTAGTCCTTATTTTCTCATAGTTTCAAGTACCCTAGTTTTACTACTTTTCATTGTGGATTCAAGATCAAACCTTTGGATTATTCGCAAGTTCAATATAGTTCTTCAGTTTGGTAATCTTCTTCATTGCTTTCTCTATTATTGATTACATTGATTTCTTAGTTATTTAGAATAGTTCAAAGTATGAATTTTTACATTGATTTTGTTATTGTTTTCGCAAGCATGAGTGAGTAGTTTTATTTCTAGGATTGTGGGGACCTATATATGCAATGAGGGATTGATAGATTAGTGTAATTACCCTTTATTTCAATTGTTTCCTGTGATTGAATCGTTCATGCTAGATTTATGAATTAGGCCTGATTTGTATTTCTATTATCGCAATATTGAATCTGCTTCGAGAGGAGAGATTTCGTATAGGCTTTCAATCATTAGGCATAGTGATCCTTGACCATGCGAGAGCGGCTAGGTGATCTTTGAGGGAGGTAATGTTCGAGAGAAATTACATGTGCCCTAGATAAATTGACTTATTGGGGGTGGTTATTATTCGTCTCTGATTTCCCAAATTGTATGCATAGTGATCCATTGTCCTAGTTCGTTATTAATTGATTCTTACCTTCGTATTTAGTTCTGTCATTTGCTTAGTTTAGTCACACACCCATTTTCATCTGATTTAGTTAGTATAATATTAGAATTCAGATACAATAGTATAACTTTCTCCATGTAGACTCGATCCTGACTTCCCTGACTACTTGTTAGTGGACCTTAGGTAATTTTTGATAAGGTAATACGACTTTAGCCTGTCAGTGCTGTGCAAGCGGGGTGGGACAGTGAAGTGGGGCGTGAAGAAGGGGGAGTGTGCAATCGGGGGGGAGTGTGCGGCAGGCGGGGGGGCAATCAATGGGGGGAGTGAAGGGGGGCGTGCGGGGGGGGCCGTGAAGGGGGGGTTGTGAAGGGGGTAAGTGCGGGGGAGTTGTGCGGTTCGGGGTGGGGCTGTGCGGGGGCGATCAATGGGGGAGTGAAGGGGGGTTGTGCGGGGGGGCGAAGCGGGGGGCAAAGGAAGGGGGCGTGCGGGGGGGCCGTGAAGGGGGCAAGTGAAGGGGTGGATGTGCGAAGGGGGCGTGCGGGGGGGAGTGTGCGGTTCGGGGGAGTGTGCGGGGGGGGATGTGCGGGGGGTGGCAATCAATGGGGGGAATGAAGGGGGGCAGCGGCGGGGGCTGTGCGGGGGCGTGAAGGGGGCAAGAAGGGGGGCGGCAGTGGGGGCAGTGCGGGGGCAAGTGCGGGGGGGGAGTGTGCGGTTCGGGGGGAGTGTGCAGGGGGGCTGTGCGGGGGGCAGTCAATGAGAGGAGTGAAGGTCGTATATAGTCCCAATAGGTACATATATAACTATAAGAGTCAATTAAACTCCACTTATATGCTTTGAAACACATTTTGGGTAAATGAAGGTCATTTCGGGCCGATTTTGGCCTTTACACTCCAATTTACTTAGGTTTTTGCATTTAGCCGCATGTTAGGTCATATATAGTCCCAATAGGTACATATATAACTATAAGAGTCAATTAAACTCCACTTATATGCTTTGAAACACATTTTGGGTAAATGAAGGACATTTCAGGCCGATTTTGGCCATTACACTCCAATTCACTTAGTTTTTTGCATTTAGCCGCATGTTAGGTCATATATAGTCCAAATAGGTACATATATAACTATAAGAGTCAATTAAACTCCACTTATATGCTTTGAAACACCTTTTGGGTAAATGAAGGTCATTTCGGGCCGATTTTGGCCTTTACACTCCAATTCAATTAGTTTTTTGCATTTAGCCGCATGTTAGGTCATATATAGTTCCAATAGGTACATATATAACTATAAGAGTCAATTAAACTCCACTTATATGCTTTGAAACACATTTTGGGTAAATGAAGGACATTTCAGGCCGATTTTGGCCTTTACTCTCCAATTCACTTAGTTTTTTGCATTTAGCCGCATGTTAGGTCATATATAGTTCCAATAGGTACATATATAGTTCCAATAGGTACATATATAACTATAAGAGTCAATTAAACTCCACTTATATGCTTTGAAACACATTTTGGGTAAATGAAGGCCATTTCGGGCCGATTTTGGCCTTTACACTCCAATTCACTTAGTTTTTTGCATTTAGCCGCATGTTAGGTCACATATAGTCCCAATAGGTACATATATAACTATAAGAGTCAATTAAACTCCACTTATATGCTTTGAAACACATTTTGGGTAAATGAAGGCCATTTTGGGCCGATTTTGGCCTTTACACTCCAATTTACTTAGGTTTTTGCATTTAGCCGCATGTTAGGTCATATAGAGTCCCAATAGGTACATATATAACTATAAGAGTCAATTAAACTCCACTTATATGCTTTGAAACACATTTTGGGTAAATGAAGGACATTTCAGGCCGATTTTGGCCATTACACTCCAATTCACTTAGTTTTTTGCATTTAGCCGCATGTTAGGTCATATATAGTCCAAATAGGTACATATATAACTATAAGAGTCAATTAAACTCCACTTATATGCTTTGAAACACCTTTTGGGTAAATGAAGGTCATTTCGGGCCGATTTTGGCCTTTACACTCCAATTCACTTAGTTTTTTGCATTTAGCCGCATGTTAGGTCATATATAGTCCCAATAGGTACATATATAACTATAAGAGTCAATTAAACTCCACTTATATGCTTTGAAACACATTTTGGGTAAATGAAGGTCATTTCGAGCCGATTTTGGCCTTTACACTCGAATTCACTTAGTTTTTTGCATTTAGCCGCATGTTAGGTCATATATAGTTCCAATAGGTACATATATAACTATAAGAGTCAATTAAACTCCACTTATATGCTTTGAAACACATTTTGGGTAAATGAATGACATTTCGGGCCGATTTGGGCTTTTGCACTCCAATTCACTTGGTTTTTTGCATTTAGCCGCATGTTAGGTCATATATAGTTCCAATAGGTACATATATAACTATAAGAGTCAATTAAACTCCACTTATATGCTTTGAAACACATTTTGGGTAACTTTTTGTTTGTTTCTTGTTTTTATAGAATACGTTCCATATTACTCATAATGAGGAAAAAACGGCGGCGTTTCTATCCGCGGTGGCCGAAAGATTTAGAGCTTTCAAAAGCAAACTAGTGAGTGGGTGGATCACAAAACGGAGAAAGACGACTATAAAGAGGAGGAAAATTCTAAAATCAAAGCAAAATGAGGGTGAGACGGACAAGGAGGCCGAAAAAGAAACAAAAAAGAAAGGGGGAGAGGAAGATACATTTCAACCGGATTCTTTGCCTCATCAGATTTGGGGACATATAAAACCAGAAGATTGGGAGGCATTTGTTGCCCAAAATACTACGCCGAAGATGGTGGTAAGTATTGCACTTTTAACTATATATATTCGACTTTGCATGTTCATTTTCAATACAAATACATGTGTTTTCTAATTGCCCATGTGAATTTATAGGGTAAGCGTGAGAAACATTCACTCAGTGCAAGAAAGAGGAAGCACTACCATCATATGGGTGCCCATACTTATGCGAGCGCGAGAAAGTTGTGAATTGACGAGAAATTTTACCCTTCTACCGATACAACCACAATGCCGTCTTCTAGCTCTAAGGCCACGCTGTCTGTCAAAGTTGATCGTGTCGCTGATTGGTGGTGCTCCTTGCATAGGCGTGATATCAATAATCAAATGACCATTTCAGATCCGGGAACCTTGAAGATAGCCAATGCCGTTGTAAGTACATGCACTACCAATCCCCCACCCCCATGCACACTCCCCCCACCCCCCGCACACTGCCCCTCCCCACACCCCGCCCACACCCCTAACAATCCCCCACCCCCGCACACTCCCCCCACGCCCGCACACTCCCCCCCACACCGCCCACACCCCTAACAATCCCCCCCACCCACTGGACACTACCCCTCCCGCACACTTCCACCCCACCGCACACTCCCCCGCACACCGCCCCCACCCCCGCACACTCCCACCCCACCGCACACTCCCCGCACACTGCCCCCCACTCCCGCACACCGCCCCCCACCCCCGCACACCGCCCCCCCCACTCCCCGCACACCCCCACCCCTGCACACATCCCCCACTCCCCCCCCTCCGCACACTGCCCCCCCCCCCTCCCCCCCCGCACACTGCCCTCACCCCCAAAGACACTCCCCCCCCCCTGCTCCGCCCGCATACGCGTCTTGCCCCACCCCCTGCCGCTGCCGCTTATGATGTTGAATATTTTTTTAACTTACCGTTGTTAATTTCTCTATAGATGGAGCTCAAGCAAAAAGAGGTTAGCGGCGAGTTCACTCCCCAAGGCAACAAATATGCCCTTTATGAGACTTTGGGAAAGGACCATAGTGGACGTTTGAGGGGTTTAGGTGGTATTCGTCTAGGTGTGACAAAAGCGTATTCTAAAGATTACTCCGTGGGTACAAAATCACGCTCTCAACCACATGATATGGAAGCTATGACACAAGCTATTCGGGAGAAGCTTACGGAGAAAGTCTCGGAGAAAGTGACGGAGAAACTCACGGAGAGTTTCAACGCGGTCCTCTCACAGTTTGGTTTACCGGCAATACATCAACCTAAACTGGATCGTCTTTTGGAGGACAAAGCTAGCCATCCTAACACACAAAAATCCCCACCATCTATACCGGAGTTAGAGGTAACTATTATCCTTATAATTTTTAAAACTAAGTAACATGTTATATTCTGTAATTGCATGTTCATAACCTCAATTTCATTTACTTTTTGAAGGAAGAAACGTCTTGCTAGCTTTTACTAGATGTAAAAGACGAGGGTTTGACTGTGGTGGCTGTAGGAAATGAACACCCACGAAGTGAACGAGCAATAGTCCATCATGAGCCTGTGGACAATGAGCACTTGATGGTTAGTGTAGTCACCATTACTCCTGGTTACGAAGACTTTGCTCTTCCGCTGCCTAAACCGTCAATTGATATAAATGTTTTGGCCGACACTCGTGGTGGTTATGTGTTGTGGTCATCGGCATGGGTGAGGTTTTCAGACGAGGTAAATTGAAGCTAAAAATCCATATTCATAATGATTTGTTTCATACCTACCTACTAACTAAGTTGAATGTTTTTACCGTTGAATTTTTAGGTTTTGGAGTGAATAAACAATCCCAAGGAAAGCAAGGAGGACTCACCTCCTCTAGAGAAGGCGAAGAAGGGTTCAGAGAAGAAGGGTTCAAGCGGGCAAAAGAAGGCCATTTTGGGTGAAGGAATGCAAGATTCAAGTCACCAAGAAAAAGCAACAACATATACTTGGATCGAGAAACCAAAGATCGAGTGTCTCACTAAGGCATGCATATGGCTACATGCAAATGTGCGTGATATGTCGGATGATGCACCTCTCGAGGTGAATTTGGGTACCACGCAATTCAACTACTTTGAGGATACATCGACGTGGGTGTCTAAGGGTGATTTGAAAGAGTTCCTTTGCGGAGAGATGCTGAATGTTTTATTGATTCAAGTCTTCATGAGGTAAAACATTTGTACTTTTGAAGTAAATAAAAATGCTTTGCAATATACAATAATATATTTATGTTACGAAGTTGGTTGTGCTTTAAAGATTACTCCAAGATGATCGTTGTGGACGCAAGAGCATATAAGAGCAATTTGGGTGGTTATGTCCAAATTTCACCCGAGCCGACAATTGTTTGCAAAACACAAATGAGGTGAAGGAGTATATTTGGCTATGTATCAAAACATCTCTACGTGCACAACATAATTTCATACTTGCCCCTTGTTTTGAAGAGTATAGTTCTTAACCTTGTATCTATTTTTACCACTTTAATTATCATTATATCTACAATAGAAGTACTCACATGATTGCTTCCTAACTTTTTTGGTATTTTAGTCTCCATTGGTCGCTCGTGGTGATTTGTCCTTCAAACAACACAGTATATCATTTTGATTCTATAGCTCAAGATCCACCACGACACTTATTCCTCAAATCATGCATAAATAAGAATATTTGTTATTTAAAATGCTAATAAGCATTACACTTTTTACTAATTTCATTCTTTGGCCACTTCTCACATGAAATTAACTTAACTACAGTTCTTTGAAGAAATTTAAGAGCACGGGAAAAATACCTGAATGGAAAGCAATGAAGGTAATACATATTAGTTAAGCTACGTACTTCTTTCTTTTAGCAAAAAACAACCATGTATGTTAATTACATGATTTTTTATGTAATTCTATGATTAGTGTGCTCAGCAACCAGGGGGAACTGAGTGTGGCTACTATGTGTTGAGGTTCATGTTCGATATAGCCTCAAGTTGCAAGGAAGTCGGGGATATTGAGAAGGTATATATATATATACACATATAAAACTAATATACGCAGCTTAATTTAAAGTCGATTTTGGCCTCTTAAGCTCAATTTCTTTAGTTTCCCGCATTTAACAACATGTAAGGTCATCTACACTTCTAACAAGTACATACATAACTATTAGAATCAATTAAACTCCACACATATGGGTTGAAACCCATTTTGGGTAAATGTATGTCATTTAGGGCCGATTTTAGCCTTTAAAGCTCAATTCACTTAGTTTTGTTTTCTTTCCGCCTTTAGCCGCATGTTAAGTCATATATAGTTCCAATAGGTACATATATAACTATAAGAGTCAATTAAAGTTCACACATATGCTTTGAAACCCATTTTGGGTAAATGTATGTCATTTAGGGCCGATTTTAGCCTTTAAAGCTCAATTCACTTAGTTTTGTTTTCTTTCCGCCTTTAGCCGCATGTTAAGTCATATATAGTTCCAATAGGTACATATATAACTATAAGAGTCAATTAAAGTTCACTCATATGCTTTGAAACCCATTTTGGGTAAATGAAGGCCGTTTCAGGCCGATTTTGGCCTTCGAAGCTCATTTCACTTAGTTTCCCGCATTTAGCCACATGTTAGGTCATATATTGTTCGAATAGGTACATATATAACTATAGGAGTCAATTAAAGTTCACTCATATGCTTTGAAACCCATTTTGGGTATATGAAGGCCGTTTCGGGCCGATTTTGTCCTTCGAAGCTCCTTTCACTTAGTTTCCCGTATTTAGCCACATGTTAGGTCATATATAGTTCCAATAGGTACATATATAACTATGAGAGTCAATTAAAGTTCACTCATATGCTTTGAAACCCATTTTGGGTAAATGAAGGCCATTTCGGGCCGATTTTGGAATTCGAAGCTCATTTCACTTAGTTTCCCGCATTTAGCCACATGTTAGGTCATATATTGTTCCAATAGGTACATATATAATTATAAGAGTCAATTATCTAAGGTCTTACTCAAACTAAAACTGATATTATGTGTGTTTCTTTATGTTTAAGGTATTCAACCAAAGGGAGAGTTCTTTCACCACAACCGAGATAAACGAGGTTCGGGAATTGCTAGCACACTAGCTTACCGAAGTTTGCATGTGAAGATGATGCCGCGACTTTGAGTTTATTTGTTCTTATTGTTCTACTTGCTAGTTATTTAGGTACAATAATATAATTGATGTTTATTTTGGATTTTAGTACTTAGTACAACTTCATTTGTAGTACATTCTCCAAACTTTATATTTATATATATATTAATTTGACTTGTATACGACGCGCTTGTGGGATTTGTGTCAACTATAGCAGGTTAGATATAATAAAATATTATATATATACAAATATATATACATATATATTTACAAATATATATTTGTATATATATATATATATATTATATAACATTAACTGATGCGGTTTACTAAGAGAACCGCATCAGTTAATGTTCCAATGCATACAAAGAGGTTGGCGGCAAAGAACAAACCGCTGTGGTTTCAAGGAAAGACTACAGCGGTTTTGCCTATTAACCGCTGCGGTTTTGCCTTGGAACCGCAGCGGTTTGTGCTTTGCCGCTGCGGTTCACAACCGCAACAGTTTTTTTATGAAAATTGCTACTGGTCCAACCGTTGCGGGCCAAAACCACAGCGGCAAGCCTGGTTTTGACCACAGCAGTTGACTTTATTGTTCTTTCTATAAAGTTACACAGTGGGTAAAATGCTTGCTATACCTGCCCTTGCTAGCAAAATAGAATACAACATTATGAATCGCGAGATGTAATTATTGTTATATGTAGTTGTGTTCTTTTGATTTGGTTGGGTTGTTTTAGGAAAATCGATCCAAGCTCAATAACTAGGTTATTATAGGTGAATTATGTGAAGTATAGTCAAGTGATTCATACTATATTATTATATTGTAGATTGCGGGTTCGTAGAGGAACCTTTTTGACTTGAGATTGAGTTTCATTGAATGTGATTGTTGATAAGTTAAGATTTCTTACTATGCTTGTACAGATGAGTTCAAAAATTGTCTTATATTGTTTTGGAAACTTATTTTTAGAATGAGAACGTTTTTATGACGTTTATACATTGAGATTTAAATTGTTCTCGATATTTATATCGAAAGAGTTTATGAGATTATATTCAAAGGAGGAAGTTCCTCGTGAGACAAGTTTAAGATTATTAAAATGAGGAAGATCCTCATTGTTACTAAGTTTATTAAGTTTATACTTCCTCTGTTTCATTTTACTTGCTACACTTCTCAATTCACGGACTCCTAGGCAATTTTTGGTGAAGAGAGGGGTAGAGAGTAAAAAGAAAGGAGACCCATGTGAGAGGAGAGAGATAGAGAGAATTTATTGCCCAAAAAAGAAGTGTAGCAAGTAATATGAAACTTCCTTATATGGAAAGTGTAGCGAGTAATTTGAAACGGAGGAAGTATAAAATGTGGGGTTGCCGATAAGCGGTCTTCCCCGAGTTTGGAAAGTAGGTTGAGTTAACGGTGTGTCAACAATCTATTTAGTAGTTGGGAGTATGTTGAGCAATACTCTTGCCAATTGTCTTCCTTATCGGTTCGTTATCGAGTTAGGGGTATGCATACTAGGGGCTTTGGTGTTTACCTTATATAGTGAGCCTAGCTAGCTCATTGGGTTTTTATTACTTCCTACTCACAGATTACGAAAGGTTATATTTGAAAGTTTTAAGAATGGTTTAGAAAGAAAGTAAAGTGGATTTGAATTATTGAAGGTTGTTTATTATATTCAAGTTGAATGTTGTACAAGTGAAATGATTTTGTGGAATATTATGTATGTGTTCCACCTGCACATTGGATGGCTCAAAGTGGTTATTGGTATGAAATCTTGCTCAGCCTTTTGGCTGATATTACATGTCTTCAATGTGCAGGGCTTGATGGTGACTAGCTTGTATTGGGGTGAGAGCGTTGACTTCACTTAGATGTAGATTTATTAAAGTAAAGACTTCTGCTGCCATAGTTTAGAATTATGGTTTGCTACAGGAGTATATTAATTAATTACATTTCCTTTTAGTTGTAATAGTTAATAATGGATTTATGTATTAGTAGTAATATCTTTCGCCTTGCGGTTATTAAATGTTTAATAATCGCGGCATAACAGCTCTTGAATTGTCCATGTTTTGTACTCTGTTATATTTTCTAAAGAAAATGGAAATTCAGGGTTGTTACACTTAGTCCCTCGGGGTCACCCGTTTTAATTAAATAAAACCTTGCTAACGTACTTTGTTGCAATTTAATTAATGATTAAACTATAACGCTTATTAAATTCAGGCGAAATGGAATAAATAGGGCAAACAATAATTAATCTTTTAATTAATTAAAGCATAACATTCCCATACATGCCACAAACTTTAAGAAAGGTTTTACAGCACATAAAAGGATAAGCCACGCTGGACAACTTAAGGGAAGACACGAAGGCTGTTACCTCCATGGTTCCTTGCTTCAATTGGAGAATTAGAGATCTTGGTGCCATAACATGTTCTACGTCTAAAGAACTAAACTATAACCCAGAAGGGGGTTGGCTAGGCTAAGGCTAGGCTACGCTAAGAAAAGAAGAAATGCAGTTTAATGTGTTGTTCGTTGTCCTTTGCTTGATGATGGTTTCTCTATATATAGAGAAACGTAATATGTAACTTCCATACGTGCTAGGAAGGGAAAATGTGTGAATCATATTTGATTCAAATCTCTTTCTGGCGCTGAATAACTGTAACCCTTTTTGTGCACGTTCCTCTTTATGTTGAGCCGTTTCATGATTGTTCTCTAGCTGCTTGTCCTTTTACTATTCTTGACTTTCATCTCCTGATGATCTTATAGTTGTTCCTTTGTTGACTTTGACTTTCATTGACTGCGCTTAATGGACTTTATATTCATGTTGGGCCTTTATATTAAAGTAAAATTAGACCTTTTGAGGTCCAATTCAATGTACCATAATAGATGTTACTTGACATCTAAAAATGGTGGTAACATTAAGTTAGCTGAAAAATAACATGTATACATAGTTGAGGAGGAGTATGTAGAGGGGATACCAACGACCCTTGGGTCCAATGATATCGCTTCGTATCTCCCACATGGGAGACCAAGGTTCAAATCTTGATGGAAGCAAAATTTGAAAGTTGTGGGGGAGAGAGGATTGGGGTGCTTGTTGGGCCTCTAGGTTAGTGTCATGTGCGAGTGCAGCTCATATGATAATTCTTCTCGAAAGGAGGCCCAAAAAAATTTGTGGAGGGGCTAGGAGGGTAGCTTATCTGGGGTGGGCCTTTATCAGATGGCCTGGTCCAAACCACATGTACCAATTCAAAATACATTTTAGAGAGTTGAAAATGTGTTAGTTACCGACCCAATATTAATTGGTGCGAACAACATCTGTATATTGATATTCCTGAGTGTTTTGAGAAATTCGAATGCTCCATTTTTCATCTTGTCCAACGTGGACACAAGCCCATTGCCTATAAAAACAATAGATATGAAATGGCTTGATTTCGATTTTTGAAATTTATGTTGTAAACCTAATATAATTGAATATTTGCTTGAGATCAAACAAAATCATACCTTGGTTATCAGTAATGTTTATGTGAGTTCTGATGCTGCATTAGAGGACCTTATATATGGTCACCACAGAGTGTTGGGTCTCGCATTCTCCGCCATTGTTCTTTTCAGCTGACAATTTCATTATAATATACACATAAGACCAAGTATAAATGCCTGCTACCTGCAAATATTGCAAGAAATTTCATTATATTATGGTACAAGTTTTAACATCATCATATTAATTCACTTGATGTGCCTTGGGGTATGAACAATTTTTTAATGAAGAGGGGTAGGTAATTCAAATCCTTTTTTACTCAATATTGTTAGTGGCAACATTTAATTTGCTTTTCTTATCAAAGTTTGACCTAATTTTGACAATTTCAATTGTCAGATTCGTCCTAATATTATCACATTAAATATGAATTTGTTCATAACTTTTTCTTACATATAATTTTTTTTTTTTTTTTTTGGTATGTAAGTAAGAATTTTATAGCTCAGAACAACATCAAATACAACCTACAGCTCTACAAATAGTAACAGCACCCCCTAACTATACAGCATAACAACCCAGCACACACCACAACTCACAAACTACAACCATTGAATGTCTCTCTCAACCATACGCCTAGGTAGTCTAGCCTTAATTCTATGCTTTACAACATATTGTATGTGTTTAACACTCATTTCTATAGTATTTATACTTTCATTCCACAAAGCATTATTTATTTCATGCCAAATTGTATAAAAGTAGCTAAGATGCTTGCAACAGCCACCTGTTTCCTGAACTTGCTCTCTTTATATCTTTTCTGAATCCATCCCAACAGTTGATGCACATTGCTAGTGCGTGGTAGCTCTGATCCCAAACCAGCTTTTAATTCTCATTAGGCATTGTTTGCTGTAGTGGCAGCCAAAAAACAGATGTGAGTGATCCTCAATATCAGTTTCACAAAGTAAGCATAACTGACTATCACAAATTCCCATGGCTGCAAGTTTACTCCTAGTTTGGAGCCTCTTCCTCATTACTAACCATCCAATAAAACTATGTTTGGGAAGGTTATGAGCATCCCAAATGTATCTACACTACTCCAGCTTGTCTCCAGGATTCAATAACTTTTATATGTGTCAGCAGTACTGTACTTAGGTTTGTCAAACCAGTCATGACCACAAGTGGATAAAATCATCTGCTTGGCTTCTTACATATAATTAAAAGTATTAATATTAATAGTCAATGTTGTATGTTGAAAATTTGAAAAAAGATAGCGTAAATCGCTATTCTATAAAGGATAAGGGATCGGGAACACCAAAAAAATAAAAATAAAAAATAAAAAATGATTACTTAATTATTCTATAAGCCAACTTTTGGGGTTTTTGGTGTCCACGTGAAATGACTAAAGTACCTTAACTCATTAAATTAAATTTTAAAAAATGATGCAAATATTATTTAATCAACGGATTTCACTCCATATGCACGTGACTATTTAATGTTTGCTAAATAAAATTTATGCCGTTTTTTTTAGAGGAACTTTATGAACATTTTTTTTCTTACCTATTTTTTGAGGTTATTAGATATAATAATATAATTTTATTTTCTATTTGATTTTGCAAGCATAACATGCCTATAAGACTAGTAGAACCTAATAATGAGGCAGTGTGATGGAAAATACATTGCTAAATGAATATTTTCTGCTTATTTGCTCCTTTGGACCCTCTAAAATAAGGAGATAAGAAGGGAAAAATAAAACAATCTAGGGTGTATATATAATATACTTGTTTTAGATAGATACTTCTCCCTTGATATGTTTTTTATAGATATACTTTTGTTGTTCAAAAACTCTAATACCTTTTACTATGTATTAGTAATATTATTTATAAGTTGATATTTCAAAAATACACATTAACATGAATACAATTAGATCTCATATGGTAATATATTGATAATACTTTTACTCCCACAAGTTTTTTAGCTACTCCACTTTGATCTATCAACCTCTCTAATTTTGTGAAAAATTAAAATTTTCCAAAATACGGCCTATCCATGAAGAAACTAAATGAAATGGATGGAGTAATACATTAATGAAAATTTATTGTAAAAATTCTCAACGTTTAATCACAAAACTAGTTATTTGGCCCGGGCTACGCCCCGGGTAAGGGAAATTTTCATTTATTAATATTCCACTTTAAAATGATACGACTAAATATCAATTGATTTAGTGGCTAATACTTCAATATATAAACTTGAATTTGTGGGATCAAATCTTACAGAATGCATGCAATTTCTAAGCTTTTTATAATTGTACGTGGATTACATATAGTAAAGCACCCTAAAGGAGAGCGTCACGTCACATCGTTATTTGTTTAGCAACTCCTTTAAATATATTAGTATAGATGCTAAATGTACCCTTAAATTAGATGAAGCTAATAATATTATTAACGAAGTTGAAGCAGAGAATGAAGAAGAAGCAATACATACCGCCATTGAAATGGAAACATAACCTGCTCCATTAGGCATGCAAATGGCGTAATCTCCAAAGGGACTCTTAGGCTCATTGCATATCGCTGGGATTAATATGAGAGGCAAATTTCTCAAGTTTCCTATTCATTTTATAAAAAGAAGGCATAACTTCTTTAAGATTAACCGGGGGGAGATAGTATGTAATCCAACTTTTAAAACAATAACTTCGGGAATTAGGGATCCATGGATTTTTGGAGGAAGACAATTTATAATCATTGGACACTAGGTGTAGGCAATATACATTAATTTAGAGATCGCTCACTAGTAGGGCTGTTCAGAGTGCGGTCTGGACCGCACCAAACCGCAACCCAAACCGTTTTTTCGCGGTTTGGGTTGGTTTGCGGTTTCAAAATTGCGGTTTGGGTTATGAATTCAAGCAAACCGCGGTTTGCGGTTTGGGTTGGGTCTTAGTTTTTGTAAACCGAAACCGCACCGCAAACCGCAATTTTATATGATTTTTTAAAAAAATATATTTTTATCTATTTTGATTTTTTAAAAATACACTTGACAAGGTGGCATACAAGTATACAACTAAAAAAAGAAGTTTGAGGTAAAGAACTTGGACAATTTTGATAAATTATTATTTATGTTTAATTATGAAGTCAACTTTATATTTATTTGGACTCTTTATATTAATTAAAAAAAAAATTTACTCTTAAATTATAAAATTAATATCGCGGAGGAAAAAATGGTTAAACCGCAAACCAAACCGCACCAAACCGTTTTGCGCGGTTTGGTTTGGGTTGGTTTGGGCAAAAGTGCGGTGCGGTTTGGGTTGGGAAAATATCAAACCGTATATTTGCGGTTTGGGTTGGGTTACATCCCAAACCGCACCAACCCAAACCGCGAACACCCCTACTCACTAGCTACATTGGCTATTGATGTAGTGATTTTGGTCCACACCAAAACGTTGTGCTATGCTTTATCTAGTTAAATGTAATGTTTGATCTCAAAAAATTGTTTGCGTTTAGTGTCGGTCAATGTAATATAAAAGCCCTCATTCTGGTTGTGCTGGTCCAGTTTAATGCTTTACTTGGTCCAGTCATCGATCTATGTAAAAACTATCATTCGGGCTATGCTAGTCTAAATAATGACTTATTTGGGAAACAAATTTGGTTTTATTAGTGGGTTTTTGCACATATATAAGACAGATGGAATTTGAAATATAGTATCATTGGTCATATAAATGTCTAATATTTGAATTTTCTTTTCTTTTTATTTTTTTCAACTACAATTGGAGTAAAATTCAGAAGCACCTTTTAATTTTATTCAGTTTTTATATGTTAGATGAAGGTAAGATAAGGGTTGCATATTAGAGAGCGAATTATATACCTGCGCTACAACAACCAATCACAGGGCCTTGCAAATGATGTGGTGCTCTAGTTATTTTGATTAGTATCCATCCTAATGCTGATCTGATGATAAACGCAATCAACATGTTTACGGGCATGAACCACCTACGAAGAGTCATTAGTGAGAGTTCCCATAATCCAGTAAATCCCATCTTTTTCAACTATCACCCCCCAAAAGAAGAACTACAATTGCATATTCTCCCAATTGCCAAAATCCAAAAAATTAGTAAATTTTTCTATAATGAATTTTTTTAATTTATTTAGCTTAACAATAAGATTTGGTGTTTCCAGTGGTTGAGATTTCTTTTGAGATATTAACGACTCAAATTTAACCATTGTGGTGATTAGTACAGTGGTGATCAAATCACATCAAAATGTATCGATCTACCTTTTTATGCAAATTGCTTGGTGGGATTTGGCTCCTTATCTGATGCAGTTTGATTTGTCAAAATATCGGATCATTTTCTTTTTTGGGGGGTTGAATAGTTGATCGAGTTTGGGTTATCCCCCCAAATCGTACCAAATTGCGAACATTATCCCTAAGTAGAATAAAATGCATAAGTAGATGAAGTTGTGGCACTTACATTTCGATCATAGCATCAACTGTAATTGTTTTCGCCAGATAGGTAGCCATAATACAAGGATTGAATACGCAAAATACCAACTGGCACATGAAAAATCCCTTAGTAGAAGAAACATGATATTATTCCAAAATCAGGAGGGAAATCAGGAGGGAAACTATCTATAATTCAAGAAGAGATAGGGAAAATAAATAAATGCAATCACTAATTGCCAATACGAGAAAAAAAAGGAAAGTAATAGATGAATAAAAAGTACTAGACCTACACAAAACTGAACTCAGGTTCTCTACTCCAGAATCGTTACACCTCTCGTGTGTTACTTTATTAATTAGTTGTTATAAGAAAAAGTAGCACACATATAATACAAAAATAACTATCTGAAGCTTGCCTAGTGATAAGGATTGTACTTTACAACCTAACAAATGTGGTCCAATCCCAACTATGGGCACTTTGGGACAAGGAGATCCCCTTACCCTATTACAGATCATTGTAAGACTTGGTCTAACATTATATTAGTTAGTTGTTAGCGTTATCTTAGTTTGTTGTACATTGGCTATTTTAGCTTAGTTTGATAAGTTTTATTATTCTCTGTAATCTTCTGTAATTCCTATCTTTTAGTTACTATTGTACTTAGCTATTGATATCTTTTCAGCCTTCCTCAGGTTTTATAAGTACTTTGCTTAATTAATGGAAATGATAAGCTTCGTCAAATATCTCATGGCATTAGAGCAGGATAAATTCTCCACCTATTTTTTTTTCGGCACTCATCTCCCCTTCTTCGACCATGGCCAACACCACTATCTCTAATGAGTTGATCCTACCCAACCCTTGGTTGTCGTTACCCTCATTAAAATCATTTAATTAAACTTACTACCACCAACCACCGGTCATGGAATCTTCAACTTGAGGCCAATCTTATTGGCTATAGCCTATTTAAATTCCTTGATAGCTCTCACGAAACACCACCACCACACCTTATCGCCACCTCCGCTTCTTTTACTTCTCCTGCCACCAACACGGTGCATACTACTTGGGTGCGCCAAGATCGACAAGCTTCTATTTGGTGCCCTTATTGGCACCCTTGAGTCATCTTCCATCACGTCCCTTGTTTTTCGTGCTTCCACGGCTAAGGAAGCATGGATATACTTGCTCATATATTTGCCCGCAACTCTAGAGGTTATGCTAAACTCCTCAAAGCCAATTTCCGTAATATTACCAAGGGCTCTTGTATCATCCTTGAATATATGAATGGCATCCGAGTTTGTGCCGATCATCTTGCTATCTTGGTGACCTTGTTAAACCTAAAGATCTCGCTAAGAGTGTCCTTGACATGCTCCAACATTCCCACTTGACTTCCATTGTTGATGTTGTCAGCGCTCGTGATACTTTTTTTTGTTTTGGTAAAATGTAAAAAATTTATTACCAAAAAAAGAGAATCAGCACAAAAGTTACAGCAACAACAGGCACATCAATAAGACCTACCCTTCTTTAGCTTGTATAACCCTTTCTTCCATCAAGCCATATATTGCCTGTGTAGGCAGGTCTCAACATTTCCTTCACCCTGCAAACCAACTTCCAGACCCAGCTAGCTGTAGGTGGGGGTTTATACTCCACCAATCCTGCTCTTTTATGTAAACATTATGGACCCATTTAATCCAAAGTAAATCCTCCTTCTGAGCTATTTGCCAAACATATTTCTCATTTGCAGCAAGAATCCACATATGGCAGTCTCTAACCCCTAGACCACCTGTTTGTTTTGATCTACAGACCTAACTCCAAGCCACAAGACGTGCTTTGCTCAAAATCACCTTACCATCCCAAAGAAAAGATTTGCAGACTTGCACAATCCTATTTAACACACTTTTTGGAAGCAAAAAATCGGGGCCCAATAAGTGTGAATGCTCAAAAGTACAGAGTTCACAAGGGTTGTTCTAGCAGCATAAGACAAATGTCTTGAACTCCAACAAAGGATTCTTCTCAGAATTTTATCAACAAGCATGTTACAGTCAGATTTTGCAATTTTCTTTGCAGTAATTAGTATCCCAAGGTACCTGAATGGGAATACTCCCCTTTGAAACCCATGAACTTGCATAATCCTTTCTTGGATCTCTTCTGGAACATTACCAAAGTACACAGCAGATTAATCTTGACTTTCATGAAGACCAGAAGCCTGAGCAAAAGTGTTCAAAGTTCTCACCAATAAGCTAACAGACTGCACATCACCCTTACAGAACAACATTAAGTCGTCTGCAAACATCAAATGAGTCAACTTCAACTGAGCACATTTGTAGTGATACTAAAAGCTATTCCTCTGGCTCATTTTCTTCGGATGTCTAGTAAGGTACTCCATCAATAGCACAAACACCAGAGGAGAGACGGGATCCCCCTATCTCAACCCTTTTTTCCCTTTAAAAAAGCCATCTAGACCTCCATTAATGCTAAGGGAAAAAGAGGGAGTGGAAATGCAGACCATTAACCAATTCACAAATTTAAGAGGAAACTTCGAGCCACCAACAGATTCCTGATAAAACCCCAATCGATTGAATCATAGGCTTTCCAAAGGTATACTTTCAAAGTACACCTTACTGTCCCATTATTTCTTCTGTAATGTTTTAGCATGTCCTGGCATACTAGAATATTATGCATTATAACCCTGTTCTCAACAAAAGCACTCTGGATAGGATTTGCAATATCAGGAAGCATCACCTTCGATGAACTTCATGAAAAGTTATGTATCCGAGACGTCTCCTTAGCCAAATCAAACACCATCTCCTACGCCTCTCCCTACCACGGCCTATCACACTATTGCTCGCCCTTTTTCGCCTCACCAAGCCCCTCCTGATCGTGGCTCCGATGATCCAACATATCAAAACCGCTGCACTACTTCACTCAAATCATAAAACACCCACCACAACAAATCAAACGTTACAAAACGCAAGCCTACCAAGGTAAATGTCATTGGCCACACTCTGGGTCAGTCCCTCTACCGTTGCATAGTGACAAGAGTTATTAGGTTTATATAATAATCAGAGTCAAGTTCCATTAAGAATTCATTAAGTTTACTAGTAGCACGACAATCTTCATGTAATTGTCCTGCGGACCATGAAGAACAACAATGACACACACTCAATGAGGGGTTCATGATTATGCAATTCCTAACATAATACATTTAACTTGCCAAAATAGTTTGCAACGCTCATAGACTTTGATTGTGGACAATGAGCAAGAGAAGATTTATGTTGTTGAATATGTGGTCCGTTAGCCATAGCAAAACGAGATTGTAAAGAATCCCATAAACGTTTTGCATCACGGTATTTGGAAAGCATACCTTTAATCTCCTGAGAGATCGTTTTCATGATCCAGGAAATAAGCCTGGCTTGAATGGTACTCCAGTCAGAAGAAGTACAACGGGGAGAAGGAAATGTAATGGTGCCATCTAAAAAGACGAACTTGCGTCGCGCTTCAAGTGCCATCTGCACATCCGACGACCATTGGTCATAATTATCGACCGTGAGTCTGGTAGGGGTGATGAAGTCACCCGATGTGATGAGGACCGAGAAAGAAAGGAGAGGTGGAGGGAATCACAGGTGGAGGAGGTGGCGGTGGGGTTTCTTTAACAGTCGGGTCATCACCGGCCATTGGTGATGATGATGATGATGATGATAAATGTGTTAGGGTATGCGACTACAAGCCTGATACTATGATCAGAGTTATTAGGTTTAATTTGTGTTGCCTTTTCTGTTATTTCTCCTTCAATATATATAGTACAACAAGTATAGGCAATCAAGGATTCTCCTAATATAGGAAATACATCAATATAAACATAAGTTGCCTAATATATCTCAATACATAGCCTTCCAAGAAAGATTTCCTCAAGCATGTCGCACCCTACCCCCCTCCTCTCATAATACCTTTAATTTCCCCTCCCCCACTCTTAAGGTGACTAGCCCTCTAACTCGAGTGAGGTTAATCTTTCAGAGGTTCGGCCCGATAAGGCTCTTCATTTTACTTACCCAAAAAAAAGGCTATGCACAAAATATGATTAAATATGATGTACATAATCTTTATTTTTCTTAAAATATAATTCTCTACAAATTCGAGAGATTTTCTATCGTAAATTAAGTTTATTTACAACAGAAGTTTGTGGGCTAGACTACTAAAATTGAGTAGCCATGCATTCATCTTTCTTGTCTTGAGCATTTTTTTGAAGTGCTTGCATGTGAATTAATTTTCCATTACACGAGAGTTGGTGAAATGCTTCCACGTACGTACTTCTCCTCAAATTATGTCCAAGTTCATCCCATGTTTTCAAATAGTGTATGCACGCACGATAGCATGAGTGCGTATTGATAAAGACGGACTAGTCATTTCAGTTTTGCATATATAAGTGGAATGATACCTGGGATGTGCTTTCATTGACAATTTAATGTTGAGACATGTATCCTTGAAATTTGACGTGCATGCCTCTCAAAACTACCAGCAATAAAGCTGGTTATTTTGGACAAAACTACATTAATTGAATGGATAATCTTTTTTTTTTTTTATTGTCATAAAAAATAATTTTATAAGAGTAAATAAGATATGTTCTTTATTTCTATCTATCCCTAATGAATAAAATATCCATCGAATAATGAACTTCTTTTCCGTTTATCATTGGATAATAAAAATCTAATAATACCTCTCATTCGAATTATAACATTTATTACAATTCGTATTCTTGTCGTTTTTTTGAATCCACACTCTTTATACTTTGACACTTAACGAACTCTATTTGGACCATCATTTACATGTTATATGTTAATTTTGTTTGTCATGTTGTCATTCATGATCTAGGGTCTTGTTAGATACGTCACACTCTCTCTATATATATATATACACACCAAGCTTGCTTGGTAGAGGTGGTGGGGAACTCACCTTGTGACTTTGAGGTCACGAGTTCGAACCCCACTACCTACTTGTGCTTTGGAGTAAGGATTTTCCTTATATCTCCCTTACTCTCAAGCGTTAAAATGTGTAACTGGACTGGCACACCTGCGAGAGGTGATGGTCTAGCAGGGCCCTTCTTCTTTCCAAGAAATTCCCTGGTGGGAGCCCCAATATTGCATATATATATAAGCCAAGGGGGGACCTGGTGTCCCCCTATATATGAAAAGACTTATATACCCTTAATCTCACAAAAAATAATAAATAAAATATTTTCTTAATTCTTTCCTCATATACAAATATGGGTAATAAGGAAAGTTCTACATTAGCAAAAAGAAATACATAAAAATGTGTAACAAGAGGAAACTCACAATTAAAAATATTAACTGATGACTAAATCAATTTTCAAACAATTATAAAAGCAAAGATTTCTTGAGATTCTTACTATCTAAACTCTAAGTTGCAATAACAATTTCAAATAACATGCATTATCAAACCATAAAATAATTTAGAAACTTAGAGAATATTCATTTTTTTTTAAAAAAATTTAAGGCTCACAATTAGTTGGGATAATAAATAACTAAAGAGATAAACAAACATCATCAGATAATATCAATTTATTTTTTTATTGAAGCACTAATCATCATAGTATTCCTAAAAACCTCAATTACACAGTGAAATTAAATTGAACTACTACTCATAAAATATGTCTATAAAATATATGTATTTTTAAATAAATTAAAAAAGTAACCTAGATCATTGTTTAAAAGGAGAGTTGTTGAATTATCTACCAAATACAAGACAATATATCCTAACTCAACATAGTTATTTCTGGAGAACATTACTCTTTACACTAGAGCAATGCAAATAAAAAAACCATAACGCTCATCAATATTCACCATAAATATTACACTCTTAGTTAGTTTTATTAACATTTTTTTATGTTACTATTAATATTAATATACTGTCGCACGCATCACACGCATATATATATATATATATATATATATATATATATATATGAACAGGATCTTATGAAAACAAACACATATGCTGAAAACTGAGAACTAAAGATCTGGAGAGTTGATTTTCTGATCGTGCGGGTACTATTACTCCTGAAGATTTTTTTTCACTCTTGTAAATGATTTTCTCTCTTATACTCCTCCTTTCTCACAGTGTTACATTACTTTCCCTTTCCTCTCTCCTCTTTATTTCCCGAACCCTATTTCTCTCGCCTCTCTCTGTTCTTAAATTAGAGGAGATGACCCCCTTTTTTTTTTCTCTCCTCTCTATTTTTTCACGGCTTCTACAGTTCTACCTGCATTTCTTGTAAGCTTTCTTTTTGATTTACTAATTTCCTTTCTCTCTCTCTTCTATCAATTTTTTCTCTCTCTTATTTTCCTCTCTACTTTTGGTTTATTCCTCTTCTGTCAATTTCTGACTAATTGATTCGTAAAGTGAGAAGTAGCATTACGAGTTCTAGATATTATGTCGAATTGTGAAAAATCAGAGGACAATTTAGCGGGCACTGAAGAAGTGGAAGAAGAGGGGAGGTTGTTGTGTAGCAAGTCCCCCATTGGAGGACTTGAGCAGAAGCTCAGGAGTGAGCAAGTCCCCTACGGTCAAAGGGGTTATTACGATTCTCATTATAAAAAAAATTCATGGGAACCTCATCCGACCATATATAGGGATGGCAGTGGGTCAAAATTTCGACGAAGACCTTGTTGAACCCCCCAAAATTTTTAAGGGTATGATTCTACGTCTTTCAAACCCAATGGATCCGTATATTTTGGATCTGGGTCTATATGTACTTGGGACTGGTCTGCTCCGGTTCAGTGATGTCGAACTCATACATGTCCCAGATCTGACCCATGGAATGATTTATAAATTATTTCTCAAGATGAAATATACATATTGAAATTACAACTTACATGCTCAACCTATGTCTCTATTTTCTAAACAATTCGAATTAATGATGAAATGAAGGAGACTTAGCAAATGAAGTTTTTTTAAAATATTTCACATTATGTATTGAAGTACATGATACTTTTTCAATTTTTTGGCCCCCCTTTCGGGAACCCCATGGTAAGAAGAAATTCATTGGGTTTCCCTCGCACAAGGTCACTCACCTAGAGGCCTAACAAGAAATCCCCCCCCCCAAACAACATTGAAATTTTGCTTCCACCAAGATTTGAACCTTTGTCTCCCATGTGGGAGATATGAAGCCATACCATTGTACCCAAGTGTCCTTGATAAATTGAAGTATATGATACTTATGTAAGCATATTTGATATTATGAAATTTTGGGATGTCTTGTGTACTTAAGTTTTGAATTGAAATATGTTCAAACAATTGTTTTCTTGAGTAGTAATTTTACTATTTTATTGTTACTTTGTACTTCCTCTTTTTTTTCTTAAGTGACCAACTTTCCTTGTTTGGAAATGTTACAAAAAGTGACTGTTTTTTATAAATGGCAAGATAGTGGTCCCAACTTCCATTATTTAATTGTTTTACCTATTATTTCATTCGATACTCAAATTTGATTGGTTAAACAAATAGTACCAACCTTCTCCCTCTATCCTCCTTGGTTTTCTCCTACTTTCTCTCTCGGTCACTTAAAATAAAACAGTCCAAAAAGTTAGTAGTCGAGCTTAACATGAACTTTGTGATATGTAAATAATTTTAGGAAACATTGTTTATCTTAAATAATTAATGGACGATAAAAAAAATTGAAAGTATCTTAAGGATCTATTTTTGTACAATTTTAAACTCAAGACCCGCTAGATCTAGCGGGTCTAGTTAAGGGTCTGAATATCTTAGACCTAGTGGGACTTAGGCGAATCAGGGTTTGGTTCAAAAAATTCGAGTATGAATCTAGCTCTTGCTGAACCACCCTAAACACGACCTGTTGCCATCTATATCCATACATATAAACACATATACCACTAGTAGAAAAATGATAATTTGCGTCACCCTATTTGCGTTACACAAAAGAAAGTAAGACTGACGCAAATGTGCGGGAACATATGATTTGCGTCGGAAGGTCTAGAGCACGCGACGCAAATAACCATAAAAAGAAGATTTGCGTCGGGCGGCATAGAGCACGCGACGCAGATGATCCAACAAAGTGCGCCGCACGTGCCCATGTGTGCGATGCAAATACTATTTGCGTCGGACGTTGACAAATGTTCGACGCAGATGATAAAAAGCCCAAGATTTTTGGATCCTACAATGTGCGTCGGATTGTCTCGATTGTGCGACGCAGATAGCACTAAATAAGTTTTGGGCCATGATTTGCGTCGGATGGGCCACTAGACACGACGCAAATCATGGGCTTCCCATATGTAATATGCGAGTTTAGGGTTTAATCTCTCAAACCCCTCATCCAGCCGTTTTCTCTCTCTCTCTCTCTCTCTCCTCAAACACTTCATCTCTCTCATGCGCTTCATCTCTCTCGCATCTCATCTCTCTCTCACCTACCTTCATCTCTCGCATCTCATCTCTCTCTCACCTACCTTCATCTCTCTTTCGAATCTAAACAACGAAAATTTCGGTGTTCGCCGGCGAGTGCTTCGATCTACAATTACGACGAGAATTAACAGTCAACACCCAACGAGTGCCGCCAATCTCCCTCTCTTTTCCTTCCGCCGGAGTTTCGCCTCCCCCACGCTGCTTAGAGCCTTTGCTTTGGCCGCTCGTCGCTGCTCTGCTTCTCCCTTTCTCTTCATCGCTGCTTCGCCGCCAACCGCCGTTGGTGCTGGTTGTTGCTGTTGTTGTGCTCGTCCCTGCTGCCAAATTTAGAACCGATAGAATAGCATTAAGTTTTACATCTAAAAACAAAATCAACAATACTAAATTTATACCCATAAAAAATAATTCGCTAATAATACACACAATTAAAATTCACTAACAATTCCTTTAAAAAAATCACTAATAATCCAGAAAAATCATAATTCACTAGCAATCCACACAATTAAAAATTCAGAAAAACCATAATTTACTAGACCCTCATACAAATTATAGTTCACTGACATTATATTCACACAAAATATAACTCTTCAAAATTCACACAATTAACAATTTATTGACACATTACCAACTCTAAATTCATAAATTCATATAGCCGGAAACTTCCATTTGGATTCCCAATCATAGAGCCAACAACATCACAAATTGCCATACAATTATTTAACTTCCCTTTTCTAGCTAAATCATCCACTATTATCTTCCATTGAAGCTCAGCAACTTCACCACCATTTTCATCATCACTAAATGACGAGATTATCTCATGAGGAAGCAATGCTCCTGCTGCAATCTTCCACCAACGAGAGAGTAGAAACTGAGAAGGTGAAAGGAGGCAAGGAGGAAAGAGAAAAGGGGACAACAGTTGAATTATGGCTTGGTCACTGCTACACACTTTCCCTTTCCCTTTCTTTGCTCTTTCTCTTTCTCCTTTTAAGGAGAACTAGAGGTGTCAAAAACTGGGCCGATCCACGGGTGAACTCGCATGCAACCCAGACCCAACCTGTTCCGAGTCGAGAGTGGTCGGTTGGAAAGCCAACCCATTCCGACCCAGCGTCCACCTGTGCCTAGTTGAACCCGTGGAATTGGTAACCCAACCTGAACTGGGCCGATGGAGTACTTTGCAAGGTCCAAATTCCTTCGCTATACATAACTTTAGTTTACAAAACTGATATATTACCATTTACCCCCATCCAATTTTTCTTTGTTGTGTTGTTCGTGGTGGGCGTGCACCATGGCGTTCCTGGAAATTGGAATCCTGATATAGGTTTTATAGGCATTTGAGTTCAACTTATGCGATTTTATTTCTACGTTACTTCTAAAACTGCAAGTGTCATATTTGAATATATGTGATTTAAATTTTAATTAGAATAATTTATAGAAAATTATAAATGACAATAACTTAGTTTCTTGATATACTCTCACATCAAAATTTATCATGATTATTTTATTATTAGTATATGAATTTATGACATTATACGTTATAGCTATATGAAAATGAAACTGAAACTGTTAATTTTATGTTTTATTATACTTCGGGCCTGTTCTCTTCGGCATGAAACTACTGAACTGAACTGAACTGAACTGCACTGAACTGAACTGAACTAAACTAAACTGAACTGAACTAAACTGAACTGAATTAAATTATAACTAATTAATAGTAATGATTATCATTTAGGAACTGAACTGAACTGAACTGAGCTGAACTGAATTGAATTGAATTGAACTGAACTGAACTGAACTGAATTGAACTGAACTGAACTGAAAATGAGCTGGGGAGAATAGGCCCTTCATATAACAAGTTAGTGGCAAAAGTTAATGTAGAAAAAATCAAAATAATAGGTCAACATTGATAGTTTGATTTCTTAAAATAGAAACGTAGATACTAACTATTCAAAAAAAAAATTAAAATTCAATCAATTACAACATAATTACAAAAGGAGTCTTCAAATATCTTCTTGCTACATGATATGCTATTTGGGTTCCAACTGAGAAAGGAAATAATCAATAACTCAAAACACAAAGAAAAAAATGAAGTTATATTATTGCAATCAAAGCATAACAAAAATAAAAGATTTGTACAATAACAAAATACATAGGGCCAAATAGGCAAATACTCATCACCAAACGACAAAATCAAATATATATATTATTTATTTCTTATAAAAAAAACGATAAAGAATGCTCCCAAATTTACAACATATGAAGAATGCTTGCCTAATACTCGTCGAAATTGCTGCAGCAATAGGACCATATGCATATGCCTCCATCTTCCTTTTCCCGCAAACTTCCAAATCTGGGAGCATTTCACTAATGAACTAGAGACACCAAAACTTCAACTTAGAATAATTTAAGATAACATAGGAGTAGTGCAAATCTCATATGTCTTCAAAGGAGTGTCAAAAAAACATAAATAAAAAATTAAGAAACGTAAAGGAAATTTTCAGTTACCTTGTAAAGTGTCTGATGTCCAATCTTTAGTGAATATTTATCAAAATTCTTCTATATACTTCGACAATCTTGAAGCAACAATACACAAGCAGAAAATGAAATCATAAAACAATTACAAATCTTTTAAAAATCTGAGAATAAAAATGCCAGATCCAGCTATTTTTTTTAAAAAAAACAGAAATAATTTTTTTTTAAAAAGGAATAATTTAGTTAATTACCTTAAAAAAAATTCCTGATGTCAACTCAAAATCCTTCTATGTTCTTCGGCAATCTTCTTCATTTACACTAATATGGCATGAAGGTCATTCTCAAAAGCAATTCCCAGATCTTGGGGCTCGAGTCTCTAGTTAAGAATTAGAGAGCAAAAATGAGGTAGATTATGAACGTCAACTTAAAATTCGGAACTTAACAAAAACTCCCAATATGTATGGTTACTAGATTTTCCAGATCTAACATAGAAAAAATGTATGCCATTTTGCTCATAAAAAACATATTTTGAACGTAATCTGTAGAAATTTGCTAAATAATGAGTATAGAAAAATAAATTAAAACAGACTAGGGAAACAGAGAGAAGACAATAGCAAAATTCATGATAGAGAAAAGAGAGAAGCAGGAAAGGAATGGGTGGGAAAGAGAGGGATCAGGTTCAATGGGTTAGAGAGTAAAACATAAATGAAGGGCTCAGATTTCGTCTTTCTCTAATGAAGGGCTGAGGTTTGAATTGGAGCAAGTAAATGGATTGATATTTTGATCAATGGTTGGATTTTGTCCATTTTCATCTTCTCACAAATCAATGGCCTTAGTTTTTTCATTTTGATTAATTTGATACTTTCTACTATTAATGTATTATTGACTTATTGTCCATTATTGATTTTGTTAAGTTTAACTTTTTGTTAGAAATGTATATAAATTAGAAACTTTTAAATTCAATTAGTTATTAGTATTATTAATTTCTAAGAAATTTTTATTATAAACTTCAAAAATCATAAATATGCGAAGTTGCGAGCATCCGGAGATGTTATCACTTTATCAGTTATTTGTTAATTAGTATTTGACAATTTGTATTTCAGTATTATTGTGCTTACTAGACTGCTAGTTAGTATTTACCAGTACTTAGACCTTAGTACCAAAGTATCAATCATTAATCAGTATTAACTAATTGAACAAATTAGGATTATATCAATTAGAACAAGTTGATTCGAGACTCAGATTCATTTCACACCTATTTGTGCTTTGATCGTTAATGTATCAATCATTAATCAGTATTCACTAATCATAAGTTGATTAAGTTCAAATAAATTATAAACTTCATTTTTTTCATGCTTTCCTATTTATAATTTCATAAGTTCATACTTCATCACTTCATGTCTCGCAGTCTAACTGGTGTCTTTATCTTCATACAATCAGTCAATCATACTCTAGTATCATATTCTCATATACTGATTAATAATTCTGTAATTCAACTCAACTTTAATAGTTTAACTCTTTTTGTTGTTATATAGTGACCCAGTGAGACTAAATAAGTCACTAATTATGGTATCAATGAGTTTTAGTTCTCATTTACATGAACTATAGTATAACAGTATACTTATATTGATGTGTTATTATATCATTGAGGTTTACGCCATAGGTTTTTTTGATCGATACTTATAGGCCTCGTATCAAGATCTTGTTAATTAGATGCTTTTGGTTCCAGAATGAATTCAACTTAAAGTGATTACCTTAAGTAGAGTACTGTTATTATCTTGAATTAAACTTAGGGTACAGTTAAAGTAACTGTTTTGATTTTCAATATGAATTCAACTTAGAGACAATTAACTTAAATGGAATATTGTTATATTGAACCAATCTACTGAGTTACATTGCTCTACATTTTTTGCAACTGAATCAGACGCTTTTGGTTCCGAAATGAATGCAACTTAAAGATGATTAACTTAAGTAGAGTATTATTATTATCTTGAATAAGTTTATCGACTTCATAATACACTTATTCCAATAACAACATGTTTCAATTTAAGTAAATGTTTTGAGTTTCAATTACTTTATCGACTCTCCAATTGTAAACATTAGGCTCTCCAAGAGTCCTAATCCGCCCAAAAGACGGCTACAACCAAACAAACTCCACCTAAGTAATTCTGAAAGCCAACTTAAGGCCTTAAGCCGACCCAATCGCACCCGAGTCGCCTTGTTTCGAGAGACGATTCATTCCGACCTAAGTCATTCCAAGAGCCAATTTGTTGCGACCCAAGTCAATAAACCGCCGGTTTGAGGCTTCAGCCGACCTAAGTCCTATCGAGTGCCGATTTATACCGATCCAAGTCATTCCGAAAAGCCGATTTCTTCAAACCCAAGTCATTCCGAAAGCCGATTTATTTCGACCCAAGTCATTCCGATACCGATTTCTTCCAACCCAAGTCATTCCGATAGCCGATTTATTCCGACCCAAGTCATTAGGATACTGATTTCTTCCGACCCAAGTCATTTCGAAAGCTGATTTCTTCAGACCCAAGTTATTCTGCAAGCCGATTTATTCCGACCCAAGTTATTCCGAAAGACGATTTGGGCCGACTTCACCTTATTCCATTCCGACCCAAATTCACCCAACCCCAGATACCGGCCGACCCAGTTCCGACCCAGTTCCGAGAGCCCCTCACCCAGTTGAACCCGACCCAAGTCCACCCGACCCACCCAGTTCCGACCCATGGCACACTCTCACCCAGATTATTCCGACCCAAATCATTCCGACCCAGGTTGGGTCAACCCAAACCCACCCAGTGACCCTTATTGACACCACTAAGGAGAACTCAATTTTATGCTACCCCTTGCCACCTAGTGGCTCCGCCACTAATTGCGCTACTTGGTATACATGTGTGTAATGCAATTAGAATCTTGCATGTAAGGTTTAAAACTTTTAGCGGGCCTAAGTGACTTTAAACTGGCTTAATATGTGTTAACCTGTAAAATGTCGGTCGCAACAAAATGGTTATTTGAGGGATAGAAGTAGGAACTAGGTGAGATTTTTAAAAAATCGTCAGTTTCAAGTCACTTAGGCACGCTAAAAGTTAAAATTTACTAATGTGGGTACCTATACAGGTTCATCAATAGTTGAGACCTTCTAAAAATTATCGCCCAAAGTTCAGAACCCTACTTTCAATTTTTCCTGAAAAAGATGGTGCTTGCACTATTTTTTTTTAAGTAAACACTATTTATTACTCCCTCCGTCCCATAATATAGTGCTTGTCAAATATTCTCATTAATATATATATATATATATATATATATATATATATATATATATATATATATATATATATATAGGAATAGGATCTCGTGAAAACCACTCCTTATGCGGAAAACTGAAAACTGCAACATAAAATGAGCAAAAAGTTTCTTTAAATGAGCAAAAAGATAAAATGAGCAAACAGTTCTTAAAATGAGCAAAAATTTGTAAAATGAGCAAAAATTTCTTAAAATGAGCGAAAACATAAAATGAGAAAAAAAAAACATAAAATAAACAAAAGTTTGTAAAATGAACAAAAACTTCGTAAAATGAGCGAAAGTTTGCTAAAATGCACAAAAGTTTCTTAAAATGAGCAAAAACATGAAATAAGCAAAAAGGTCGGTTTTCAGTTTTCAGCTTAAGGTTAGTTTTCAGTGGATCCTATATATATATATATATATATATATATATATATATAATACTTGTTAGATTGGCCTCAATGTGTAGTTTCATAATATCAACTTTTCATATTTTTTTTATTAATAGGAAATTGAAGTTAAGATATAGAAGGTCAAAGATCCATCTTGGAGACATTGTAAAAAAGAAAACAAGTACTATATTATTATGGGATTGATCAGGGAGTATTTAATTCTTCCTATTCTCTCCTTTCTTCTTTTTTAATGGGTTTATTTTGTCTCTTTGTTTTTCCTATATCTTGCTTATATCCTATTCCTTTCCCTTAATCTGAAAAAGTCCTTTTTCCTTTCTTGATACTATTTTCTTTCACTTCACTTAACTAAATTTTTAACAATGTCAAATTGTAAATATATTTTTTTCTCTATGTTCCTTCCTAACTATTCTAAAATATAGTATATTAAAAAATGTGGGTGCACCGATACAAAATGTTATTTTTTTTTTGTTGTGAGTTAAGAAAACAATTTTGTAGTTGATTTGATTACAAACGAACCATTGCTTCAATTTCTCGAAAATCTACTCATCGACTACTACATACACTTTCAATTTATTGAGGATTAATTGATAATGGTCAAACACACGAAATTAAAATAGTATATCTAATTAAATTACATTAAATTGGTTAAACACATGAAATTAAACTGAAAAAGGTTAAAATTTGGAATAATTACATTAGTTGCAATTTAGTTGTAGCCATTTATAGGTAGTATATCTAAACTTTGATATATCAATAGCTATTATGGAATTAAAATAGAGAAAAAAGGGAAGAAGGGAAGAGAAACTCTAAAGATAAATGTTATTTATCTTACTACTCAAGATGCAAATGTGCATATATATACACAAGTCAAGGGTACAATGGACATTAACAATAAATATATTAACAATAGCTGAACTTATAATTTGTCTGCTCCCTCCAGAAAAGAAGTTCAAGATCGGCAACTGGTTTTACTTATTGATAATCATGGATAATATTGGTCAAGTTAAAGATATGCATTAGTACACATGAAAGTCAAACTGTATAAACTGAAAAATAACACAAATAACTTTAGATTTTTTTGGGATGAAGTACATAACAAACGTATCATATACAACTAGTCAGCGGTGTCTTTATATCCATGCAGCCATGCTAAGTAATACATGCTACCCAATTAGTGGTGTCAAAACAGGTTCTCAAACAGGTTCTTGGTATACCCACGGCGAACCAGGTCAGACCTGGACAGGTCAGGATTCTGACAGTCAGTGCCCCAGGTCGTGATTGGTCAGGTTTTGTTCAACTGGGTCGATCACATTTGAATCATGAGATTTCCGGGTGCCGGACAGGTCTGAAAGTTCCATTTACAAGTCGATCCATTACCGGGAATAGTCGCCTGTGGACAATTTTTTACCGGGTTTGCATCGGTCGTATTTGGGTTTCATGTATGCTTTGGTAGAGTCAAGTGTACTCGGGTTGAATCACTAATGACCTTAGTTCGATCATTGTGAAGCATTGGGTCCATTCGCTATTGAACGTCAATTCAAATTGGTTGACTCCTGGTAGGATCATTTTGATTTTGTTATGGATTTTGTAAACAAATCATGTTATTAAAAGTGTTAAGATCGACATATATACATACATATATATATATGTATGTATACATATATATATGTATGTATACATATATTTTTTTTTTTTAAAATTTGGTAAGATAAATTACATTAACGCCCTCTCACAGGGCACCTAAATACAACCTACCCCAAAGCCCCCTACCCCCCTGATGAGAATCGAACCCACAACCTGTGGGTGGATGATGAAAGGGCTTCCACCCTTCCACTCCCTCATTCTCATGTATGTATACATATATATGTATGTATATATATATATGTATGTATATATATATATATATATATACATATGTGTGTGTGCGATAAATATATGGATGATAACGAAAAACTAATAAAAATATTATATTGTGTACCGTGATGTTTAGTGTATTCTCTTAGTCGCTCTTATTTCGACTAATCAACTGCGTAAAACCACTCTAATGAGTAAGGGAGTAGAACGACTCTTCATACATTCTAATATTATATATATTATAACCAACGACAATAATAATGAGTAGACGATCAATTTCAAGTAATAGTAGACGACAGTAACCCGAAATCCTGTTAATAATAATAATGATAACAGTAATAGTAACAATGCTAACAATCACAATAGTGATACAAATAAGAACATGAATACTAACAATAACAATACAAATACTAACAATAATAGTAGCAACAATGCTAATAATAGCAATAACAATAACAAACATAAAGCAGTATATATGTATTATGTTGTGACTATATATATTAAAGTATAAACAAACTATTTAATAAATATGTTTAAACATTTTAGTACTACATTGGTATCAAAATAATTGCAGAACCACTCTAATACTCTATTGATTATAAATTAGTATAACGACTCTTGATATGTTATAATATTATAACAAATGACAATCGTATGTTTATAACGACGATTCATATTAGGCCTAATTGATTATAACGAGGGTCCATATGTTGTACAATTATAATAATAAACATAACAACATTTTATTTAAATGATAGTAAACATAACACCCATAAGTCAATAAGTTAACAAGTACTTACTAAATAGAAACTTGTTAGCAACCATATGTTAACTTAGCATTTAGGGTCCGTTCTATTCAACTTATTTTAACTTCTATAAGATATTATAAGATAAGATAAGATCTAATATAAGATAAAATCATATTAGATAAGATAAGATAAGATAAGATTAGATAAGATAAGATAAAATAAGATGTTAGACACACACAATAAACTATCTTATAAGATAAGATAAGATAAGATAAGACAAAACAAGTTGAATCAAACGGACCCTTAGTCAGTTACTCACTTAGACTTATACTAATTTAGTAACGCACTAACTTGTAGGGGTGTTCACAAAAAACCGAAATCGAAAAACCGTCCCGAAAACCAAAAAAACCGGTTAAAATGGTTGGTAACCGTACTGGAAAAATAGGGATTAAACTGTTCGGTTACCAAACCGGTAAAAATTATGGTTAAACGGTACGGTTACGATTTTTTATAAAACGATTAACCGAAAAACCGGATATATCTATTTTATTTTATTATTATTCAATTTTCTATAATAATTACATTATTTAATTATCAGTTTTGCAATTTAAATGGGTAAAGCCAGTAAGTTAGGAAAGTCAGTAAGTTAAACTTAGTTGTAAACGGTTAAAGAAGTTGTAAACTATCTGCCTCCAACTTGTAATAGAGAGTTTCTTTTTTTTCTTTGGGTAAAGTTGAGCTTTGTAAACTCTCTAAGTCTCTGCCTCTGTAATTTGTGAACTATTAAATTTAAAAAGCAATAAGCTACTCTTTAGTCTTTGCTACAACAACATTTACGTTGATCTTAGTTGTAAACTACTAAACGCTTACTCTAACTCCCTGTCAGTTGGTGTGTTTGTATATATTAGTAATTTAGTATGTTATTTGTATTTTAGCATTGAGCTTTGTGGAGTAGCAATGTAGTATCGTATATTGGTAATAATGTTATATTATGTATGTTGATACAAATTTGAAATTTAATATACAAATTAAGTAAAATAAATTAATAAAACTTGATTAACCGGAAAAACCGTACTGAAAAACCGGTTAACCGCTTAGGCGATTACCGGTTTGAACAGTTACAATTACGGTTCACAAAAATGGCGAACTGATATTTCCGGTTACCGAACCGAATTGTCATTTCGGGACGGTTAACCACCCATGAACAACCCTACTAACTTGTTCCTTGTTCACTGTTACTAAATACATAAACACTAATTAACAAATAACTGATAAAGCGATAAGACATTAAGTCCTAAATCCTAATATAAGATCATTAAGTTGTTATCCGCCGAGATCAATAAATGTGTCATTGTAAGTCGATAATCTAAGTCGATGTAACACTACATATAAGTTCATTTAGATAAATAGAAGCATTGCATTACTTATAGGAATTTGATATTTTGTAAGCACAACCCTTAGGGATATAGTTATCGGATTCGTTAAATAACATCTATCCAAATGCACTACAATCGATGGCTGAGAAGAGAAAAAAGACGAAGCACACGGATTGTCGCCATCTACCGTCCGATTCACTGCACCCAGATTAAACGACTTCAATGAACCTAAATAAAATTCCCTCCAAACAAAAAATTCAAAAAGTTCAATCCCACACCCAATATAAACGACTTCAATGAACCCAAACAAAATTCCTTCCAAAGCGAAATTTCAAAAAATTCAATTCCACTCCCAATATAAAACCCCCATTACTCTTCTCTCTCAATCCACCAAATCTGAGTAAAAAATTATCAGAATCCAAAAATTAAAAAAAGAGAGAAAATGTCAGGAAGAGGAAAGGGAGGAAAGGGGTTAGGGAAAGGTCGGAGGAGCAAAGAGACACCGAAAAGTTTTAAGAGACAACATTCAAGGTATTACCAAGCCCGCGATTCGTCGTCTCGCAAGAAGAGGTGGTGTTAAGAGAATCAGTGGCCTGATTTACGAAGAAACTCGCGGTGTTTTGAAGATCTTTTTGGAGAATGTTATTAGAGATGCTGTAACTTACACAGAGCACGCTCGTCGTAAGACGGTTACTGCCATGGATGTTGTCTATGCTCCTAAGAGGCAAGGTCGTACTCTCTATGATTTTGGTGGTTAAACAGGATTGTCAATTAACTAGCTAGTATTCTAGTGTTGGATTAGTTTTTTCTTACCTCTAAAAGATACATTTGCAGAGATGATAATGTTTTTAGAAAAATATTGTAGATTTTGGTTAACATGCAATGTGTACGGTAGTTAATTGCATTGATTTTGGGTTTGGCTGTAGAGCGAGAAAGATTGAGAATTACATGAAGAGAGAAAGAACTAGTTCATACGAAAAGTGTACTGATTGTCAGTTTTAGTGCTTCATGCTTTAGTCATTAATTTTAGTTTTGGTGAGGAACTTAAAAGCCACTGAAGACAGAAATAGGGGATATTGTTTGCTAACTTAAGTTCTTATCAGAAAGTGCAGTTTTGGAAATTTTTTGGAATTCAGCCTTGATTTTTTCTGAGATGTAAACTTTACTTTACAAGATTTATCTTTTGGTTTCGTTTTTAGACTTTCAGCGTGTGATAATGTCAAGCTTGCCGGAAAATTGGTGGTGGTCGTGGCTCTAGTGGTGCAATTTATAATGGTGGTGAAAGAAGAAAAGGGGAAGGGGAAGTGAGGGAAATAGTAGAAAGAAATATACAAATACTTTAGGGCGTTAGTAAGAAATTTTAGGGTGGTGTTTAGCAACCTAGTAATATATTAACGGAAGTATTTTCATTTAATTTTCAAGTATTGATATTCGTTGATTTTAGTATAAATTAAATGATCGACTGGAACTATCAACGTGTATATATATGCATTAATATTTACATTACATTGTTAACTAGAAAAAAGTAGCAAAATAAGATTATACAAAACCTTGACGCATTTCGCGTCGTAAAATTTTACAAAATAAAAAAATAAATTTTCCAGCCATATTCTCTTTCTCGACGCCAAAAAGTGTCACCTAAAAGTGGTTCAATTGAATTATAGTTTAATTCAGATCGGTCATAAACAAATCGGGTTGAACCATGTATTTACTGGGCTTAATCAGATTTTGGGTTTATATCGGGTTGAGATGTGGTCAGGTTCGGGTTTGAATGCAGGTCTGTGTGGTCAGGTCAGAATATAATTGGTGGGACGCGGTCGTACGCGCTACCAAAGATAAAAGTTTATTTTCCTTCTTTCCAATACAAATAAATGTAAGTGGCAAGTAGGGTCGAATCCACAGAGACTTGGGGACTAACTCGTGCTTATAATAGATCAAATGGGGGTTTTGGGATTAAAGAATTGAATAACTAAATATGAAGAACTAAAGAACAATAAAAAAGTAATGTAATCAAGAAGAGAAGAATCTTGAGTTCGGTTAATGGCCACTTCGATTCATACTATTGATCATTGGTTTCTCAAATGTGTAACTTTACTCTTAATTACTCAAAGTTGGAAATCAAATTCCTTTCCCTCAAAAGTACCGTTAAACAATCATAATCAGATGATCATAAAACTTGAACTAAAGATTAATCTAATCTAATCAGAGATTAAATTCAAATCAATAGAACATCAACGAACTAGGAAACAATGAGTTAATTAACAAATTGCTAGCACAACATATTCAAATTGGAACTTGTGATTTCTCTAGTGATTAATCAAGAATAATCAGATTCATTAACCAAACCCTAGATTGCTACTCATGAAAGAAGAACAGATGAATCGGCATCAATTCTAAATAGCAAATGATAAATCGAATGTATAAACTAGTAGTACTCCTAGCAATACATACCACAATCATAGATTAAAATCAAGAAATCACAATTATAATTAAGAAAAAGTTAACAAAGAGAAACCTCACAATAATAGACCGAAGCTTGATTAACCGTTCTCAAGACTAGATTTAGGCTACAATCGACATAGCATCCATCGAAGAAATCTTCAAACTAATGATTCGAAACTCAAAAAGGGAAGATAGGGATTAGGTTTCTTCTTCTCTGTCCTCTCTAATTCAGTTCAGAAATTACCAGCCATCCTCAAACAAACGTTTTTCTAATTAATAAAACCTAAGGAAAGCTGAAAACTGCCGAAGAGTCGTAGCCGCGTCGAAGTGCGCGAGTCGGGCTCCCCATATGCGCGAGTCGGGCCTTCGCTCCTGCCCAAAACTTCAGGTTCGCTCGAAGTGCGCGAGTCGTGCATGTCTTGCGCGCGAGTCGGGCACTCAATGCTGACAATCTCATTCCTTCGCTCGCAGCGCGCGACTCGTGCTCTGATGGTGCGCGGCTCGGGCTTTGGCTGCTGCCAAGCACCTGCTTCTGCTCGATATGCGCGAGCCGTGCGTGTGTGGTGCCCAGCTTGGGCACTCTATACTGCCCAGCATCCAACCTTCTCCACAAACGCTCGAGGTGGGCTCTTCAACGCCCATGGTGGGTAAACAATGCCGTGGAGCCACAGATTGAATGAACTTGGATGCTTCCACCATATAACTCTAGACTCTAAGGAACTTTGTGAGCTTAATCCACCTGTAAATGATCAAAAGCATATGGAACCACAAAATATCCTTAAATCTCCTCTAATACTGCAAATTCATCATAACTCCCTTCTCTCCACACTAAGGTTTAGATGAGTCAAACTCTCCTTCTTAAACCTTAAACCTTAGTAAAATGGACTTCTCAATACTCTATAATCGCACATAACTTGGTCACATCAAATACCCCCACACTTGAACTTTACTCGACCTCGAGTAAACTCAAAATAAAGGTCAATGAGGCACCCCTTCCAAGCCATTGCTCACCTTTCACTACTCCCCTTATCTCTCCATCCTAGTGTATGATAAAAGTTTGCCATTTCCTATGATTCGCTTAAAGCCAAGTCTAAGGGAAAGAGTCAGCCCCACACTTGAGCTAAAAGCCCTCCTGAAATAATGTAAATAGCATTCTCATACTATACTCAACACCAAGATAATAAAAACGCATGACTTTGAACCCCAAAAGATCTCAACGGATTCAAAGCCATTCCAATCTGCACAACACCACAACCATCCTCATGTTATGAAATGACAAAAGCAAATTCAAATCCTGACAAATCTCAAAGGACTCGAACTTGGACCAACTAGACACAATCACAACCACCAAACTCCTTATTCCTCCAATGATGAGCGAGCTCTAACCTATTCGCCTCTAACTCCGAACATCAAGATGAAAAACCTACCCGAGGCACTCCCTATATCACCAACCCTCCTTATGACACCAACTCCGGCAAATGATTTCAAATTTCTCGCTTTTTTTCTCTCATTTTGCCTAGGAGCCCTTTCGGATTTTCATCCTAGCTTCACACATTTTTTTTTTTTTCATTTATGAGCTCACCATCTCACCCGCTCCAATTAGCCACCTTTTTGCATAGATTGCCCTTTCGGGTTTTCAACCTATCCGGGCCCCCATTTTTGCCTGAGTCGCCCGCCCTTGCGGGTTTTCAACTCAGCGGGTTTTCGTATTTTTTTTTTTAAATTTTTTTTTTTTTTTGATGAGAAAACATCAAATAAAACAATGAGCAATTCCTCCCCCCTACTTAATCAAGACATTGTCCTCAATGTGAGAGCAAGTACAAGAAAAACACAAGAAATGAAAAGGGGAACACTAAAAAACCGACTCTCACAAAAAATTCTCACTCCCTCGACAATACCCATCAAAAACAAATCACACCCCAATAACATAAGAAAACACAATGACGAAAAACAGACACACCATCTCACAACCCGACTCCCTATAACACCCATGTAAATGACTAATTCAAAATTAAATTCATTGGGAGAATATAATTTCGGAATGTGCACCTTATAGCAGAACCAAATCCAGTATGCAAATGTGCATCATTGCTCGTAAGTATTGCTCATGCAACTCCTTCATCAATCTCAACCCTCCAATTTCACCAACGTCTCTCAAATGGACACCTCTCCGGTCTCTTAATGTACTTTGGCTTAATTTGGATTATGATTGGCTAAGAGTGTTTTGAATTGTAGCTCGGGAAACAAGAGGGGTAACGGTGGGTGAAGGATAATTTGTTGTGATGGAGTATAAAAATGGTGACGTATAAGAGTAAGAAGGAAAAGAAAAGGAAGAAAAATACAAAAGAAAAAAAAAAAGAAAAGAAAAAGGGGCTCGGGTTGCCTCCCGAGTAGCGCTAGTTTAAAGTCATTAGCTCGACCTTATACCTCCCACACTCAGTCCGGGGATGGTTCAACTCCTTGTTCCATTACTTGTACCTGTAATTCTGATGAGACAACTTCCTGCACAGCTAGCATTAGTGATAACGGTGTAAAACTATGCAGTAAATCAGGTTGTCTAACATGTTTTTGCAACCTCACTACCTCCAATGGCTCATGTCTTTCACTGGTATCATAAGTATCATACTCTATGGACTGAATAGTACCCACAAAGCATGAGGGACGTTCAGTCGCTAGGCAATTCCTAGACTCATGAATACCAAATGCTTCTATATGTCCCCCAAACTCCACAGTTAATGACCCAGCACCAACATCAATTTTTGTACTGGATGTTTTTAAAAACGACCTCCCTAAAAGAACGGGAGAAACATGACTATTAGATTCCATGTCCAGTACATAAAAGTCTGTAGGAAACTGAAGTTTACCAACATGAACTAACACATCCTCTACTTTACCCTTGGGATAAGAGTTGGATCCGTCAGCTAATTGTACTATGACATTCGTTGCATGCAAAGGGCCAAGCGCTAAAGACTCATATAGTGAAAATGGAATCACATTAATTGAAGCACCTAAGTCTAACATATCTTTAGGAATACCAACATCATTAATAGTGCAAGGGATGGTAAACATGCCTGGGTCATCATATTTGGGAGGAAGTGTATTATGAGAAGTAGCAGAAACATGCTCACTAGTGTTCTCTACTTTGGTTAAAATAGGAGAACTTACCTTACATTCGCGTATGGACTCGTATATACCTTTGTTGCGTTCATACCTTCTATCGGCCCGCAAAGCTTCTGGAAAAGGTGGGGGAGGTCGACGCTTTGGAAGTAAAGTAACATCCTTGTTGCTTGTCACCACTCTTTCTCCCTGTGTCAGCTGTGTATCACCCCTTATCATGATAGAACTCACATTCTTCTTTGGGTTTACTTCTGTTTGGGAGGGTAATTTTCCCAATTCACGAGCCTCTAGCCTGCTCACTGCACTCGAAACCTGGCTCATCTGTGTTTCCAAATTCCTTATACTAGAGCGGGTTTCCTCTTGAAACTGTACCATATTCCCTTGCATGGTGGTCACATTCTTGATTAAGGCATTGAGCATATCTTCAATAGACATTGTAGAACTTGGCCTCATATCCGAATTCTGACCCTGATGATGACCCTGAACTGGAGCTTGGGGTCTCATGAACTGTTGTTGCGGTTGATGATTGGGTTGTTGGTTACCTTGCTCATTACCATACCTCAACCTCGGATTATCTCTCCAACCAGGATTGTATGTGTTGGAATAAGGATCATATCTCCTTTGATTCCCTGAGCCTTGAAAACCAAGAGCGTTGACTTCCTCACTTGATCCCTCTTGAAGTTGTGGGCAATAATCAGTGGGGTGATCTGAAGCACATATCCCACACGCCTAAACTTGTTGTGTGTGTCCCTTAACAATGAGCTCTCTTACTAGTGAGGTAAGAGCTTGAACCTGTTCTTCAAGTTTGGGATTTTGCGTGTTTGAGCTACTCACATTCACCTTCTTGTGGGTGGATCGCCTACTAAAATGTCTGGAACCTTCAGAAAGCTCCTCTATCAAAGCTCTAGCGTTCGCTGGAGTCTTATTTATGATCGATCCACCACTAGCTGCATTAATCATCCGCACATCATCATTAGAAAGTCCATTGTAGAAGTATAAGATCAAATCTTCCTCACTATATCCATGATATGGACAGCTTGCACATAGCCTCTTAAAACGCTCCCAATATTCATACAAAGGTTCATCATATCGTTGCTCTATGTTGCTGATCTCTTTCTTGAGTGTGGATGACTTTGAAGCGGAAAAATATTTATCAAGGAACCGCTTTTTCATCTCAGACCAACTAGAGATACACCCCGATGGAAGATAATATAGCCAATCTTTGGCCGTATCCTTAAGAGAAAAAGGAAACGCCCTCATCTTAACTTGCTCTTCCGTGGCATTACTCGGTTTCATGCTTGAGCACACAACATGGAACTCGGATAGGAACTTGTTAGGGTCTTCACCACTGAGCCCATGAAAAGATGGTAATAGACCTGACTTGAGCTCGAAAGTGGTACCAGCCTCCGGTGTTGGGAAAGTGATACATAATGGTTGCTGATCAAGATTAGGAGTGGTGAGCTCCCTCAGAGTACGAGTCTCCACCCTAGGTGGCATTTCTTCTTCCAAATTCAATGAAAATGGAAGTTCTTGAAAATTTCTTCTCAATTCCCTTCGCAACCTGAAAAGATTCAATTCTAACTCGGGATCGTAATCCACACAATCTTGGTTAGTAGCACGGGTGCCAACCATATACTAATAAAAAAGTGAAATTTCAAAACACAATCTACAATAAACAAGTTTTAGTAGTTGCCAAGTCCCCGGCAACGGCGCCAAAATTTGGTGGGACGCGGTCGTACGCGCTACCAAAGATAAAAGTTTATTTTCCTTCTTTCCAATACAAATAAATGTAAGTGGCGAGTAGGGTCGAATCCACAAAGACTTGGGGACTAACTCGTGCTTATAATAGATCAAATAGGGGTTTTGGGATTAAAGAATTGAATAACTAAATATGAAGAACTAAAGAACAATAAAAAAGTAATGTAATCAAGAAGAGAAGAATCTTGAGTTCGGTTAATGGCCACTTCGATTCATACTATTGATCATTGGTTTCTCAAATGTGTAACTTTACTCTTAATTACTCAAAGTTGGAAATCAAATTCCTTTCCCTCAAAAGTACCGTTAAACAATCACAATCAGATGATCATAAAACTTGAACTAAAGATTAATCTAATCTAATCAGAGATTAAATTCAAATCAATAGAACATCAACGAACTAGGAAACAATGAGCCAATCAACAAATTGCTAGCACAACATATTCAAATTGGAACTTGTGATTTCTCTAGTGATTAATCAAGAATAATCAGATTCATTAACCAAACCCTAGATTGCTACTCATGAAAGAAGAACAGATGAATCGGCATCAATTCTAAATCCTAGCAAATGATAAATCGAATGTATAAACTAGTAGTACTCCTAGCAATACATACCACAATCATAGATTAAAATCAAGAAATCACAATTATAATTAAGAAAAAGTTAACAAAGAGAAACCTCACAATAATAGACCGAAGCTTGATTAACCGTTCTCAAGACTAGATTTAGGCTACAATCGACATAGCATCCATCGAAGAAATCTTCAAACTAATGATTCGAAACTCAAAAAGGGAAGATAGGGATTAGGTTTCTTCTTCTCTATCCTCTCTAATTCAGTTCAGAAATTACCAGCCATCCTCAAACAAACGTTTTTTTAATTAATAAAACCTAAGGAAAGTTGAAAACTGCCGAAGAGTCGTAGCCGCGTCGAAGTGCGCGAGTCGGGCTCCCCATATGCGCGAGTCAGGCCTTCGCTCCTACCCAAACCTTCAGCTTCGCTTGAAGTGCGCGAGACATGCATGTCTTGCGCGCGAGTCGGGCACTCAGTGCTGACAATCTCATTCCTTCGCTCGCAGCGCGCAACTCGTGCTCTGATGGTGCGCGGCTCGGGCTTTGGCTGCTGCCAAGCACCTGCTTCTGCTCGATATGCGCGAGCCGTGCGTGTGTGGTGCCCACTTTGGGCGCTCTATACTGCCCAGCATCCAACCTTCTTCACAAACGCTCGAGGTGGGCTCTTCAACGCCCATGGTGGGCAAACAATGCCGTGGAGCCACAAATAGGATGAACTTGGATGCTTCCACCATATAACTCTAGACTCCAAGGAACTTTGTGAGCTTAATCCACCTGTAAATGATCAAAAGCATATGGAACCACAAAATATCCTTAAATCTCATCTAATACTGCAAATTCATCATAACTCCCTCTTCTCCACACTAAGGTTTAGATGAGTCAAACTCTCCTTCTTGAACCTTAAACCTTAGTAAAATGGACTTCTCAATACTTTATAATCGCACATAACTTGGTCACATCAATAATCTTGTCGGGTGCCGGTCAGGATTGGGTTATCCCAGGTCAGGTTTCGGTTAGGTCTGGGGACTGATCCTCACAGGTCGAACCAGGTTCAAATCAGGTTAATATCAGGTTGACCAAGCAGTCAGATCTGTTTCTGACACCACTATACTCAATGACTAACATTTAACCATATATACATGAATAATGCACTTGTATTTTCCCGGCATGCGCTTTAATTGTAATGGCGAAAAGAAAGTCATCATTTTGTTGTTATGATTGCATGGATATAGTTGTATTTTTTTGATAGGGTGCATGGATATAGTTCTAAGAATAGGGAATTAATACTACATCAGTATATATATATATATATATATATATATATATATATATATATATATATATATATATATATATATATATAATATATATATATATATTTGGAAAACATACATCAGTATACTTACATTGTCCAAGCTATGTCTGACAGTTGGCCCCAGTAGATTTATGCTATCCAAGGCAAGAATTAGACCAATTGTTGCCAGCAAAAACGTCATGAAAAATAATAAGAATCCCATTGTTGGCTGCCAAACTAATCATGTTTGGGCCCAATATTCCTGGGCCCGGTTCTTGCGCAGAGAACCATCAAAACCACCTGGCAGGGGGAACAGTGGGACCTACCGGGTGGTTGCCCTAACTCCAGGATGCCTAGGGATCTCAAGAAAGGAGCAAAAAGGCTCATTGCCTGAAAAGGCAATATAGCCAAACAACCCCTTTGAGGCCAATCTCATCAATGTTCCCTTTATGGGGATTCTCAAGGCTATAAATACCCAATGTCTCATCAATGAACAGGTAATCAATTCTAGACCAACTGCTCAATACTTATAGTTAAGCATCCTAACAGACTTGAGCGTCGGAGGGGCGATCCCGGAAACACCCCCGGGGTAGTCTAACTCTCATTCTTGCAGGTCTCCACGATGCCCTTCGAGCACTCGGCCATCGTCAACGGCACCTCGGTTCTCTTCTTGACCGACTCCCCTACCTCACAAGTTTTTACCCGAAACAGGTTGACGCCTTCTGTGGGGATAGACAAACAAAAAGCCATGGCCAACGCTCGGAGATCCCGTCGTACCCAACAACCTCCAAATTCACCACCTCGAGTAAGAAACCCTCCTCTCGAGGTAGCTGACGAGACAACGGGCAACCCTCGCAGGGCTCCGGTGCTCTCAGAAAGAAACCAATACATCCTCGAGGAGGTAGCCCCCTGAGAGGCAGTCAGCGCAGCTCACCAAGGATCGCCTCGAGAGAGAGGAAACCCTCCTCGAATAGAGCCCCCTCGAGGTGGGCAACCAAGTCCAAATCCCGTCACTCAACAGGACCTGCAGCAGCTAGCAGAACGCCTTAGCGACAGTCTCGAACGGAATCTCAGGGCCCTCGTCTACAGCCTCCAGAACGGGGGGGAGAGAACCTCCAACAGGCCCCCTGTCCCACGACTCACTATCGGGCAAGACGGAAGCAACCCTCCATTCGACGGCCCATTTCCACAAACGACAACTCGTGCCACCCAGGCTCCCACTCTATCCCCTCGAGCTCCTCCTAGAGTCCCCCCTAGCCGGAGGGATGCCCGGCATATCATCATCGAGCGATCCCTCGGGAGCGGTCGTCGGGATGCTCGCGAAATCTTAGACGAACTCCGGGCTCGACCCCTACAGGAAATAGTACCACCCTCACACAACAACCAGGGGAGGGAAGAACCTCGACAGTGTGAGAAAGGACCCCGAGAGCACCAAGAGGAAGAAGTCAGCAGTTCCGCAACAAATACCGAATTCGACACCCACTTTGGAAACCTCGGCTTCATCACGCCCTTCAGTGAAGAAATCACGCGAACTCCCAACCCCCGAAAGGTGAAGGTTCCCCCCATCGAGCACTATGGGGGACCAACAGACCTCGTCGATCACCTCGCTACCTTTAAGGCACAAATGAGTGTGCAAACGGGGAACGAGGCAGCTTGGTGCAAATTCTTTCCCACCACGCTCAAGGGGCTCGCGCTCACTTGGTTTACGGGGTTGCCACCAGGCAGTATCTCGAACTTCGCGTCCCTCGAGACGGCTTTCAAGCAAAATTTCATTGCAGGGAGAAGGCACCGAAAGACCAGCATTCACCTCATGTCGATAAGGCAGCGTAGGGAGGAAGACCTTGCAGACTACATCAAGCGGTTTAACGAGGAATCCCTAAAAGTCTCGGATCTACAAGATAACGTGGCATTCACAGCCTTGATGTCCATCCTCTACCCATCAAGCCGATTCAAGCTAAAGCTCGTAGAAAGCGAAGCCTCCACTTTCTCTGAGGCAATGAACCTCGCCCAGAAGTTCATACAAGCCTCTGACATATGCAAGACGCATGATGAACCCAACTCTAACAAAAGGAAGAATGATTACGGGACTCGAGGCGACCCCCTCGAGAGGCCTCTCGGAGGGATGGAGAGAAGAAACCTCGAATCGAAGACAACAGTTACGATCCTCGATACATCCTCAATCAATGGGAAATATATCTCGACATCAAGAAGAAATATACCCTACCAAAGCCAACACCCATCAGAACTTTCATCAACTAAAGAGACAAGAAACTTTGGTGTGAATACCATCATGACTGCGGGCACACCACTCGCGACTGCAGAGAACTCAAGAGAGCACTAGACAAGCTGGCAGATGAAGGAAAGTTGAATCGATATCAAAAAAACCCCGCGGAAAAGAAAAAGGAGATTCGAAAAGAGAAAGAGTCAAGGAGTGAGGAAAAAGTAGGATTCATCAGTGTCATAGCCGGAGGGTACGCTTCGGATGGCCTGACCAGCCGCTCTCGAAAGAAACACCTCTACACCGTGAAACATGGGACGGCGGACTCGAACAGATCAACAGCCTGCCCCACCATGACCTTCAAAGACAGCCATCGACCTATTCAAACCCCGCACGACGACCCCCTAGTCGTCGAAATGAAAATCGCTAACCTTAGGGTAGGGCGAGTGCTCATAGACAGTGGGAGCTCGGCGGATATCATCACAATGGACTGCCTAGCGAAGCTGAAATACCAAAAGAGCGAACTCCTTCCCATCGGCCAGCCGCTGGTAGGGTTCGGGGGGCAGTCTGTCCACCCTCTCGGATCAGTCAAGCTTCCTACGCGAATGGGGGAGAAAGGTAGAGGGAGGAGTGAACTCATCGATTTCCTCGTGGTCGATGTTGATCTCCCTTACAACGTCATCATTGGGTGTCCCACCCTCAACAAAGTTAAAGCTGCCATCTCAACCTACCAGTTGCTCTTGCAGTTCGAGGCCGATGATGGGAAGGTTGCTCAATTATTTGGAGATCAGAAGTCTGCCCGGGAATGTTACGTCAACAGCCTGAAACACCAACATGACGCTACAACAAACAAGAGAAAACACCCCGAACCTGAAGAATCCCTCCCCACGATGGGAATCAATGTCGCCGAGAACCCTAAACGGTATGAGAGACCTCGACCCATTGATGGGGACGAAGAGGTATGTATCGACGACACAAGGGGGAGGAAGGTAAGAATCGGCAAACAAATCCCCGACAACATTTGGACTCAGATCATCAGTGTCATCCGCGAGTTCCAGGATGTGTTCGCCTTTACAGTCGACGAAATGTCGGGCATCGATCCTAAGATCATGGTACACCGCCTTAATATCAAAGAAGGCCATCGACCAGTGAAACAAAAGCTAAGGCATCAGGGTGCCGAGAGAAGTAAACCGGCAGCCGAGTTAGTAAAAAAGCTGCTCGCAGCAGGTTTCATTAAGGAATGCCAGTACACCGAGTGGCTTGCTAACGTGGTACTTGTCCGCAAGTCAAGTGGCTCGTGGAGAATGTGTGTCGACTTCACGGATCTGAACAAGGCTTGCCCAAAGGATGACTTCTCTCTTCCCAAAATCAATAGACTTGTCGACTCAACTGCAGGGCATGCCCTCTTCAGCTTTATGGATGCCAATGCCGGATATAACCAAATCCCCATGGCAGAAGAAGATCAAGTCCACACAGCATTCACCACAAGCTCAGGGTTTACTGTTACAAAGTGATGCCATTTGGCCTCAAAAACGCAGGTGCCACCTATCAGCGCTTCATCAACAAGATATTTGAAAATCAAATAGGAAGGAATGTCGAGGTTTACGTTGACGACATGATCGTCAAAAGCCAACAAGAAGAGAAGCATGTATCAGACCTTAAGGAAACCCTTTCCACCTCACGCGCCCACAACATGAAGTTGAATCCGAAGAAATGTGTCTTCGGCGTTAAGGCGGGGAAGTACCTCGGCTTTCTAGTTGACGAAAGAGGCATCGAGGCTAACCCAGACAAGGTTCAGGCCATAATCGAGATGAAGAGCCCTCGAACCGTCAAGGAAGTCCAACGCCTAACCGGCTGTATGGCGGCACTGGGACGGTTTCCATCTAGGTCAGCAGATAAAAGCCTGTACTTCTTCAGAACATTAAAGCAACCAACCTTCGGCTGGGACTAGCCCGCGGAAGAAGCCTTCCAGCAGCTGAAAGCACACCTAGCCAGCCTTCCGAAGCTCGTTTCTCCCTTACCAGGAGAGACGAGGTTCGTGTACTTGGCTGTGTCAGAAAATGCGCTTAGCGCCGTTCTTGTTGCTGAAAGAGAGAAGAACCAGCACCCCGTCTATTTCATCAGTCACGCCTTTCGAGGCGCCGAAGCCAAATACCCCCCAGTCGAAAAGATGATATTTGCACTGGTAATAGCCACAAGCAAACTCAAGCCATACTTCCAAGCTCACCCCATCAAAGTGCTAATAAGTCAGCCTCTTCGAAAGATAATCGAGGGTAAGAATCAATCGAGCAGGGTCACGGATTGGTCTAATCAGTTGTCGGACTTCGACATTGAGTTCGAGCCCCGCCGGGCAATCAAGGCCCAGGCGCTTGCCGACTTCATCGCGGAATGCACCTCGAGGGCCGAGCCTACCGTAGAAGGCTCCTGGGAATTATTCGTCGATGGATCGTCCTCCAAAGCAGGTTGCGAGGCAGGATTGTTGATCATCGATCCTCAAAAGTACAGGACGGAATACACCGTGAAAGTTGCCTTCACCGCTTCGAACAATGAAGCAGAATATGAGGCCCTCTTGTTCGGGTTGCAACTCTGTAAGGCGGCGGGTGCTCGAAACATCAAAGCTCACTAAGACTCCCAGCTCAATGTCGGACAAGTGACAGGAGAATTCGAAGCCAAGGAAGACAGCATGAAAATGTACCTCATAAAAATCAAGGAAGAAGTAAGCAATCTAGCAACCTTTGAAATCACACATATTCCAAGATCAGAAAATCAGCAGGCAGATGCGTTGTCGAGGTTGGCCAGCTCCGCCAAGGATCTATCACCCCGCCCCATAATGTGGGAGGTACTTAACTCCCCCAGCATCAATAAAGGGATAGTGACCCTCGACAGGAGCCCTACCTGGATGGACAAGTTGGTGACCTTCGCAAGGGATGGGGTATTGCCCGAAGACGAGCTAGAGGCAGAGAAGATATGAAGGCAAGCCCGATGGTTCGTGTTCAACGAGGGGCAGCTATACAAGAAATCCTTCACCCATCCACTCCTTCGGTGCCTAACCCCACAGGAGGGGGATTACATACTTCGAGAAATACACCAGCGAGCTTGTGGGAGCCATCAAGGCGCCAGGACTAACGCCGCTAAAGCCCTTCGAGCAGGGTACTACTGGCAAACATTAAAGGAAGATGCCTCGAACTTGGTCCAAAAATGCAAGGAATGCCAGATGCACGCCAACCTGCCCCATCAACCAGCAGACCCCCTCACTACAATCCAGGCCCCTCTGCCCTTCGACATGTGGGGCATAGACCTGCTAGGCCCTTTTCCCCCTGCGTCAGGCCAGCGGAGGTTCTTATTGGTCGCAGTCGATTAGTTCACAAAGTGGGTCGAGGCCCAACCACTGGCCTCCATCACCGACAAGCAAGTTCAGCAGTTCATTTGGCGTAACCTGATAACGCGATTCAGCGTCCCTCGAGTCCTCATATCAGACAATGGGTGACAATTTAACAGCGGCCCCACAAAATATTATTGCTCTCGATTCGGCATCGAAACCAGGTTCTCCGCTGTCAGTCGACCCCAAACCAATGGTCAGGCTGAGGCCGCCAACAAGGTAATTCTCAAAGGATTGAAAACCATGCTAGAAGGGGCCAAGGGCTCATGGATCGACGACCTACCAGGTATATTGTGGTGCACGAGGACAACGGTTCGGGAGGCCACAGGACAAACACCGTTCAACTTGGTATATGGGAGTGAGGCTGTGCTGCCCATCGAAGTAGGCATACCCTCGCCACGGATCACTTTCTACGACTATGATAGCAACGAGGAAGAGAAACGCGTCAACTTCGATCTCCTCCCCGAGAGTCGAGGCAACACACTTCTCAAGGCCATCTCCTACAAACTCAAGATCACCAGGCTCTTCAACCGACGAGTCAAGCATCGACCTCTGCAAGTCAACGATTGGGTACTCCGAAAGTTCGAGGCCACTGGAAGGGAACCTCGCCTTGGTAAATTACAGCTTAACTGGGAAGGACCCTACAAATTTACAAAGGTTGTTCGACCAAGCACATACCGCCTCGAAGACTAGGAAGGCCGCCCTTTGCCTCGTCCTTGGAATGCGGACAATCTTCGAAAGTTCTACGTATAAGCTCTGGGCCCGCCTTCGAAGCAGCACATTTTACAAGTTCCAGCCCTCGAAATTAGGGGCATCTACTATATCTTTGGCTGAATGACAAGCCATCTTTTGTAAAGCTATCTCAGCAATGTTTGTAAAACATCTATCGAGTTGTAATACATCTATGGAATTGTAATCGGATTGGCAGCAAAATTTTGCAAAACAAAATCGAAGTGTGCGCCTTAAGTACACACCTATCGGATTGTAATATACCCCTCAAGTTGTAGTACAGCTATCGAAGTCATATCAAACATGGATAAAATTTCAAAGGCAAAAACTTGCTAAAGTAGAAGCACATTGATGGGCAAAATAGACAATTTTATTAATGAAGAGAAGTACAAGCCATCGAGATGGCAAAGTTACACACATAAGGAACATCTAAAGATTAGAACTAAACTATAAGGGTCTAACATTAACCCTTGTAGGAGCCAGAAGGAAGAAAGAGGAAGATGAGGGAGGTGGAATCATGGGTGCACGCCCTTGAGATCGGTAGTGGCAGGAACCAGGTCCTCGACCTGAGCGACCCCCACATCGTCCTCTCCTCAAGGAGCCTTAGCATCCTCTTGGGAGAGGGCAGCAACTCCCTCCTCAACCTCCTACCAGGATAGGCCAGGAGACATCTTCTCAAGGACGGCTCGAATGTCCTTAAGAGCCTCAGAGCGACCGACCTCAGAAGCTTAAAGAGAGGCACCCTCGAGGAAAATCCTCCCGGCCTCAGAGAGCTTCCAATTCTAGATGATCAGCTCCCAACAAGCAGTCGCCTCCTTGACGGCATCAGTAGCCCTCTTGTCGGCCTTCTCCGCCCTGGCCAGGGCCTCCTTCCTGTCCTTCGAGGCCTGACAATGCCTCCTACTGGCCGAGTCCCTCTGCTTAGTGAGATCCTCGATGGTCTGCTAGGCCTCGGCCATCTTCTCCTCGAACTCCAGCTGATCCTTCTTAATTGCCCCCTCAGCCTCAGAAAGCTTCAGCTCAGCAATCCGGACTCGATTGGTGAGGGAGCTTCTCTCATCGAAGGACATCTGGTCCGTGACTCCACCAGGGGCACTACCCCGAGGACGGTGCGCCAGAGTAGAGACCCTGATCGAGAGCTGCAGAAAACAAAGGCGTAAGCAACAAATTTACCAAGTAAAGAATGGAGCCAGGAGCAAGCACATACCTCGACAAGAGTAGCCTTCAGGGCTTCGAGCTCCTGACTGTCAGTACCACAGCAGGCCGCCTCATCGGCAGCCGTCACGAAGAAGGTGGAGGCTCTTTCGAACCACCTAGCAAGGTCAGCCCTAGAAAGGGCAGAAAAGGGAACAACAGCAGTCGAAGGGGACGACTCCTCGACCTTCGGGTTCTTCGCTGGGGCCTGCTGCATCCCAGGCGAAGTAACAGGAAAGATTATAGGAAAAGGGATCTTTTCCTCAGGCTTAGCCTCGAGGGGCTCCTGCTTCACAACAGGAGCCAAGGGAGGAAGGGCCTTTGTGACCGAAATGATGGTCACATCCTCTGTCGAGGATGCTGCCTCGAGCTAAGCGGCCTTCGAGGCATCAGGCAACCTCAGGCCAGCGGGGGCGGAATTCGAAACCGCCTTCGCCAGCTGACGGCGATTGGCCGCTCGAAGTGCCTCAGGAGTAATCATTGGACGAGACGTCGCAATATAGGCAAAGAAGGCGGTCGAGATTGAGAGTTTGGAGAAGGATGGTGTAGATGGTGTAATGACAGCGTTGAAACACGTTGTACTTATATAAGGAAAGTAAATTGCGCATTCCAAGGTCGCAATAACTGCCCTCATGGGCCTCTCAAAAGCAAAAGCCCAACATCAAAAGGGCCTGCTATGTGTACAGGGCCCAAAGCCCCCCATGGCAACCAAAGTGTGGGAAAGACGGTCTTACCCCCAGCGCCAGAAAATATCCAAGTACAGGGCTAAAGAGCGCCGCCCCACTTCGAGGCCTGGCTCTAGTGGAGGGCTTTGTTTCCATGAAATGATACGGCACTCAAGCAAATCATACTCGAGCAAACCACCCTCACGAAACTCGAGAAGCGATCCCTTGTAGGCGCCAATCGAAGATAATGCTACGTCAAGAGTAGCAAGGCCCACACAGAACATAAAAATAACTCGAAGGATAACTTGAGACGAACGACAAAAGCTTCTCATTGGATTAAAAAGATACAGCCTAGAGGGTGCATAAGCTAAATACAAAACAAGCTAAATACAAAATCTATTCACGGCTAAATACAAACACCTACTCAGCATCGTCAGAGCTGCTCGACAGGCTACTCGATGAAGAAAGAGAAGTCGAACTGGAGGAGTCACTGAGCCCATCGTCCCCTTGGCCCTGATCCTCTTCATCCAGGGCATCTCCACCCTCAAGGAGGGCTCTGGCCTCAGAAGTAGAACCATCGACGCCCTCAGCAGGAGCCTTAGAGGTTGGGGTAGAATTAGCCTCCAAGTCAGCAGACACGGCGGCTTCATATTCCTTCTCGACCAGGGCCCAGTCGGTCGAGGGAGAAACCCTGGCCAAGGCCTCCCGCAACCTAGCGAGGGTAACCCGTGTCGCCACTTCTGCCCCCTCGAGACCCATGTCGGCAGCAAAGTCCCGACCATCTTGAGAGTTCTGCGACTCGAGAATGATCTTCTCCCTAGAGGTCGAAGACTCGCCTTTCGACGAATCGAATTGCCTCTTGATCGAATCCCGTTGGCTCTGGGCATCCTGAATCTTTTTTCTCCATCCCTCCTCCCGAACAGTAAAGCTGTTCTCCTTCTCCTCGAGGTCCTTTTGAGCAGCGTCAAGCTCGAGCTTGAAATTCAAAGCAAGCTCCCTCCGCTGAGCTAAGTCCTCCCGAAGCCCTTCGACTTCCTCTTCCTCGGTGACAGCTCGGCAGGCCTCAACATCGGCCTTGGTCAGGAAGCGCTTTAGGGCCAAGTCAAAGCGCCGGGCCTTCTCGACCCCAGAAAGCTCGGTGAAGGGCATCGAAGTCTGGTCCGGATCCTCCGTCCTTGCCCTCTTCCGGCCTGGGGTCTCCTCGTGCCGTGGAGGCTCTCCCTGTGCCTCCCCGGCCTTTGAAGGGCCCGCTGTCGGCCTAGAGGGAGGTTCAACGATCACTGCCCTCCCTCTCTCCCCCAAGACTTGGGGAGGTACGATGGCCGCCGCAGAAGGAGGACGAATGCGAGGCCTCTTCACCGGATTGATAATCAAATCGAGAGGTGAAAAGTTATCTGGGGAGGACGAGGGACTCGAGTTTCCCCCCTCGACACCTTAGAGCGTATCTGTTCCTGAACCCGCTGGTTGGCCGTCGGTCGCCTCTGCATGATTTCACTGAGTTCTTGACGGGCAATAACTGCACAAAACAAACAAGAGTTAGCCCATGATACCTGTCGATCAAAGCAAGTGCACCTAGCTGCGAAAGCCCTACCCTTAGGATAAGCCGGGCTCAACCCCACCGAAGAGAGGAAGTGTTCGTCACTCAGGTCCTCCGCACTAGGGTTCCAGTTGGTAGGGACTTGCTTTCGATCACCATTAACCACCGAAGTAATGGTCTGGCAATAGATGGCAACCCTGGCCTCGTCCTCTGACATCCAAGGCACCGACCTATTTAAGGTCGTGTTCGGACCTTCAAGGCAAGGAACAACTGGGAAGTCCCACTGCTCTGCTCGATATAAGTACATGAACTCCGTACGAAAATTCTGTTGGTTCGAAGGCATGGTCCCTACGATCTTATAAGGGAAGCGCGCTTGGAAGGTATACCATCCTTCACCATTCGAGGTTGCCGACATCACAACCAACTTCATCAAGTTCCACCAAAGAACTAGGGTTGGCTCGACCGCCATCATATCGCATATAGCGAGGAAGCCAACCATCGAGCCAACACTATTGGGCATCAACTGACAAAGGGCCAGGTTATAAGTGCGCAACACCTCCACAATAAAAGGGTGGACGGGAAATCTCAACCTTAGCTCGAGGTAGGCCTTGTATAGAGCAATACAACCCGTAATTGGAGTACAAACGGTCTCGTCGGGCTCGGGGATGTAAAGGGCATATGGATGTCGAATCCAGTACGACGTCTCGAGAAAGCGCAGGTTGTCTAAAAGAAACTTCATGAAGGGCCCTCGAACGAAGAAGTGTGCAATACCCTTGCACTGAGTCCGGGCCTCCCCCTCTCCGCCACTCGTACTGGCCTCATGAGAATGGTCTTCACTGCCGCCCTCCATTACTCGAACGACCTGGCCCTCGAGAAGATGGTATAAGTAACTCCTAATTGCCCGAGGGCGAGCGACAGTTACTTCGTATGGGGGATTATTTATTTCCTCCCTCCCATTAGACATTATTGAAGCCCCATTGCTCGAGCATGGTAATGCATCGAGCACCCGCGAGGGATCGGGGCAGTCTAATGCTACGGACACCACGGGCACCCCATTTATTAGCACTCCGTCGAACAAAGGTTCTAGTGGCGCAGGGGGGGTGTCCGAGCCAGACAAAGAACCCCCGTTATTTATCAAGGGGAGATCCTGTCCAGGAAGCTCCATTAATTAATAAAAGAAAAGGGGGAAAGTGGGTCGTACCTTATCTGGAAATACCTTCGTGATCTCGCACCTCGAAGAAGAACGCCGATCGATTTGTCTAACCTCGACGAGAAGATCTCTTGCGCAGTGAATCCAAAAGAAAAGTGAATGAGACAAATGACACGGCCCTCCCTATTTATAAGCAAACACTGTATAAAAACGGTTGGTATGTCGCGGGCTTGGGGACTTCCTAAAGATGGTAAGGCTGACATTGGGCCCTCAATTAGGCCCAACAATCGCCCGGGCTAGAACCACGAACCTTAGTTACCTGACTAGTCCATCCCAGCTTAGTGGGTTGACTAAATTCAGCTAAAAAGACCTACAACTAGGCACCTCATCTAGATCGAGCGAGGGATACTCCAAATCACCTCAACTATTGGAGTCGGTGCCCGTCAAGCGCTACGGCATCGGAACATTCCTCGGGACACACAGGGCCTGTCGGCCCACACCACCCCAGAGCGAAGGTTCAGCGATCTCACAAAGAGCTCGACAAATATCTGCCCAGCGTCCCCAGAAGGCCGCAACATCTAACTCCCGAGTTACATGGGGCTCATTAGCCCCTGGGACATCCCGAGCAAGGTCATGGACGCCCCTCGAGATACATGGGGATCATTAGCCTCTAGGACACCTCGAGCGAGGTCATGGACGCCCCTCGAGATACATGGAGCTCATCAGCCCCTGGGCCATCTCGAGGGAGGTCATGGACGCCCTTCGAGATACATGGAGCTCAATAACCCCTGGAACATCTCGAGCGAGGTCATGGACGCCCCTCGAGATACATGGGGCTCACCAGCCCCTTGGGCCATCACCAGCAAGTTCATGAACGCCCCTCGAGATACATGGGGCTCAATAACCCTTGGGACATCTCGAGCGATATCATGGACGCCCCTCGAAATACATGGGGCTCGTTAGCCTCTAGGACATCTCGAGCGAGGTCATGGACGCCCCTCGAGATACATGGGGCTCATCAGCCCCTGGGCCATCTCGAGCGAGGTCATGGACGCCTATCGAGATACATGGGGCTCAATAACCCCTGGTACATCTCGAGCGAGGTCATGGACGCCCCTCAAGATACATGGGGCTCATCAGCCCCTGGGCCATATCGAGCAAGTTCATGAACGCCCCTCGAGATACATGGGGCTCAATGAGCCCTGGAACATCTCGAGCAAGGTCATGGACGCCCCTCGAGATACATGGGGCTCATCAGCCCTCGGGCCAACTCGAGCGAGGTAATGGACGCCCTTCGAGATAAGATACATGGGGCTCATTAGCCCCTGGGACATCTCGAGCGAGGTCATGGACGCCCCTCGAGATACATGGGGCTCATCAGCCCCTGAGACACCTCGAGCGAGGTCGAGAACGTCCCTCGAGATACTTGGGGCCCATTAGCCCCTGAGACATCTCGAGGGAGGTCGTGGACGCCCCTCGGAGTTCATTTGGCTAAATAGCCTCTGGGGCATCTCGAGCAAGGCCCTCGAGGTTCAGGTTTGACTTTCCACGAGGTATGCGATTTTCGGGGAGTCCTCTCTCACACATCTCGGGTGGGGCTAATGTTTGTGCCCAATATTCCCTGGGCCCGGTTCTTGAGCGGAGAACCATCAAAACCCCCAGGCGGGGGGAACAGTGGGACCTACCGGGTGGTTGCCCTAACTCCAGGATGCTTAGGGATCTCAAGCAAGGAGCAAAAAGGCTCATTGCTTGAAAAGGCAATATAGCCAAATAGCCCCTCTTAGGCCCATCTCATCAATGTTCCCTTTATGGGGATTCTCAAACCTATAAATACCCAATGTCTCATCAATGAACAGGTAATCAATTCTAGACCAACTGCTCAATACTTACAGTTAAGCATCCTAACTGACTTGAACGTCGGAGGGGCGATCCCAGAAACACCGCGGGGTACTCTAACTCTCATTCTTGCAGGTCTCCACGGTGCCCTTCGAGCACTCGGCCATCGTCAACGGCGCCTCGGTTCTCTTCTTGACCGACTCCCCTACCTCACAAGTTTTTACCCGAAACAGATAGGGTGCATGGATATAGTTCTAAGAATAGGAAATTAATACTACATCAGTATATATATATATATATTTTTTGGAAAACATACATCAGTATACTTACATTGTTCAAGCTATGTTTACCGGCGTCAAAGCCACCATGAAAAATAATAAGAATCCCATTGTTGGCTGCCAAACTAATCATAACTCAAGCGACCATGTAATAAGAAAACTGATGAATAATAAAGCATAAATATTGCTCCTATATATATCTAATTGGTTTTTATACATAGGAGTATTCATTAACAAGTATTATTTTATTAAGTAATGTTAGTAGGACTGTTTTTTTTTTTTTTTTTTTTTTTTTTTTTTTTTGATAATTAGTTAGTAGGACTGTTCCATCTTGGCCAATTCAAAGACTTTTAGATTGTGCTGATGTCTGATGAATGAGGACAAAAGTTTGTTTCTCTCGGATACATTTATACAGTTATACTTCAGAAATCTCACGCACCTCACGTCTTTTTTTATTTTGGCGTCTCTGAACGATACGCATTGTGAAACTTGCTTACTGCTAGAAACGTTTCTGATGGAGACCAAACGCAAAGTAGTTCAGCACTGCCCGTTAGGATCGATAAAATTAGTAATGATCTCTTCCATTGATAATATCAAAATTAGACAACGTGGTTACAATTTCCACTTCGTTTTTGCTTAATCTAATTTATTTTTGCTTAATTTGACTTAATTTTGTGATCTAAACTTAACTCGTTTTTACGAAAAATTGTATTTCAATGAGTTGAAGAAAACATACCTTAATTCAGTTAATTGTAACACCCAAATTACTCACTGTAAAATAAAAAATTTAATAAATAATATTTGAGTAATTTAGGAGTATTACCACCACGTGAATATCAAGTTGATGACAACTAACTACTTATAAGCACAGTAATATATAAGTTGTAATAAAGTGGTAATAGTTGACTTTTCATTTTGTACTTTTCTCCTTTATTCTAGATAGAATAGAAAACTCTATCTCTCATTCTTCTATCTCTGTGAATACACTATGAGTTTCTATATGGTATCAGATGTCAAATCTCGTTCTTGTGATCTAGGTTTTCATTTTCATGATGTTAGTTCCTCAACAAAATGGGAGAGTTGAGAGAAAACATAGGCATTTATTGGAGGTTTCTAGGGCAATTAGGTTTTAAGCTAATTTGCCTAAGAAATTTTGGGGAGAATGTATTCTTGCTGCCACTTACATTATTAACAAGTTGCCTGTGAAGATTTTGGGTTGGAAAACTCCTTATCAGCTATTGTTTCAAAAACCTCCAGTTTATGAGAATCTTAGGGTCTCTGGAAGTTTATGTTATGCTTATAACATGGATATTAGAAGAGATAAATTTGATTCAAGGGCAAGAAAGTGCGTATTCATTGGATATCCCTATGGTCAAAAGGCTTACATATTATATGATTTACATAGTCACACTTGTTTCGTTTCAAGAGATGTGATTTTCCTTGAATCTATTTTTCCTTATCATGATAAATCTTCTTCTACCTCCTCTCCTAAACTCAATCTTGTCTCATTTGTAACAGATTTTTCTACTTCACATAATATTCCTGTCAATAATGACACACAACCAGTTCACACTCTTTCTAATTCACTGATTGATATCCCTTATTTGCAATTATCCCCAATACTTTCTTCCTCTTCTTCTTCTTGATTTAATTCTACATCTTCTCCATTAAATTCTTCTTCTGATCATATTAACCTTAATCTTCTACAATGCCTAGACAAAGTTCTAGAATTGTTCAACCTTCTACTAGGTTATTGGAATATGTTAATACTTACATTCCTCACAAAAATACTCATTCTACATCAGATTCTTTCTCTCAATCTTTTGCTGTGAATTTTTGTCAAATAATTGATCCTAAACACTATAATCAAGCCAAAAATGATCCAAATTGGGTTCTTGCTATGGATAAAGAGATTAAGGCCCTAGAAGACAATAATACTTGGGTTTTAACTACTTTACCGGAAGGGAAAAAGGCAATTGGGTCAAAATGGGTGTACAAAACTAAACTCGAACCTGATGGTAGTATAGAGAGATATAAGGCTCGTTTGGTAGCTATTGGTTATCAACAAGTTGAGGGTCAAGATTTCACTCAAACTTTCCCTCCTGTAGCCAAACTTGCTACTGTGAGGGTTGTCATTGCTATTGCTGCAGTACATAATTGGGATCTTTGCCAACTAGATGTGAACAATGCTTTTTTGCGTGGGTTCATAGATGAGGAGGTGTATATGAAGCCACCTGCAGGGTATCATAAGGCTAAGAATGATCAAGTTTGCAAGCTACAGAGATCTATTTATGGTCTTAAATAGGCATCACAACAATGGAATAAGGAATTGACAAAGTTTCTTATATCTCTTGGTTTCTTACAGTCTAAACAAGATTATTCATTGTTTACAAGGACAAAACAGGGTGCTTTTACTGTTATATTGGTATATGTTGACGATATGCTGGTTAAAGGGACTTCTAATTCTCAAATTGAAGAGGTAAAACTTGCTTTGGACAAAGCTTTTACCATAAAAGATCTTGGTTTTTTTAGTTATTTCTTGGGAATAGAGATTACCAGAACTCCCGGAGGGATTTTTCTTTCTCAGAGAAAATATATCAAGGATATTCTTGTAGATTCTGGTATGGAAGATTGTGTCTCTGTCAATGCACCTCTTTCTACTGGTTTGAAGCTATCTATTGATATTGGAGATGTGTTACCTGAACCAGATGTGTATCGAAGACTTGTTGGTAGATTATTATATCTTGGGTTAATAAGACCCAATCTTTCATATGCAGTGCAGCATCTTAGTCAATATATGCATACTCCTCGATCTCCACATTTGAGGGCTGCATTGCATGTGGTTAAGTATTTGAAAGGGACTTTAGATCATGGTTTATTCTATTATGCTGCTACTGATCTCATTGTCACTGTATAGTGATTCTGATTGGAGTGCATGTCAATTTAGTTGTAGATCTTTGAGCGCTTATGCTGTATATATTGGAGATAATTTGGTTTCTTGGAAAACAAAGAAACAACAAACGGTGAGCAAGTCTTCCACAGAGGCTGAATATCGAAGCATGTCCAATGCTGCTAGTGAGTTAGTGTGGATACATGGGTTGCTTGAGGATCTTAAAGTCACTATCCCTCTTCCTTTAACTTTGTATTGTGATAATACATCTGCAGAACACTTAGCACAAAATCCTATGTTTCATGAAAAGACCAAACACTTGAAGCAAGATATGCATTATGTAAGGGAACAAGTGGAAGAAGGATTCATTCATACTTCACATGTTGCTAGTATTGATCAAGTTGCAGACATTCTGACTAAATCACTGGCATCTCAGCAGCATCATCTTCTAAGTTCCAAGCTTGGACTTGTTTATCAAGCACAAGTCAAGCATGAAGGGGGGATATAAGCACAGTAATATATAAGTTGTAATAAAGTGGTAATAGTTGACTTTTCATTTTGTACTTTTCTCCTTTATTCTAGATAGAATAGAAAACTCTATCTCTCATTCTTCTCTCTCTGTGAATACACTATGAGTTTCTATACTACTAACTAACCAAACTTGCAGCGGAAGACTTAACCAAAAGATAATACTTCTTTATTATTATAAATACGTATTGTCTCAAACTTAAAACAAATAAAACATCCTAATCTAGGAGAAGATCCCCTTCCTAGTATGCTCTCATGCACATCCAAAGTTCACCTGCAAAACTGTTTACCAAAAAGGTAAACAGGGCAAAGTCAAATAGGAAAAAGGAAATACGCGTCAGTATAAAACCCGAGTACGATACGTACAACATAGGAAACACATTTACTAGTTCGCAAAATTTTACATTTCGAAATCCCCTCAACTTTATAATTCAAGAAAACTTTTAAGAGCAAACTCTTTCCAAATACTTTAACTAATTATAATTCAAGAATAACTTTTAAGAATAAACTCTTTCCAAATAACTTGGATTAAAAATGATCTTGAAAACAACTCCTCTTCTTATCTCCCCTTCCTTTACCAAAGTGTGCACACCCCACAAGCTAGTCATCCCATCACGGATCTATATCAAGGGGTAACCATGGCTGCCAACAAGTGGACTTTGAAGCATAAACCCTTATTGACGTTAATCAAGAGGTAATAATAATAATAATATGACTTGTAAGTCATGAACAAATCTCCTTTTCTCATAAATAACTTTTTGAACATTCAAGATTCATAAAAACCAATTAAACCATTCCTTGTAATAATATTTAAATTTCCAAAAAGGATAACAAAACTTTCATATAATATTATTAATAAAGTCATTCCTTCTTTTAATTTCCAAGAGTAAATAATATAATGTTGTAACCATTTTAAAGCAAATTTCTAAAATCCATTCAACCATTAAATCAAGAAACAACTTTAACAAATAAAACCACATTTCAAAAGATCTAGCTACATAACGTACCTTGATCTTGCACAAAGAGTATCCTAGTATCTTCACTTAGTCTTATACTTGAGCGTTCTCTTAACCAACCAATAATATAATAATTTAATAAGTAACTTATCACATGAACTTATTTATTAAATTCCAACTTTATTTTGGCTCCAATTTGCACAATTGCACTCAAAGATATACATAACAATCCTTATCAATGTAGCTTCCTTTCAATTGCTCCTAAGTACTCAAGCTTGTCCAATAATACTCCAATTATGTTCTCAATACTTGAAATTCATCAAAAAAAAAAAAAACACTAAAAACATACAAAGGAGTAATATTTCACAACTTAAGTATTTATATACAAATATGAACTCTAGTGCACCTAAATATTCCTAAAAATGCAACCTAAATGCACCTAAAAACTATATAAAACTATGATAAATCAGTTCTAAGGTGAGTTGCGCAACTGGGATATGGAACAAAATGATTGTGCCCAAACACGAAGTGATTGCTTGGATTGGGATTGAAGGAAGTCTCAGAACGAAAGATAAATTATATCAGTTCTAGGTGTGTTCAGACAACGACGACCTGTGTTTCAGACAACGACGACCTGTGTTAGTTGCATTAGTGGCGATGCATGTGGAGACACATAATCGTCTTCTTTTTATATTGTGAATTCAGTAGGAGGTCGATTGCAGCTCTCATGTCTTGGTTGGGGCTTTAAAGGAGGCAAATAACCTTTCCTCAATGGCACCAATGGATTAGAAGAGCTTATAAGGGCTCTAGAACCAGGAAGCAAGTGATACTTGCCACCATAGTAGCTGGGGTATACTATACTTGGAAGGCCGAGAATGAAGGTTTTGGCACCAAAAAGTTAGTATAGTAGATTGTATAGCTAAAGACATACAATGCATGGCATAGAAGTAAATTTGGTACGCCACATAAATGGAGTATGTGGTAGAAACATAATGTGGATAGAAAGCCTGCGAGCTTTGTTTTTTTAATTGATTGTAGCTTTTTGCTTGTATTTTTGGCTCCTAGGATGAAGAGTTGTAAATGGTGTTTTTTTAGTGAAATACAACTTACTTCCAAAAAGAATCTGATAAGTTCATTTAATTTTTATTTTTACCACATCTTAAAATCACAATTTTCAACATATATAAGTTTATTTTATTTTAAAAATAACCACCTTATATGACCTAATTATAAAAAAAACCCACCTTTTTTTTGGCAATTCAAAATTGTTATTTTTAACTAAAAAAATTGGTGAGTTTACAAGGTTAACCCAAAACTACAAACAGACCAAACCAAATAAGCCAGTAACTAGACAAGAGCTATTACTGGATCAACAACAAACGTTCATTCTCTTTACAATTACAAGACACTCTAAAAATTATAACCCTAATCAAAACCTGAGGAGGAACACAAGTGTTAGAGGGAGTCTTGTCATTTCTCTGTCGCCAAATAGCATAGATAACCTCTGTAAAGAGCATGATATACACCTTGGCCTTGATACTCTTGCTAAGAGCTTTAATTTACTCATTGCAATCCTGCACTCATCTGAAAACTATGCATAGCTTTAGAATTCACACCAATTCTATGTTTCAACTCAAGCCAGATCTCAGCAACATATTTGCACTTGAAGACAAGATGCTGAACAGACACTGTGCTTTCATCACATAAGCAGTAGCTAGTACTGCAGTTAGTAATCCATTTACTAATCCTATCTGTAGTAGCAAGACGGTTTTGCAGCACAATCCATAGAATGAACTTGCTCTTAGGACTAGCCTTGTTGTTACAAATCAATCTTCAACAATCTACTTTCCGAGCTTCACCTTGAAGAATAGTAAAAGCTTTCCTAATACTAAACTTGCCATTGATAGTCACAGCATCCCATCCTCCAATAACATTCAACAACTCTCTTGTTTCAATAATTTTCCTCAAACCCCAAGAGATGTCGCTGTTAACAGCAACATTAAACACAATATACCTTCTAAAATAGTAGGCATTGATCCACTGCACCCACAGCTTATCAGTTTTGAATGTTATAGCCCACAAAAACTTCAAAATAACTGATTTATTCCACACCACCATATTAATGAGACCCCAGCCTCCAGTAACATTAGAATTATAGAAAGACTCCCAAAAAATAGGAGCTTTCTTAGAGTCAATTGTCTTTCCAGTCTAGAGGAACTTTCTACATATTGCTTCCACAGCTTTGATCACCTTTTTTCACAGTGGAAATATATGAGCCCAGTAGTTTTGCATACTACTCAATATACTTCTTATAAGTTGCAATCTACCAGCATAACTGAGGAAATGAGCCATCCAAGCTTGAGCTCTTTCAGTTATTTTGATCTATTAGAATCTTGCATTGAGAAAAATTAAGCTTTTTTGCAGATAATGGCCACCCCTAGATATTTGAAAGGAAGAGCACCCCTTGGCAAATGAACATCATCAGCAAGTGCACTAGTTTCAATATTAGTTACCCCAACAATATAAATATTGCTCTTCTCAATACTAGCCTCTAGCCCAGAAGCACAAGAATTTTTTTGAAAAGCAGCAATTATCTTGCTTACAAAGCTGTGATCTTCTCTTGAAAATAAGAGCAAATCATCAGCAACCATAAGATGTGCAAGCTGAATCCTTTAACATTATTAAAATTTGGATTAGCACTAAGCTCAGCCAAACATCTGCTAAGATATTCCATGCTCAAAGCAAATAGAAATGGGGAGATGGGGTCCCCTAGTCTAAGACCTTTCTTAGCTGCAAAGGGAAGAGAAGGAACACAATTCAATAATATTGAATATGAAACACTTCTTACACAAGTCATTATCCAGCTAATAAAGGCAGCAGGAAATCCCAGCTCATTCAAAACATTTTCGAGGAAGGGCCATTGCACTGAGTCATAAGCTTTTTTGATGTCAACTTTAACAACACATCTTGGAGAAATATGAGCTCTAGTATAACCCCTTATCAACTCAATAACATGAAGGATGTTATCAGCAATGAACCTATTAGGTATAAAACCATCCTAAGCAGGATTAACCACTTCATGAATCACCAAGTGCATCCTATGAGTCAGAATTTAAGAGATAATTTTGTACAGTATTGTACAACAAGCTATAGGTCTAAAATTCTTAACTTGGATAGCATGCTGAACCTTGGGAACCAGAGTAATGACAGTAGCATTAATAGGCGTGTGAATAAAAGAACTATAAATAAATTCTAAGATTCCAGCATACATATATATCATGCTTGATAACCTCCCATGTTTTCTTTAAAAACAGAAACCATCAATTCCAGGTGCCTTTGAGTCATCAATTGCAAATAAAGCCCTATCAATTTCTTCATGAGTTATAGGTTGGATAAGATATGCTCTAGATTCAGCTTTGAGAGACTTACCAGCCCTAATTATGGCAAGGTCAATAGCAGGTAATGAAGAGGCACAAGATCCCAAAAGCTGCATGTAAAAGCCTAATTATTATGCAATAAATCACCCTAACAGTTCCGCAGAACAGAAATATTATTTCTTGCTTTCCTCACCTTTGTGGCAGTAAAGAAAATTTTTGTATTAGCATCACCCATTGACAATCATTGAATTCTAGACTTATGTCTCAGAATACTTTCTTCAACTCTAGACCAGTGTCTAAGTTGATCATTCAACTTGTTCTTAATTTGCTGAAGTTGCTCATTAACTCTGATATCCAGATATTCTTACATAGCATAAAGTTTAACTCTACACTCTTCTACCTTCTCCTCGGCATAGGAGTAATGTGTTGAATGCAAATTTTTAAGAGCTTTCTTAACAACCATAACCTTATTCCAAACACTTTTCAGCTTAAAATGATCCTTAGAAGAATTCCAAGCTTCAGAGACAATATCAATAAATCTAGGATCCTCAGCCAAAATAATGTTAAATTTAAAAGGCATACCTCCCTCCTGAGTCTCAACAATCAGCTTAACAACTAATGGACTATGATTTGACATACCTCTAGGTAAGTATTTCACCATCATATCAGGAAATAGATCAAGCATTTTCATTAATAAATGCTTTATCTATCCTGCTAGAAATTCTACTATCTCCTTCACCTTTACTAGACCATGAGTAAACAATTCCACCATAAGGAGCTTCCATAACTTCAGGAGAATTGCAAGGTGGTTAAAATCAAAAAATCCTAAGTTTAAATAAGTTATGATAACTTCAGGAGAATTCAGGTGAAGAGAAAGCACCCTTGGTTACTTGTATCGTATCGGTTTGTAATAGAACATTTGCTACTAATTCTAAGGGATATATTTTTATAAGTAAGTCGGTATAGACCGTATAGTCCAAATTTTTTGGAGCCTGAAACTGAGATCGAGATTCATCTAACTCAAGTCCTCTAGTTAATCTTTCAAAAATAGTCCTAAGTTATTAAACCGAGATCGAGATTCTTCTAACTCAAGTCCTATAGTAATCTTTTAAAAATAACCCCAAGTTATTAAACAACACCGTAATAATGTATGTAACTAAAAAATTGTAACTTCTACACATATAATTTGAGTTTTCCCTCCAACTTTCCTCTCGGTGCACGTTAGCTTGCTATCGTGCTCTTCTGCCATGGCACATAAATCAGCCGGGAAATCTCAAACTAAACCTCATGGAAATGATTCTGGTAACGTCATTGGCAAGCCTAGAGGTCCTATTGATGATGATCGAGCCTTGAAAACTCGTTCAATGGATGAAATTTTGGGTGTTGAAGCCATTGATTTCGGTTTTGGTGAGCATGATATTCTTACGCTGAAATCGTCGCTGCAGCAATTGAAAGTTCAATCTGAACTTCATCTTACTTTTAATGAATGGATGCAATCTATTCATCTAAATTCGGAGGTTCAACCTACGACGCAACAGAGAGTTTCTAATCAGGAGGTATGTTCATCATCTATTCCCATTTTACAGCAATTGAATGAAGTAGTTGCTGAGGATAATGTTGAGACTGTGAAATTGATTGAGGAATTTGACGAATCTTAACATTTGAATGATGAATTAACTAGTACTGATGTGCGAATTGCAATGGATGATTGTTATTTCAATAGGAACACTACAAGAGGGGGGGTGAATTGTAGGTGTTGAAATAAACGTAACTTTTTGCGCAATTATAAAACTTAAACAAAGAAACAAGCTAAAGGAACACAAAGGATTTTTACGAGGAAAAACTTCTTGGGCCCAATAAGAAGACACAACGTCAACCACTAGGGCTTTTAAACTCAACACTTTCACTAATTAGGCTAAACAACTCTGTTACAACATAATTCTACTCACGGGCCACACCTTGAGTTCCTAAACTCAAGTTCTTGAACAACTGTTCCCTTAACAGTTGTTCCTCTCAACTTCACTTGAAGTTTTCTCACTTTAACTCGCTTCACTCAAAGCTTTCTCTCTTACAGGACTTCACTGAAAATCCCCCTACCCCAAAACCAAAATACAATGATCAATAAACTTAGTGGAATTAGAGTAAGAAGGCAAAGAACAAATGTCTTTTATGAAAGAAAGAAGGCACTGACACTTTACTTAGTTAAACTCACTAAATCACTTGGTCCGACACTATTTGGAACTTACTTAGACATAATTATTTATACCGATGATTAACTAGAACATGGAATTAAATCATGTGTTAGTGGTACAAACATTTTCCCATGATATTCCTCAACTAGAGGAACAGTTCCTTTTGAAACACATGATCTCCACGATCTAAGTTAAACGTGTGTTATGGAAATTCTACTGCTTCCTTAATTTTAGCAACCACTAAAGCAGTAAATAAAAAATTTGATTTTAATTAAAAAGTATTTTAATTAATAGAACCAAATTTAAATCCTTTTATCAAAATATTTTCTTTAAAAATATTTTCTTTAAAACCAAAAAGGATTTTTATTTTCAAATAAAAATAAAATCTTTACCTTAAAAAGATTTTCCTTAAAATCAGATTTTTACTAAATAAAAACGGTTTCCTAGAATCTAGGCATTAATCACACAAACGACATAATTCAACTGTTGCACTTATTCAACATATGTCTAGTTCCTTTTAAATAGTTAGTTTTTTTAACTTAATATGACAGTGCTAGTTCGTCTGTTCCTTTTAAAGGAACATACACTCATTCTCTTTTTAATTTGCTAGTGTTCCTTACCATATCTGACTCGTTCCTTTACATTGAAACTAGAAACAAAAACCCTTGCTTAGGTTCTCTTGCTCCAATGCTTCTTCAATATCAGTTCCTTGAGCATCTTCACTTAGTCTTCAAAATCCAAACTTGATTTCTTCCTTAGACTTAGTATTCTCTTTACTCTTTTTATTGATACCTTGTAAAATCCATTCACTTAACAACTTGTTAGTTCATTACTTAGTTTGTATCTTTGTTCCTTTGTCATCGTCAAAACTAGGGTTCAACAATGGTATTCAACGTGAAATTGACTTTTTTGATGATGACAGTAAAGTTACAAACAAAGGATGATAAAACAACAAATAACATAAGAGAATAAAAAAAAATAAAAATACTTTATAATTTTATTAAGGCAGATTAAGGATTTAAATTTTTAAGTTTTTCAATTTTTCAACTTAGTTTGTTCCCGTTATCTTTTCCCCCTTTGTCATACTAAAAAAAATCAAACTCTTGGTGTTTTTGGGAATACTGATATTTACAAGAGCTTTAGACCATTAACAAGCACAAAAAATGGTGAAGTTAGGAATTGCAAATGTTAGACTTGCTCAAACATCAATCACAGAATAATTCCAAATAAGAAATTATGCAATCAAATCACAAACGAAGACAATTTAGCAAAAGTCATTATATTTATAGCACTTGTTCCACAAAAGTACAAAAGATAAAAAGGAAGAAAAGAAAAGAAACAAAAGCTAGGAGTTCCTGTTATTTTAAGAGAAACATGAACTTAGACATTAGGAAGGGAAGGGGAGTTGTGTTCCTCTACTACTGCTTCTTACACCACTTCCTCTAATTTCTTCATAACCTCCTCATGATACCTATCCAGTTGCTTCTTCATGGACATGTTCTTCTGTTGCCCTATCACCGAATCACTAAGGACTTTAATTATGCCCATCATTTTGACAGTTTTATCATCTAAAGTCCAGTGGAGGTGATTGTAGAATTTTATTATATGTTGAGTAGGGAGACATACCTCATTTACCCATCCATAGTCATCCGAAGGAACTTGTTCTTCCCTTTAAACTAAGGTCAGTTGGTGGTTTTGGTAGATGAACTGGGGTGTTTTCTTGTGAAGGTCCTGCTGTTCCTGTGAGAGGAACAAAAGGTGAAGAGGTGGTGTATTGTGGAGGGAGAAATGGAGGTGGAGGTGGGAAAGTATCCGATGTAGAGGAAAATGGGTTAGGCCCATTTAATGTAACCTTCATCTGTTCATAACTACAAGGAACAGAGAAGGAAGAGGGAGAGATAGAAGGGATGTCTGTTATAGACATTGGCAGCTTTGGTGAATAGGGAGGGGTAGGTTCCTTAGGAGAGAGTTTATGTTGTTCCTCTCCATCAGATAGGACTAATGGTGAGTCCTCATTAGAAGGAACATGGACATGTTGAGCAACTCTCAACCTTGAACTCTTCCTTAAGGAAGAAGTTTTTGTAGGGACAGGTTTGGTAGGCTTTTTGGCTAATGTTTTTGGTTTCTTTGGGGGTTGTTCCTTTAGTTCATCAGGTTTAGGAACTGTTCCTCCAAGATTAATTCAACTTGTTCCTCCACTGCCATAGGCAGTTTTCTCTTTTGAGAGGAACTAAAGGCTATCCTCCCTTAGGTCAAAATTTCTTCTAGGACAGAGAGGTCCTGTAACACTCTACAATTTTGCTCCTAGTTTTTCGCTAAAGTTTTCCCTAAAAATATTATATTTTCCAAATTAATGATTTCAATTTTTTTAAATTAATGGGAGCCGAAATATTATCATTATTTGATGTGCTTATTATGTGAATTATATTTATATTTATAATATAATTTATTAGAATTATTTTTCATTAATAATTTTTTTTTAAGTTTAGGCGCGATTTAGGAATTTAACGATTTATCGCGTAACGGACTTTTGTCACTTGGATCATTGACGAATGAGCCGAAAAATTTTGTGTGGCTTGGGCTATGAGGCAGTCGTCCTTATTGGACGAGGAAGGAAGATATTTTCTTCACTTGTTTTTGGTGTCTTTTTGCATTCCTTAATCTATTATAACCTCCTTCATAATATCACCATTAAATCTCGTTAATTAATTTTTTTAAAAGGATTTTTTGTCCATAAGTGCCTTTATTTGGAACTTTTTTGTGAAAAACTGCCTTATAATTTTTTTCTTTGCACAAAACTGCCACTAAAGTTACTTCCGGATGTTGACAGGTGCCAAATAAAATTTTCAGGCGTTGACCAAAGTTTTCAGGCAACTTAAAATCACGTGGCCAACACGTTTTCTTTAATTTTGCGTTTTTGGAAGACCAAACTTGTAGAGAGGAGGGGGAATGAATTGAATTCGCTGTTGGGAGGGAAGAATTAGGGATTTAAATTTGAAAATTAGGAGGAGAGAGAAGAGAAAGAGTGTGAGATAGGAGGGAATTGGAAGAACTGGGCTTCTAAAAATGCAAAACTAAAGAATACGTGTTGGCCACGTGATTTTAAGTTGCCTGAAAACTTTGGTCAACGCCTGAAAATTTTATTTGGCACCTGTCAACAACCGGAAGTAACTTTAGTGGCAGTTTTGTGCAAAAAAGAATTTATAAGGCAGTTTTTCACAAAAAAGTTCCAAATAAAGGCACTTATGGATAAAAAATCCTCTTTAAAACCACCAAAAATCTGATTAAAACCATATTAATATTGCTGCCATTTTCACTCATTCATTCGGCCATCATCATCATCATTTTCCCTCAAAAAAATTTCTACTCCTTTTCCTCATCAAACTATTCTAAACTTATTCTACTTGCCTATTCATCGTTCGTGGTGCTTTGGGGGTTTGAAGAAGATGTGGATTGCACGTATAATTCGGATCTATCTCAGTAGATTCAGCTCTCCTCCGACGTTCCAGGTAACTAGTTGTTATCTCGGTAGTAGATTATTACGTTAGAAATTGTTTAAATTACTTTTTATATGAGATCTTTGATGAAAATTAACGTGAGTGTTCTTTATGTATGCTGTGTGTATATTATGTGCAGAAAAATAATTTTCATTTGAGTTTTCCTATTTATTTAATTACATTGGTAATTTGTGTGATCATGAATTGATTATTAAATAATTAGAGAATGAATTTTATAATTATTAAAAATATTTTTATTGAAGCATGTTGAGTGTGTAGTATTTTTTCATGTCTTAGAATAATTTTTTCGTACTGTTTTCGAGTTTAGTTAATTGAATTCTCTATTTTTGCATTTTTGTGATTGTTGGTAATTAAATAATGAATATTATATTTTGAGGCCAAAAGCCATGTTTATTTACATAATCTGTATTTCCGTGGATGTATGCATGTTATGTGAATTTTTTATTATTTTTGGGCATTTATTTCTAATTTTAAGTATTTTATTAGCTTTATTGAGTAATCAGGAAATTATTGTTTAAAAATACTTTTGAGGTCCAAAAATTAGAAATAAAATTATTAATGTGTTTGTAAGGCTATGATGGTTGTATGTTTATTTTTATGAGAATTTAGAGTCTGGTTTTTATTGTTAAATAATTTTTATTGTGGTTTTGCTAATGACTTAAGTTTATTCTTTTAATTGTTAAGAGGTCAATAATCAGGATTAAAATGAAACTTTCTGCATTCTTTAAAGCCTGATGATTTCATGTTACTATTGCCATAATTATGTGTTATTATTTTTACGTTTAGTTGGAGTAACAATGATTAAAAATGTACGTTTTATTGAATTAATGAGCTTTTGGTTAGATGCGTCAGACGCAAGGTGGTTCGTGCGTTAGAAGAACAGGTTGGCGTGGAGTGCAAGCTCCTGCGCTGAATGCACAGGTGTTCTGTTTTATGTTGCATGATTTTCGTATGTGCTTGAACGTATGCTTTACATGTAATTGGTGATCTTTCATGATGAGATTTAATTCTATTTTTTTTTTACTGTTTGGTGCTGTAAAACTCTTTTTATATCATTACTTGTGCTTAGATGTGTGCAAAGGTGTTGTGGTAAATTATTCATTGTCAGTTGTAAGTTTACTTCTTTGAGGCATTTTGAAGAGATATCAATTGATGAATTGTGGGTATAAGGGCGTGTGACATCCCTTTGATGTATATTATTGAGTTGAATGGTATAGTTATGTTACTTATGATTTTATTTTGAGATAAGAATATCCGGTGGGATAGATGTAGTCCCCGGTGAAGAACATGCCAACCATCTAGGTTGCGATCTAGGGGTAAACCTAGGTTAATTGTTGTCGTCCGAGAGGACAGGGGGTGCAGCGTGCACTACCCTGTATCGGGAGTTTGGCCGTTTTTAGACACAGGCATTGGGGAATGTAAGCCCATAGACTGACCTGAATATTGCTATCTAAGAAACCTTAGGAAGTGGGTTGCGATCCACTGGAGTTCGGTTTCTGACTCAATAACTTGTTTCACCTATACTTTTATTTTTATTTAAGTACTCTTGAGATGATTTACTTATTTTACCCTATTTACTTGTTATTTACTTTTCATTTGTGTTACTTGTGAGTTATATGGATGTAGATGCATATTGTAGTTGACTTGACTTTATTCTTTCCTTTATTTCTAATCTATGTCTGGATTAGACTTTAATTTCTTTTGTTCTGGGAGAATTGCTAGTTACTCCCCACTGACTGTGGAATTATTTAATAATATCTTTACAGATGGAAATGACCTATAGACTTGTGACTGCTTGGGCTAGCAGAGTGTGGGTCGGAGATGAGAGGAAGCTTCTCATAGTTTTTCTAGTAGATGAGTTTTATGAAGATAATAGGGAGTCTTATATAATGCTAGGTCTCAAGGATATTTAGACTTATTTGGGTTTTTGTGAGACTTGCATATCTCTAGCTTTGGAATAATAATGAGGTTTTGACTATGGTTTTTGGATATTTCTTTACTTGTTAAACCTATAATACTCCGAGTTATTGTCTTTTGGAAGTTATGAATACCTAAGTTCGAGTTTATCTTTATTTAATGTTTTAGAGTAGCATATCCATCCTGACATTATTTCCGCTAACGTCTTTCAGTCAAATTAAAGTAGATTTTGTTAAGTATCTTAGTTGTAGAAGGACGGCGTGTTACAGGTCCAAGCTATACAAAGTCTTCTCATTCAATATATTTCCTTGCCTAATTCCCAAGGTAGGTCAACCAGTGGTTTTAACTTTGAAATGGGAGGGAAGAGAGGTGATTAGGGCTGCATAACCAACAACATAATGGTTTTCTATGCAGTGAGTGAGGTGTTGGATAAAGAGGGAAGGGAAGTTGATTTGAATGTGGTGGTCTAGGCAAAACATGTAGCACATGTCAAGGAGACTGACCTCATTCTTCTTTTCAGTTCGAGGAATGAGTGCCCTCCAAACAAGATTGAACAAGACGGGAGAGGAGATTATGGTTGATCTTAGTTTGGCCAGCAGTTCCCCCAAAGGATTGAACAATGTCATCCTTGGAGAAATTAGGAAAGGTGAATGTTCCTTTTCTTTTGAAATATAGATCAGTTCCTTTGCAAGGAACTTCCCATATTTTTCCTAAGGTCTCTTGGGAGAATTTTGTTTTCTTCCCCCTGACTTCAGTATTGCATACTCCATCAGTGTTGATGAAATTTGCACAAAATTCATCCATGGCTAAAGGAACTAAGGCATTATTAAATGCGGTTTCAAAAAGGTATTCCATACTTTGTTCCTCTAGGATTTATATGAGTTCAGTTAATCGAACTTTATTGGCCCATTCTAAATCTACACAAAATCCAAGTACATACCTAGAATCGCTTCGTTCCACTCGTTTCTTTGAGGGAGAAGTAGCAGTTCCTTTGGAAGGAACAAGCGTAGCTTCTTCTTCCCCCTCAACTGATTCAGGGGTTTCTTCTTCATCATCTTCCCCAATCAGTTTCCTTCTTCTAACACTTCTCCTTGGTGACTCCAATTTTTGTTCTTCTACCTCTATTTTTGTTTCTTGAGGATTTTCAGTTTCTATGGTTTTGGATGGAGAGGAGGGGTTTCCATTTGAGAGGTTTGGGAGTTTTTGCTTTTAGAAAAGGTGAATTGAGAGAGGTTTTTGTCATTTGTTGGAGAAAGATTGAGGTCTTTATGTGGTGCGAATAGGTAGGATGAAGATGAATAATGGTGAAGATGAAACGATTAAAGGAATACGGTCTTGGAAGGGAAGAAAGAAAAAGAAAAAAAGATGCATGTAGCAGTATACGAAGAGTTACACGCGTAAAAATAAACAAAAATAAATGATAAAAATTTAATCACGACTTGATAAATCTGATTCCTATATTTTTGGGTTTTTCGGATTTTTTGATTTTTATGGATTTTTAATTTATGGAAAGAAAAGAAAAGGAAGGAACTTGTGCTATAGGAACAACGTATACTAATTATCAACATTCATCAAATCATGCATGTTTCTATCACTGAGGAACAATAACGGGAGTATTATGTGACATTTGTGAGTGGCTTTATTCCTTTAAATCCATGTTTATGTTTTGAACATTTTAACTTGAAATGGTCTTAGGCAATTAATCACAATCACTTAATATCACATAGAGTAAGACAAATCAAATCAGACATGGGGGATTGGAACAGGAACAATTACTTATGTTTTATTAAACCTAACTCAAGCCTTAATTTTTCATATCTAGGCTTGGTTATTATATCAGCAATCTGTTTTTTAGTTTGACAAAATTCAAGTTTAATCAAACCTTTTTCCACATTTTCTTTTAGAAAGTGATGTCTGATATGTATATGCTTAAATCTTGAATGATGCATTGGATCTTTTGAAATACTAATGCCACTTGTATTATCACAATAAATAGGAACACAATTAAAGTTTATTCCATAGTCACGAAGTTGTTGTTTTATCCAAAGCATTTAAGAGCAACATGCAGCAGCAGCTACATTTTCTGCTTCAGCAATGGATAAAGCAACTGAGTTTTGTTTCTTGGTGCTCCAAGAAACTAAACTATGACTAAGAAATTGAACCATACCAAAGATTCTTTTCCTATTTATAAGATCTCTAGCATAGTCAGCATCAGCATATCCTCTTACCACAAATGCATCACTTCTTGGATAAAAGTGTCCAAGAGCATCTGTTCCTTCGAGATATCTAAGAATTCTCTTCACGGCTGTTAAGTGAGACTCCTTGGGATTTGCTTGAAATCTAGCACACAAACCAACACTAAAAGCTATGTCTGGATGACTAGCAGTTAGATACAAAAGAGAACCTATCATGCCACTATATTTTGTTTGATCAACACTTGTTCCTATGTAGTCTTCGTCTAATTTAGTTGAAGTTCCCATAGGAGTGTGATTTATCTTTGAATTTTCAAGGCCATATTTCTTTAGTAGTTCCTTTATGTATTTTTGTTGGTGAATAATTATTCATTTTTCAGTTTGCTTAATTTGTAACCCAAGAAATAAATTTAACTCACCCATCAAACTCATTTCAAATTCATTACTCATGACTTTACAAAATTCTTTACATAATGACTCATTAGTTGCTCCAAAGATAATGTCATCAACATATATTTGAACAAGAAGTATATCAGTTCCTTTCGATTTTAGAAATAAAGTTTTATCAACTTTTCCTCTTTTAAAATTGTTCTCTAATAAATGGAACTTAGACAATCTCTCATACTATGACCTAGGTGCTTGCTTTAACCTATAAAGAGCCTTGTCCTTGTAGACATGGTTTGAGAAATCATTATTTTCAAATCCAGGGGGTTATTTAACATATACATCTTCATTTAAGTAGCCATTAAGAAACGCACATTTGACATCCATTGGATACAATTTAAATCCCATATATACAGCAAATGCAATTAGTATTCTAATGGCATCAAGTCTAGTAACAGGAGCAAAGGTTTCTTCAAAGTCAATTCCTTCTTGTTGATTATAACCTTTTACTACAAGTCTAGCTTTGTTCCTTACAATTGTTCCATGCTCATCTAGTTTGTTTCTTAACACCCATTTTAATCCAATCACTTTTTGTTGTTTAGAAGAGGGGACTAGATGCCATACCTTGTTTCTTTGAAACTCATTTAACTCATCTTGTATAACAGTGATCCAATCAGAATCAGTTAAGGCTTCTTCATGATTTCTTGGTTCCATCATTGATAGGAACGCATGAAATGCACAAAAATTCATTAACTGAGATCTAGTTTGCGTACCTTTGGATAAGTCACTTATTATGAGTTCCACTGGATGTGATTTTTGATGTCCCCAAGGTTTTGGTTGAAATTCCCTTACAGGAACAGGTTGTTCCTCTTGAATTTCTTGAGAGGATGAGGAGCCTTGTTCATTTATTCCTCTTTCAACAATTGTTGAATCAGTTCCTTCAACATTTTCGTTCTTAGAAGGAACATGAATAACTCCATCATCTTGAGGAACAGGAACAACATTGTTATGAAAGTTTCATCTTCTTTGCTCCTTTCCTCTTTTATTCCTTCTTCTTCCTCGATTGAATCTGCAACTTTTTTCTTTGGTCGAACCAAGCCTATTTCAAAGTCATCAACCTGCTTGCTTGGATTAAAATTGTCTGATTCATCAAAAAATTTATGTACACTTTCTTGAACACACATAGTTCTTTTATTGTAAACTCTATAAGCCTTACTATCTCATGAATATCTTAGAAATATTGCTTTCATCACTCCTAGCATCAAATTTTCCATGATTATCTTTCCCATTATTATGAATAAAACATTTACAACCAAATGTTCTGAAATGTGTAATATTGGGTTTCTTACCAAAATAAAGCTCATAATGAGATTTGTTAATAATAGGTCTCATCATGGCACGGTTTATTATGTGACAAGCAGTATTAACAGCCTCAGCCCAAAAGTTCCTTGAAAGTTCACTAGCTATTATGTAACACTCCGTCCAAATATAGACATAAATTAAGAAAAAAAAAGAACAACTTACTAAAGAAATGGCGATAGCGGAAATATTGCCTGACGGAAATGTTACTCTAAACAAAGGTTAAATTTCAACTAAATAAAATTAAAATCCAATTAAATAATCCATCAATATCCATAAAGAGGCAAAAACAACGTCAAAAACCCCAAAGTAGTAGATATAAAATAAAATATGATGTTCCAAAAATCCTAGTTTGTCTTTCTCTCAATTCCCATAATACAAAATAATCACCTGCAAAATATAACAACAAACATTCACAAATAGTGGGGAGTAACATTTCTGTCAGGCGATATTTCCGCTATCGCCATTTTTTTTAGTAAGTTGTTCTTTTTTTTTCCTTAATTTATGTCGATATTTGGACGGAGTGTTGCATATTAACATGGTCTTAGCCATTTCCTCCAAAGTCCTATTTTTCTTCTCTACAACACCATTTTGTTGTGGTGTCCTAGGTGCAGAAAAATTGTGATCTAAGCCATAATCTCTACTCAAGTCATCAAATTTATAATTTTCAAATTCTTTACCATGATCGGATCTAATATGCATTAATTTGTGACCACTCAAATTTTGAACTCTCTTTGCAAAAACAAGGAACTCATCATATGCCTCATCCTTACTATAGAGAAAAATAACCCAAGTGCATCTTGAGTAGTCATCAAGAATAACTAGCACATACCTCTTAGGGGGCGTTTGGTTCACGAAGTCGTATAGGTTTGGAATAAGGAATAAAACCAGGGTGGTATAGGGTTGGAACTTGATACTTGATTACATGTGTTTGGATTTATCTTGGAATGATTTTTTTCCTTTTATTTTTATACTTGAAGGTTTGGTATGAGTCATACCCACCTCCCCCCTTGGGTTTCTAAACCCCATACCTTATGGGTTTGAAATAAGAGTTTAGAAATTTAAAATTTTGCAAACAAACACTAGGTATAGGTTTTAGTCATTCTAAACTTATACCTCATACCTTCTTTTTTTGAACCAAACACCCCCTTACCACTTTTGCTTTGAATCCTAATGGGGCCACACAAATCCATTTGAATTAATTCCAATGGCTTTGTGGTGCTCACAACAGTTTTAGATTTGAAAGAGGATCTAATATGCTTCCGTTTGGCACACACATAACAAACTTGATCAATATGATATTTTATAGATGGTAATCCCAAAACAAGATCTTTTTATCGAACTTTGTCAAGTAATGAAAAGCTAGCATGTCCTAGACGCTTATGCCATAAGAGATGATCATCTTCAATAACACTAAGACATGTCAAATTATTTTTAGGAACAAGATCAAGATCCACAATATATGTGTTCCATTTCCTTGTTCCTTCCAAGATGACATTCTTAGAGTTATTGTTAACGATCAAGCATTTTTCACTATTAACTTTAACAACATTTCCCTTGTTACAGAATTGGGAAAACTTAAGAGATTATGCTTTAAACCTTCAACTAGAAAAACATTTTCAACGGAATGTGATGGTGACTTACCAACCTTACCCATGACAACTATGTTACCTTTCTTGTTGTCACCAAATGTCACACTTCCACCTTCATAGGTTGAGAGTGAGAGAAACTTAGATTTGTCTCCTGTCATATGGTTAAAACAACCACTATCAACCAAGTGTTGTTCCCTCTCACTCCAACCTGCAAAAATCATATAGTTGTTAGTTGTAGGAACCCCCTCTTTCGTGGGTTATTGTTCTTGAATAGCATTAGTTTTTGCAACCCATTTCATGAAGCTTATTTTCACATTCTTGCCAATCATATCAGTTCTTAGTGGACATGGAGTTATGTAATGACCTATTTTCCACAGTACATGCAAATTTTGTCAATAGTTAGGTCAACATATGTCTTAGGCTTGTTCCTTTTCTTGTGATTTTCGAAACCAAGACCTTCTTTTCTTTTTGCCTATGGTCCCTCAATACATTTAGGAACAACCATCACTTTGTCGCCTCTGTTAACATTCCTTGCGACAACAAGTTCCTTCTTGAGATTACAGATATGTTCCTTTAAAATAAATTTTTCTATATTCAAATTTGCAATTTTAGATCTGTAAGCTTTCAAAGGAGTTGATCATATATCAAAGGAACTTAGAGGACAAATTCCTTTAGGTGAGAAATTTCTAAATTGATTAGATAATTTTCATTTTTAATACTCTCATATAGTTCCTTGATTTTTAATTTCTTATCAAATAAATCAAAGAACCTACTTTCAACATCCGTTCTTATTTTCTTAAGCCATTCTATATGTTCTTTACAAACTTTAACAGCTTGTTCAGTTTGTTCACGTTTTTCACGTTCATCTCTACATTTGAAGAATTGCATCATAAAGAAGATCATAAATTTCAGTCCTAGATTTTCCATCTAACTCTGATTGAAGTATATGTTGGTTTACCTCAACATTTTGTTCATCTTCCTTTATGTCAGTGTTTCCCATGAGGCAAAGATTTGCAGTTTCTTAATTTTGTTGTTCCTCTTCCTCTTCAGTCTCTGAATCTCCCAAGCTGCTATCATAGCCTTTCGAACGTTCGCTTTAGAGAAAGGTGCTTTAGTTTCCTTGTTCCTTTCAGCGAAATGTTCCTTGTTCCTTTTTTTGGTTTTGTTGTTTTCCCAAAGTGGACATTCCTTGCTGAAGTGATACGTACTACCACATTTATGACAAGCAGCTTTGTTAGAAAAATTTGTAGATTTACCTTTGAAGTTCCCATTCTTCATGTTCTTATACATCTTTCGAAATTTTCGGACCATGAGAGCTGCTTCCTCTTCTTCTGATTTAGAGTCATCTTCATCATCTGCTTTTAGGGCAATGGACTTAGACTTAGACCTTTCACCATACTCAGTATCAAGGTCGAGCTCATGAGTCATAAGTGATCCAACAAGTTGTTCCAAGTTGAACTTAGTGAAGTCTTTTGTTTCTTGTAAAGTAGTGACCGTAGCCATCCATCTATCCTTAGGAAGACTCCTAAGAACTTTTCGAACTTGTTCCTCCGATGAAATAAACTTTCCATGAGAAGCTAACTCATTAATAATGTTAGTAACACGAGTAAACATCTCTTGTATGCTTTCCTTAGCCTTCATGGAGAACAGTTCCTATGGATTCATTAGTAAATCAATTTTAGATCTCTTGACTTCATTAGTTCCTTCATGGGTTACTTCAAGTAAATCCCATATTTTCTTTGCAGATTTGTATCCCATGATTCTATTGTGTTCACGGGGTCCAAGTCCACAATGCAAAAGTTTAATAGCCATAGCATTCACTTCCATTTTTTCAAAGTCAGCATTATCATATTCAGAAAAGGGTTTAGGAATTATCTAATTTTTGTCATTAGTAGTTGTGACCTCAAAATCACCAACTTCAATGACTCTCCAGACCTGGTAGTTTTCAACCTTGATGAAAATCTCTATTCTATTCTTCCAGTAGGAATAGAACTTCCCATTGAACAAAGGAGGCCTTTGCATAGAGTAACCTTCCTCAAGTTTCTCGGTGGTGTTCATTGTTCCTTAGATCTTTTTCTCAATAGGGTTTCCTATCTTTCGTGAGTTCTAGCTCTGATACCAATTGTTATTTTAATGGGAACACTACAAGAGGAGGGGTGAATTGTATGTGTAGAAATAAACGTAACTTTTTGTGGAATTATAAAACTAAAACAAAGAAACAAGCTAAAGAAACACAAGGGATTTTTAAGAGGAAATTTTTTTTGGGCCCAACAAGAAGAAACAACCTCGTCAACTAGGGATTTTGAACTCAGCACTTTTACTAATTAGGCCAAACAACTCTGTTACAACCTAATTCTACTCAGGGGCCACACCTTGAGTTCCTAAACTCAAGTTCCTGAACAATTGTTCCCTTAATAGTTGTTCCTCTCAACTTCACTTGAAGTTTTCTCACTTTAACTCGCTTTACTCAAAGCTTTCTCTCTTACAGGGCTTCACTCAAAATCCTATTACCCCAAAACCAAAATACAATGATCAATAAACTTAGTGGAATTAGAGTAAAAAGGCAAAGACCAAATGGCTTTTATGAGAGAATGAACGCACTGACACTTTACTTAGTTAAACTCACTAAATCACTTCGTCATACACTATTTGGAACTTAGACATAATTATTTATAGTAGTGATTAACTAGAACGTAGGATTAAATCATGTGTTAGTGGTAAAAACATTTTCTCATGATGTTCTGAAACTAGAGGAACACGTTCCTTTTGAAACCCATGATCTCCACGATCTAAGTTAAACGTGTGTTATGGAAATTCTACTGCTTCCTCAATTTTAGTAACCACTAAAGCAGTAAACAAAAATCTGATTTTAACTAAAAAGTATTATAATTAATAAAACTAAAATTAAATCATTTTATCAAAATATTATCTTTAATAATATTTTCTTTAAAACCAAAAAGGATTTTTATTTTCAAATAAAAATAAAATCTTTACCTTAAAAAGATTTTCCTTAAAATCAAATTTTTACTAAATAAAAACGGTTTCCTAGAATCTATTTGCACTTACTCAACATATGTCTAGTTTCTTTTAAATAGTTAGTTCCTTTAACTTAATATGACAGTGTCAAATCGTCTGTTTCTTTCAAAGGAACAAATACTCATTCTCTTTTTAAATTGCCAGTGTTCCTTACCATATCTTACTCGTTCCTTTACATTGAAACTAGAAACAAAAAGCCTTGCTTAGGTTCTCTTCTTCCAATACTTCTCCAGTATCAGTTCCTTGAGCATATTCACTTATTAGTCTTCAAAATCCGAACTTGATTTCTTCCTTAGACTTAGTATTCTCTTCGCTTTTTTCATTGATACCTTGTAAAATCCATTCACTTAACAACTTGTTAGTTCATTACTTAGTTTGTATCTTTGTTCCTTTGTCATCGTCAAAACTAGGTTTCAACAATGATATTCAACGTGAAATTGACTTTTGGAATTCTGCCTTAGTTCGTTATGTGGTAGGATCCAATTTACCTCTTCAAGTTTTTGAAGGTTTTGTGCATATAATTTAAAAATCCTTGAATGTGGATAAAGTTGTTGTGGTGAATAAGGGAGTATTCGTAGTTAGGTTTGCTGCCATGGATTCTCGTGATAAGGTATTGAATGCTACCTATTTCTTTGACAACAAACCTCTCATAATGAAAGCATGGTCTCAGGATTTTAGATTTTGAAAAAGAGGAGATTAGAACATTACCAATTTGGATCCAAGTCAAACTTGGCATTAAGTATTAGGGAGAAAAATCTTTGTTTAAGATTGTAGCACAGATGGGAAACCTTTGAAGAGGGACGATGCAACTAAGAAAAGAGACAAAGTTAAGTTTGCAAGAATAATGGTTGAAGATTCACTTAACAAAAAGTTACCTGATTCCATTTTTTTTTGTGCATGAATATGGTGCAAGAATGGAGGTCCCAGTGAACTATGAATGGAATCCAATCTAATGTGCAACTTGCCATAAATTTGGACATGATACTGAGTGTAGGTTACGAAAAGTTAAGAAAGCTTGGGTTCAAAATAAAGTAGATCAACCTGTAGTTTAGAACAAGCAACCAGTCATGGTGACTGCTCCTACCCAGGATGCTAAAGGTTTTCAATAGGCTCTCCATCCTATAAAAGTGAGAAGTGCTACCTTGGCACCACCTGTTCTGAGCAATGTATTTGATTTATTGGTGAATGTTGATGAGGAAGAGAGGCAAGGAGACCGTGCAGGTTGAAAGGAGATAGGAAGAGGGAACTCTTCCACTCTTGATGGATAGAATCATGGCTTGGAATGTCCGGGGGCTCAATAATCCTAAGAAGCAGAAAGTGGTGGCTAGTTTTATTCACAATCATACTATTGGATTATTGGGACTCCTGGAAACAAAGGTATATGTCTCAAATATGGGAGACCTTTATCAAAGAACGTTTAGTGGCTGATGATTTTCTACTAATTCCAGCTATCATAATGGTGGTAGGGTGATTATAGCATGGAGGCCAGGTGTGATTCAAGTTACTCTCCTGAGTGCTTGTAGTCAAGCCATGCACTGCTATGTAAAGCCAGTGAGTAGTTTTGTGGGATTATTCTGTACCTTTGTTTATGCTTCCAATGAGAATGCAAAAAGAGTGGATCTATGGAAATTTATTGGTGAACAAAATACTAATAATCCATGGATTATTTGTAGTGACTTTAACTGTGTCATGGATGTCGATGAAAGAAGTGGAGCTCCCGTGAGGTCTTTAGAGTTCGCTCACATCATCCAGTGTATGAATGATTGTGGGATGCAATACATCAAATACTCAGGGAAGTTCTTCACATGGAATAATAAGCAACAAGGTCAATCTAGAGTCTTCTCAAAGACGGATAGCATGCTAGCAAATGATGCCTAGATGGATTTGTATCCTTCTGCTGAGGTTACTTTCCTACATGAGGCTGATTTTGATCATACTCCTGGTGTTTTGACTGTCTATCCTAGAGTGGAACTGGGAATCAGACCCTTCAAATATTTTACTATGTGGAAATATTCTCCTCAGTTTATGAGAATTATCACTCAAAGTTGAAACTGTTATGTTAATGGTTCAAAAATGTTTAGAGTGGTTCAGAAGCTTAAAATGATCAAAGGCCAGCTCAAAACTCTTAACAAAGAAGGGTTTTATGATGTTCAAATTTCATCTATCAATGCTTACTCTGATATAATTGCAGCTCAAGACAACATGCATCAAAATCCTAGTAACAATTATTATGCTGATGAAGAATTGCAAGCTATTGATGTTTATAGGAGACAACACAAGGTCTATGTTGAGTTTCTCCAACAGAAAGCTTAGCAGGAGATGAAAATACTCATCTATATCATCAAAGTATTAAAGCTTGAAGAATGCAGAATAATGTCTATGCCATTCATGATAGTCAAGGCATTTAAAGAGATGATACTGATGCTGTCAATGCTACTTTCTTGTAATATTATCAGCATCTACTTGGTACAGCTGTGACTGGGAGAAAGAAAGTGTTCACTGAAATTATTCAGAATGGTCCATTGATAACTACTGAGCATAAAATAATGTTGAATGCTGCCTACACATCTGAGGAGGTGAAGGTTGCCCTTTTTTCAATCTCAGGTAATAAGGGTTCAGGCCCTGGTGGGTTTGATGCTTATTTTTACAAGGATGCTTGGAATGTGGTAGGTGATGAAATTATCTCTGCTGTTCTTGTTTTCTTGAATGAGGGTGGGTTGTTAAAAGAAATTAATACCACTGTGATTACTCTTATTCCTAAATCAAAATTTCCACACAATGCGAGTGATTTTAGGTTCATTTCTTGCTGTAATGTCCTGTATAACTAAGGTTATATGCAATAGACTTAGGAATGTATTGCTTGATATAATTGATGAAAATTAGGGGGGCTTTGTTCATGGGAGGTACATATTGCATAATATCATGGTTGTACAGGATATTGTTAAGCACTATGGCAGGAAAAATACAACTCATGGGTGCTTAATGAAGATTGATAGTCATTAAGCATATGATACCGTGGACTGGGACTTGCTTCATGAGATGCTGATTGGTTTAGAGTTTCCTAGTCACTTTATAAAGTTGATTATGGAGTGTGTTACTACCCCTCAATTCTCTCTTATGATTAATGATGCAATGCAAGGCTTTTTTTAAGTCAAAAGGGAACTTAGGCAAGAGATCCTATTTCTCCCTTTCTCTTTGTAATATGCATGTAATACCTATCTAGAATCCTGAAGACTGTGGGTAAGTTGAAGCATTTTAAGTACCATCCTAGGTGCAAAGAAGTCAAGCTAACACACTTGTGTTTTGCTGATGACTTAATATTATGTAGTGAGGGTGATTTTATGAGTGTTCAGCTCCTATTCAAGCATTCAAGCTATTTTCTGATTCTTCTGGTTTACAAGCTAACAAAAACAAATCTTATTTTTGTGTGTGTGGCATGAAATAGGAAGATATTCAGAGAATTTAGAATTGTTTAGGGTATGCTGATAGCCATACGCCTTTCAGATATTTGGGTGTCTCAGTATGCTTTAAAAGGTTGTCTGTTGCTCAATGTGAAAATCTAATTGAGAAGATGCCTGCTAGGATTAAAGTCTGGAGTTCAAGGAATCTTTCATACATTGCTAGAATGCTTTTGATTAACTCAGTCCTCATGAGCATTTATATGGATTGGGCTCAGGTTTTTATGCTCCCTAAAGATGTACTCAATGGTATTACAAAGGTCTGTAGAGCCTTTTGTGGAGTGGGCAAAGTTTCAATAACAAACCAGGCTACATTGCTTGAGATAAGCTTTGTTGTGACAAAGCTTATGGTGGGCTTAGTTTCAGAGATGTCAATAAGTGGAATATTACTATGATGGGCAAGTACGTTTGGGAAATTTTCCACCAAGCAAGACAATGCTTGGATCAAATGAATTTCATCTGTTTATATTAAAGATGCTAATTGGTGTATTTATAGCCCTGTGCAAGGGGCTAGTTGGTATTGGCGCAAAATATGCAGCACTAAGGAGTTCTTGAAACAATATTACATAGCTGAGGACATTCAGGGCATGGAGAATTATTCAGTAAAGGATGTTTACCACAAACTCTCAGGGGATCAACCTCAAGTTATTTGGAGAAATGTGGTGTGGAATAGGCTCAGTACTCCAAAACACAGATTTGTTACTTGGTTAGCTGTGCAATCAAAGCTCAAAACAATTGAAAAGCTTGCAAAGATCGGTGTTACTGATTCTGACAGATGTCTACTGCGCTCCAGTGACGTTGAAAGTCATGGTCATCTCTTCTTCTTCTGTCATTTTAGTAAATGTTGCCTAGATCACATTAAGTTTTGGTTGAAGATTGACTCTCCCTGTTTCAATCTCTAACATCTCATCAGATGGATATCTTATGCAAAGGTGTCTAAGTTCAAGAAGCAAATGTGGGCTGCATCTTTAAGTGCTGTTATATACCTCATCTGGCATAGCGGAAACCGAGCTTACTGGGATTAACAAGTGCCTACAATTTCATAATCTTAAACGGTTGATCTGAGGAAGAGTAATAGATGTTCTTCCTAAGAAAATTTCTAGAAGAGATCACAATTGGTTTAGTAGGTTGAACTAGTGTATTTTTTTAGCTTGTATAGAGCTATGTTGCTTTCCTTTGGGTTAGGGGGTCCAACCTAGTTGGTTTGCCTTCCCTTTGGAAAGCTAGGTTGTAATTGTTTGGTTCTTAATACAACTTTTACTTAATTACCAAAAAAATAAAATAATAATGTATGTAATCATTGATGGCAATTATTTAAATTGCGGCATTAATTCTCAATTTTGTTGTTTAGAGAGTATATAAGATTCCTACAAAAGGAAATATTTTAATAATCTTAAATCACAAGCCACATAAATAGTGTGGACCAAAAGGTTACGGCTACTGTAGCAACAATATATGTCCATAGCACAATCACCGAGCATTCACCTTCACCTGTTTCAAAGAGTTGGCTGATAGTACCTGTTTGTATACCAAATATAAGTTATGTTGTTGAAATAAATGCACATAAATTAATTAGTTTTAGGAGGAAATAATGAAGTAAAATTTACAGTTTTAGAAGTTGGAACAATTCCTACTTGCATTGATGGTGGCACGGCAAACTGAAACATAAGAACGAACCTATAAAATGGTTTTGGTCCAACCATGCCAAGATGATGAGCAGCTCTTACGACGACGATGCCGAGTAAAGGCAAAGCTGCGAGACGAACCATTATTACTCCTATTATAAGCACTGCACTTAATTCTGGTCTTCTCAAACCTAAAATGAAGCAATCTTTTTGGATAAGTAACATGCATTCATAAACAAAGTAAAGATTAAATGACTTAAATAAACAAATTAAACAAGAAACATGAAGATACCTTTTAGAAGGTTTGCTCCAAGTACTAGTTTCACACAAGGCACTGTTGCTCCTCTAAAGATAATTCTAAAAGAAAACCAAATCGTTAGGGATCTTTCGGTATCATTAGTAGATTTTGGCTTTTGGTTTTTTTTAACATTTTAAAGTCACATGATGTTTTTTTTTTTTCGCTAAGTAATTAAATTGCATTCCATAATTCACCATTACAACCTAAACTAATCAAGCAGCAGACGAACCAACTAGGTTGGACCCTCATAACTTCAAGATTAGTACTCAATTACATCCAGAAAGGATACAACCATTAACATCAAAACAGTTTCCTAGCTATGTCTTAGACTAGTAAACCATACATAATCAGCCCTTGATATTTTCTTAGGCATAACAGTCAAAACTCTAGCTCTTACTACATTCTGAATCTGTTTACACACCACAGTAATACTAGGGACACATTGCTCCCAGTAAACTTTTTTTCTAGCATGCCAAATACAATGACCAAAGCTGAAACACTTGCCATATACACATTCCTCCTAAACATGGATTTCCTGCTATGCTTGATCCATCTGAGTATTTGCTATAGTTCTGATGCAGCAGTATTCATTTGCAACCAATTCTTAATGTTAGCTAAACAACTAACACTAAACTGACAAGTAAAAAAGAGATGATGATGATCTTCTGGTAGTCTAGCACATATGAGACACTGCTCAGAGCTACTAATGCCAATTCTAGCCAACCTAGCAGTGGTATGTAGTTTACATTGCACTGCCAGCCACATAATCGACCTGTGCTTTAGCAAATTGAGTCAATTCCACACTGCAGAGTCCTAATTCACTCTTAATAAATTATCCACCAACCTATCATAAACCTTTTTCACTGATTAGGTGGTCATCTGATTCAATTATTGGTGTGTCATCACTTGCTTCAATTAATCTTTTACAGAACAAATCTTCCTCCAATACTAGCTAGCCCCAGAGTTAGGCTTATAATCCCACCATGAATCATTTCTGATATATACAGCATGTATCCATCTCAGCCATACGCTGTCTTGCTTTGTTGAAACAACCCACACATATTTTCAAATGCTAGCCACATTCTAGAGTAAAATATTCCTAAATCCCAATCCACCTGCAGATTTTGGACAACACAACTTATCCCAAGCAATTGATCCTGCTTTCTGACTAAAAGCCTGACCACTCCAGATAAATGCTCTACAGATCCTGTTTACTTGAACCAGAACTTTCTTGGGCAAATTAAACACTTGAGCCCAATAAGTATGTAGGCTCAACAAGACAACATTAATCAGTTGAGATCTAGCTGTGTATGATAAGTTCTTGTAGCTCAACAGTCTTATCCTCCCTGTCATCTTTTCTATCAAAGCTTCACATTGAGCATTAGATATTTTCTTGGCACATATTGGTACACCAAGATATCTAAATGGCAATGACTCATGAGTTAAACCAGAAGCTTCAGTCACTCTTTGCACCTCCTCACTAGACATTCCACAAGTGTACATGGCTGACTTGTGAATGTTAGCTTTTAATCTAGAAGTATTAGAGAATAACTTGAAAGCTTTAAGCATCAAGTATATAGATGGATATTCTCCTTTACAGCAGAGAATTAGATCATCAGCAAAGCACATATGAGTCAATTTGACCTCTTTACATCTAGGATGATACTGGAATTGCTCAAGCTCACCCATTTTTGTCAAAATTCTTGATAGATACTCCATACATATCACAAATAGCAAAGGTTACGTGGGGTCACCTTGCCTAAGCCCCCTGGATGCATGATTTGAAGAATCCTTGCATTGTTCCATTAATCATTAATGAAAACATAGGTGTCTGAACACACTGCATAACCAGCTCTATGAATGCAGAAGGAAATCCCAAGGCTAATAACATTTCATGCAAGAATTCCCAACTAACAGAATCATTAGCCTTCTGTAAATCTATTTTCAATAAACAACTAGGCTTAACTTTCCTCTTACCATACTGCTTAACCATAGCCTGAATCACCAAGATATTATGAACTATATATCTACCATGGATAAACCCACCCTGGTTTTCCATGATGAGATCAGGGAGCACTTGTTTGAGCCTAGCACATAATACCTCCGTTGCACATTTGTATAATGTATTACAACAGGAAATTGGCCTAAATTCAGACACATTTTATGGACATTTAGTTTAGGAATTAATATTATGATTGTGGTATTCAGTTCTTTTAACATTTTTCCATTCTGTAACACATCCAAAACTGCATCTATAACGTCATTTCCCACTATATGCCATGCATCTTTATAAAAATAAGAGTCAAAACCATCAGTACCTGGTGCTTTACACCCAGGTATTGAATAGAGAGCTTGTTTTACCTCAGCTGCTGTGTAAGGAGCATTTAGGATTGTTGTATGTTCTGCAGTAATAGAAGGACCTTCTTGAACAAGTTGTTGAAGAACCTGCTTCCTAGTCCCAATATCACCACCAAGCAACTTTTCATAATATGTAAGGAAGGCACTTGCAACAGACTCAGGATTATCATGCCAAACACCAGTTTCATCATGTATACAATATACTTGGTTCTGTAGTCTTCTAGCCTTAATACTCTGATGGAAAAGATGTGTATTCTCATCACCATCTTTAATCCATGCTAGCTTGGCTTTTTTTATTCAAAAATTCAATATAAGCCTTATGCTTATAATGATATACCTGAACTGCCACCAGTTCCTGATTTGCATAAGACTTATCTCCTGGGTGTTCATGCATTAATTTTTATGCTTCAAGCATCTGCTGACGTGCCTTCAAATCTGCTGCTTGAATCTTAGAAACCCTTTTTTATTCAGTTGTTTCAGTGCCACTTTATTAGCCTGTAACTTCTTCAACAATTTGTACATTTTTGTGCCATGTACCTATAGTTCCCAAGCCTTTTTAATGATTTCATCATAATGTGGAGATGATCTCCACATGGTGAAATATTTAAAAGGTCTCTTGCCTGCCAAGTGTTCACTATATGCAGCTAACACATCAGGTGAATGATCAAATTCACCTTCTGGTTGGAAAGATAATTCAGCTGTAGGATAATTGTCTTGCCATGCTTGATTAGCTAGAATCCTATCTAGCTTTGAAAATACTCTATGACTCCCTTGCTGCTTGTTGTTCCAGGTAAAAAAATTACCTGAACTCTTTACATCATGCATATCACAATTCATCATGCAATCTCTAATAACTCTCATTTCAATGTCTCTAACTGTAGAGCCTACTCTCTCATCTGTGTGCATAACACAGTTGAAATCCCCACACATTATCCAACTCCTCACTTTTAACTCTCTCATTAAAAGCATATATAAAGGTGCTGAAAAAACCTTTTTTGCCGCTAGTTGGTTCTAGAAAACAATGTAGAAATTGACTAGAACCTTTTATTATATTGACCATAAAACTACTTGCCAGTATAATTCTCCCACCTTCATAGAAACTAGCATAAGTGGTCAAGCACCAACCACTAAAAATTCTTTGATACAAATTGCCAAGATTATGTGTCTTGACTTTTGTTTCTAAGAGAGCAACAATACCAACAAACATGCTGTGAATATATCTTTTCACATCATTCTGTTTCTTGATTGTATTGATGCCTCTTACATTCCAACATAATATCTTATCCATTACTGATAGGAGGATCTCCCCCTCCTTGTGATGTAATCCCTCCCTGCCTTGTTCTATCAGTTTCTTCTCATTATGATTATTCAAATTCAACATATTAAATGAATTTTGAGTATCAGATTGCTTCATAGTGGATGATCTTACCCTAATAGGCTTCAATGCTCTTTGAAAGCCTTCTGGATCTGCTTCCTGCCTCTTCTCTTGAGCTGGAACTTATTGCACTAGTTCAGAAACTACAGGTACCTCTACTACAAGATTAGTAGGAGCAAAAACTATGTCTTGAACATGACTTGATTGAGGTGGTTGTATCTTTTTAAGTACCCAAACTTGCCTCACCTTAAATCTGCATTCAGAATTTGAGTGTCCCATGATCTTACAATGATGATAATAAGTTGGTTTCCATTTATACAAAACAAGAACTTCAGTAAGATCTCCATTTTCATTCCAAAATTGAACAGAGTCAGGGAAATTACCATCCAATTTCATTTCTACCAAAACCCGAGCATACTGCAGTTTGTCCCGGTTCCTTGTAGCATCATCCCTCTTGCTAGGATCTCCCACTAGAGCAACAATCTTATGTAAAGATTTCTCACCCCAATATTTCAGGTCTAATCTCAATTGCACCCAAATTGGCACCGTTTTCAAATTTTCTTTCTCAAAATCCATATCAGGCATTCATGGTTTAATTATCAAAGAAATAATGTCCTGTGAGAACTGTATCTCTCAAATCCATGGCTGGAAATCGAACTAAGAACATCCCCTTCTTCATAAGTGCTGTTGGAGTTGAGGCTTGGAAAAGCCTTGGCTCATTTTCTTGTTTGTCCCACATTGCTTGTGGGAGGGAATTTCTTCATGTTTATATATTTCCTCCCTCCTTCCATCTATTGAGTTGTGACTAGAGATGCTTTTGTGGTTGGATGATATGTTTGGTTTGGGCTTGCTATCACACACGCGCGCGCGCGCCGCCCGCCCGGACCGGGCCAGGGCCATGGGCCTTGGGCTTTGGGCTTTGGGGAATAAACTTAACTTAACTAAAGTTTTGGACCCGGGAGCTACGCGTGTGTGGCTGTTGGAATTCTGTAACGTTTTACCGTTACAGTATTCATGGCAATTCCTAATTATCCGCCCATTGATTTCTGTCTTGATTGCTATCCGTTTTTTGGCTTGATTCTTCCCTATAAAATCAGTGCCATCCTGCTCAGTCAGTGATCTCCTATCACGGCACAGCCTTGAAAGTTATCTATTTCTGCCTTTGCGAAACTCTTATTCCAACAATTTGAAAGCAATTACGGCCCGACAATGGTGGTTATCGATCTTGGCCGGAATGCTCCCCAAGGTTTACACAGCAGCTAAGAATGCCACCACTAGCAAACTGAGCTTTAGAGAATAGCACGAAAACCCAAGAATAGAGAAGAGAAGGGAAGAGAGAAGAGTGTTTGTTGTTTTTGGTGTATCTGACTGAGGTAGAAAACCAACTTGATAGGAAAATCAAGAGGGTTAGGTCTGATAGGGGTAGAGAATATGAGAACTTCTCTTGGAATGACCATTGTGAGAAATTGGGAATCATTCATGAACTTAGTGCTCCTTATGTACCCCAACAAAATGGTGTAGCTGAAAGGAAAAATAGGTCCTTGAAAAATATGATGAATGCTATGCTTGTAAGTTCTGGGTTGCCTGATGAAATGTGGGGGGAAGCTGTTCTTTCAGCTTGTCATGTTCTTAACCGAGTTCCTCACAAAAGATTAGATAAGACCCCTTATGAGCTATGGAAGGGTTATCCTCCAAACTTGAGTTTTCTGAGAGTGTGGGGGTGTCTAGCCAAAGTTGGGCTTCCTGACTATAAAAAGTCAAACATAGGACCTAAGACTTTTGATGCTGTATTCATTGGTTATGCTCATGCTGCATATAGATTCATGTCTCTGAGTGATAGGTCTATCTGTGAGTACAGAGATGCTGAGTTTTTTGAACATGTTTTTCCTTTGAAAAAAGGTGATGTTGCATCTGTGCCTTCTTGTTCTTCTCCTGCTGTTGATTTATCTACTTGTTCTACGCATGATGTTCTACCTACTTGTGATACTCCTGTTGATTTGACTTTGAGTAGTAGTTCAGTTGACATGCATGCTAGCAGTTCCTCTGTCGTAGATGAGCCTAGGAGAAGTAAGAGACCTAGAGTAGCAAAAGACTTTGGTTCTGATTTTGTTACTGCTTTTCTATCTGAAAGTTCTTGTGTTGACTTGTTGAGCGATGAACTAGTTTATGCTTTCATGATAGAAGAGGACCCAAAGACCTTTGATGAGGCAATGAGATCTGTGGATGCCAGTTTTTGGAAAGAGGCCATTAAGAGTGAGTTAGATTCCATAGTGTCTAACTCTACTTGGGAGTTAACTGACTTACCTAAGGGATCAAAGACCATAGACAGTAAATGGATCTTTAAAAAGAAGTTGAGACCTGATGGAACTATCGAGAGGTTTAAAGCTAGGCTTGTCATCAGGGGCTTCACTCAGAGGAAAGGACTAGATTACTTTGACACTTATTCTCCTGTGACTAAGATAGCCACTATTAGGACCCTGCTTGCTCTTGCTGCTATTCATGACTTAGTTATACATCAGATGGATGTTAAGACTGCTTTCCTGAATGGTGACTTAGAGGAGGAGATTTACATGTCTCAACCTGAGGGTTTCGTGGTGTTAGGTCAAGAAGATAAAGTGTGCAAATTGAGGAAGTCCTTATATGGTCTCAAACAAGCACCAAAACAATGGTATGAAAAATTTGATAGTACTGTGGTGTCAAATGGTTTCATTGTAAACAATTCTGATTCTTGTGTTTATTCAAAATTGATAGGATCAGATTGTGTGATTATATGTCTTTATGTGGATGACATGCTGATTTTTGGTAACAACTTAAAGGTGGTTAATGATACTAAACTTTTCTTGTCTTCAAAATTTGAGATGAAAGATTTGGGGGAAGCAGATGTGATTTTAGGAGTCAGACTTAAGAGAGTCTCCGGTCGCATTTCCCTTAGTCAGTCTCATTATGTGGAAAAAGTGCTTAAAAAGTTTAATTCCTTTGATGTTGTTCCAGTGAGTTCTCCCTATGATTCCAGTATTCATTTGACCAAGAACTTAGGTGAAAGTGTCTCTCAAAGTGAATATGCAAAAATCATAGGTAGTTTGATGTACCTCATGAACTGTACTCGACCTGACATAGCTTATGCAGTGAGTAGACTTAGTAGATATACACATAACCCTAGTAATGAACACTGGAGTGCTCTTCATCGTCTTCTCAGATACCTAAAAGGAACTGTTGATTTTTGTTTGCACTATTCTAAATTTCCTCTTTGTTCTTGAAGGATTTTGTGATGCAAACTGGGTATCTGGTAATGATGAGATTAGTTCAACTAGTGGCTATGTGTTTACCCTTGGTGGTGGTGCTATATCGTGGAAGTCTTCGAAACAGACTTGTATAGCACGTTCCACCATGGAGTTCGAGTTCATTGCCCTCGAGTTGGCGGGCAAGAAGCTGAATGGTTGAGAAACTTGTTGTCTGATGTTCCTTTATGGGGTGGACAGGGTTCACCTGTTTCTCTTCATTGTGATTCTCAAGCAGCCATTGGTGTTGCTAAGAACAGTGTCTACAATGGTAAGAAGAGACACATACGGATCAGACATGGAGTCGTCAAACAACTCCTGAAAAATGGGGTGATTTCTTTGGACTATGTGAGGTCCGAAAGAAATCTTGCACTTCCTTTACTTGAGGGGTTATCTAGGAGAGTTGTCCTAGAGTCGTCGAGGGGGATGGGGCTAAAGCCCATTAGTTGAGATCTTATGGTGGATACCCGTTTGTGGTCAAACGAAGCCATGAAATCTTAACTTGCACTACATTTCCCATCCCTATGACACATGGTAGTGCTTTTATCCATAGCCTATTGGTGGTGCTTCGAGACGCACTTGATGGATATACATTGAGAGGTTGAGCATTTTGCTCTTAATAGTTCCATATCCCTCCGGGGTGGTGTTATTGAGAAACACTTGATGGACTACCTACGTAAGTGTGGAGGTTAAGCCGCCTTCTATGAAAGACTGGGCTGTCTTTCTAGAGCACTTATTAGACCCAAGGTATGCGCATGGCTATAAAGCGCTTGTGATGTATCGCGGAGATTGCACGATCTTAAGGTAGGTATGTCTTGTGAGGGTCTCAACGGAACTCTGGTGAGTTCAAGAGTAATTCACTCACTAGATAGTAAGTTGTTGCCTCATTTCACTATGCATCAATTCAAATCGAAAGATATTGGTGTTTAAGTACTTTCCTTTCCTTACCCAGGAATTTCTTTTGCTTTTCTGAGCCTTTGTGGGGGATTGTTGGAGTTAAGGCTTGGAAAAGCCTTGGCTCATTTTCTTGTTTGTCCCACATTGCTTGTGGGAGGGAATTTCTTCATGTTTATATATTTCCTTCCTCCTTCCATCTATTGAGTTGTGACTAGAGATGCTTTTGTGGTTGGATGATATGTTTGGTTTGGGCTTGCTATCACACACGCGAGCGCGCGCCGCCCGCCCGGACCGGGCCAGGGCCATGGGCCTTGGGCTTTGGGCTTTGGGCTTTGGGGAATAAACTTAACTTAACTAAAGTTTTGGACCCGGGAGCTACGCGTGTGTGGCTGTTGGAATTCTGTAACGTTTTACCGTTACAGTATTCATGGCAATTCCTAATTATCCGCCCATTGATTTCTGTCTTGATTGCTATCCGTTTTTTGGCTTGATTCTTCCCTATATGCTCAGTCAGTGATCTCCTATCACGGCACAGCCTTGAAAGTTATCTATTTCTGCCTTTGCGAAACTCTTATTCCAACAAGTGCAACCTTATCCACCTTATACTGCCTCCAAATCCTCCTCAAAAATCCTTCCATTACTTGAACTGGTGGATTTGCACCAACCACATAACATATCAATGAAGAAATCCTGAAATTATTTTCTTCCTGAATGTCCTCCATTTCAATAGACACAGGTTCTATAACATCATTAACATTCAATTCATCATTCAATCCCAAATTCAGCTCATTCTCCACACTTTCAAGTTCAAAATTCACAGGATTAACATTCTGTTGTAAGATTGGAATAGAATTGTTGCCTGGTGAAGGTACTGATCCATTGCTCGCACTACAATGAATGGATTGCAACCATTCATTGAATGTATGTCGAATTCCAGATTGTTGATGCAACGCAACAACTGATGTCTTAGGTGTAAGCACCTCGCCAACTCCCAAACCAAAATCCAATGCCTCAATGCGCATAGTTTCATCCATTGATTTCGTACGCAAATCTTGTGAATCAGAAGATGGACCCTTAGCTTTTTCCTTCGATTTTCCAGACTTGTTTCCTTGAGCTTTTCCACCATTTTTTATTGCCATGGCAACGATGCAAAAGCACCGAAAGAAAATGCAGGTAAAATCGTCCCAATCAATGGAGGTTATTGTTCCATTGAAATCCTAGAGAGAGGAGAGAGCTTCTCTCACTAGAATTTGAATATTACTTTTAGTTAAAAGTCGTTCAAGTCACATGATGGTGGTTGTACACAAAATTTAGTAATTAGTCATATTTATTTTAATCATATTAAGAATTAATAATAGATAACTGTCAACAAATTTTCTGGTTTACACATATTTGCTATTAAATTTTTTTAAAAAAAGAAATATGAAAATTATAAATGATAACAGACTTATATTGTAACCGCTGATCAATTCGCTATGGGTGGCTAATGTAATAATGTAGTTTGAGTAACGAAGAAAATTCGATAACAGTGACCAAATGAGTAATAGCTCATCTCCACATGGGTAACTAATTTCTACCCCATGCGTATGTTCATAACACCATGAAGCTGGCGAGCGCATCTAATGATCTAATATCTTACTCAAAGAAAAAATAAACAATCATAATAGATATTAAGGGTGAGTTCTAATCGAATTACATTAGACACCGATCTATTAAACTATTGTAACAATAAATTAAACTTATTTGAAATTAATTGCGTGACTTAATGTTTTGAAAACTAAATCAAAATAGATTAAAGACAAGCAATCATGATTAAAAAAATATTGCTTTTAAAAGAAATAATACGTACCCTAATATATCAGAATCACTGTATATAATACGAAGAGGAGCATTACTACCGACTACCAAGTTCTTCAAAAAAGGGGCTACTCCGATGACCAATCCAATTATCTATATTAAAAACGAAAAAATGTTAGAGGAAAAGTAACATGTACACATAGATTATATTATTAATAATTGTATACTGCAATTGGAATTATAAAATCATACTTTAATTATGAAAAACAACTCTTATGAAAAACAACTCTTAAAAAGGTTTCTGAATGAGTAAATATCGCCCTGTATTTTTCTACTATTTAAATATGTATAAAGATACACCCACATTCTCCCTCTTGTCCCTTTTCTTATATCACCAACATCAACCAAGCTTGCTTGCTGGAGGTAGTAGTGAACTCACCTTGTGACTTTTAGGTTACAAGTTTGAACCTCACAACCAAATTGTGCTCGGGAGTAAGGATACCCTTATACCCCTACTCTCAAGCGTTGACCTGTTTAGTTGGTTGGCTGACCTGTAAGAGGTGATGATCTAGTAGGGTCCTTCTTCTTACCAAGGGATTCCCGGTGGGGACCCCAAAAAAATAGAAAATTATTACTTCCTCCGTTTCATTTTACTTGCTACACTTCTCAATTCACGGACTCCTAGGCAATTTTTGAAGAAGAGAGAGGTAGAGAGTAAAAAGAAAAGAGACCCATGTGAGAGGAGAGAGATAGAGAGAGTTTATTGCCCAAAAAGGAAGTGTAGCAAGTAATATGAAACTTCCCTATATGGAAAGTGTAGCAAGTAATTTGAAACGGAGAAAGTATATATATATATATATATATATATATATATATATATATATATATATATATACATATACATATACTCCCTCCGTCCCATAATACTCTTGACACTTATCAAGGCACGTAGTTTTAGATGATAAGTTGTTGTTTGGTTATCAATTATTATTTTATTGAAAAGTATATGTGATAGAAGTTAGTAGTTAGTGAATGTAGTATTATTTTATTTTAAGGAGAGAGAATGTGGGCCATGGTTAGAGTTGGTAGGTAGTAGGAGTGGTATTATTTTATTTGGAGGAGAGAGAGTGTGGACCAATGGTAATAGATAAAAGGATTAAAATAATAGTGGGTCATATCCAAAAATAGAAGTGCAAAGAGTATTATGGGACAGATGAAAAAGGAAAGTGTAAAGAGTATTATGGGACAGAGGAAGTATATATATATATATATATATATATATATAAAGCAATGTATCAGAGTTATTAAGATGGGATGTACAAGTAGTTATCTTATCCCTGAAGAAATTATAGTCCAGCCTGAGTTACATGTAAATGATATACCAGAGATCCTCCGGGAATAGCGAGCAGTTAAGGTAAAGGCAATTTATGACGCTTTGTGCAATATAGTTAAGACTCCGGTATGGGTAAATCACAATAAACTTAACACCTTAGTTATTTCTCAAAGTAAAGAATATGTTTATGATGCAGTGGAAACAATAAAGTCTTGGATATGTATGTGTGTATACATACATATATGCAGTGGCGGATCCAGCGTGGGTTTAGTGGGTTCAACTAAACCCACGCGGATCCCGAGAGAAATTGGAACTTCTAGAAAAATACAGGTTAGAAATTTATATAAGTAGCACGCAAAGCGTAATATAGCAGTTGTATATCAATGCGGCTCGGTGGTTAAGTTTTTACGCAACTCGACAAACACCCTTACAAGGTCCCTGGTTCAATTCCATGGAGGAAGTAGTTCGTTTTCTTTTTTCCCTCGCTTTGTCTTTTGTTTTATTTGCCAGTCTTCTTTGTTCTTCATTTCATTGTCTTCTTTTTTATTTTTTATTCCTCCCTTTGTCTTATGTTTTATTTCTTAGTCTTCTTTTTTGTTATTCTTCCTTTTATTTTTTACCTCTCTTTTTTATCTATAAATCTCTCCTTCACACTAATTACTAAAATAGTAAAAGATAATGGATCTAGTTTGTTTTCCATTCTGTTCCCATTTTCCTTGCTTAAGTAATAAATTAATCATATACTAAGTAAAATTAGTCAAAAATTCACTATACTGATCACATGATTCATTGCCCATATATTTATATGATATACAATGTGAAGGACTAATGTTATATATTTTTCCTTTGATGGGGGTTCGATTCTTACCCCTTGCAAGAAATCCCCAATTTCTCTCCCTTCTTGCATGGGAATTCTCTTTACCCAAAAAAATAGTACAATTTAATTAAGAATATATATTTGAACAACTCCGAACCCACGTGGCTCAATTCCTGAATCCGCCACTGCATATATGTATATATACATATATATATGTATATATACATATAAAAGTAAGTTTATATGAGAATGCATACTTACATGAGAAATGAGAATGGATTTTACGCGCTATAACTCTAATGAACATGTGATGTAACTCTAACGAAAAAGAGATGTAACTACAAAAAGATAATATTAGAAAAAAAAAATTGAAAAAAATAAATAAAAAATTTGGGCTCGAAGTTTTTCAGGGGTATATATAACTCTAATGAACAAGTGTTGTAACTCTAATCTAATCGTGTAGTTGAGATTCATTCTTATTTCTCATGTAAGGAGGCATTCTCATGTTGGTGATATATATATATATATATATGTGGGGTATATATATACAACAACACACACACACACACATATATATATATATATATATATATATATATATATATACACATATATACATATATATCACCAACATCACCACCTTCTCCTTAGCTCTCCCACTCCAGCCCGATAAGAGCCACCACCAAAACACACCACCAACATTACAAATTCTCCGACCAAGAACCACTTCAACACCTTCTCTTTCCTATTTTCCCCCTTTCCTTCACTTCCTACATACCTCCTCTTTCTCCCTTTTCTTGCACGATCACCACCACAAGTTTTCCGGTCAAATTTTCCTCTCTCCCCACATTTTCGGCTAAAAGGGCGTGATTATTTAAAATCTTTGCCATTCTTTCGTGAGGCGTCTGCTTCAGACGCCTAACCTTAGGTGGAGGCATTTTTAATAGACGACTCACCACAGGTGGATCCGTCTGTTTTAGACGTTTTAGGCGCCTAACCCTATGGTTAGGCGTCTCAAACAGACACCTGGTGTTTTGAGGCAAAACAAGCGCCTGCTACTGGTGGTGGTAGTTGCGGTGGTGCTGCTGATGGTAGTGGTTGTGGTGCTTATGATGGTGGGGGTTGTGGTGGTGGCACTTCCAATGGTGGGGGTTGTGGTGGTGGTGTTGCTAATGGTGGTGGTTGGATGAAGGAAGGGGGGAATGGGAATTGGACGGGTTGGTTGTAAAGAAAAGGGGAAGGAAAGGAAGGAAAGCAAATAAAACTATGCATAATCAAACGTATTTAGCGCGATATTAAAAGCTTTTAGAGTGACGAGTGGCAAAACTCAAAAGTTTATATAAGAATGCATTTCCATCCGGTTATGACAAATGCAAAACGAAAAAAACAAAAGAATAATAAGTTCACACGCAATTTTACATTGTTTACCAACAATGTATTTAACTAGTGCACATGCTGACATGCAGGATGAAAAATAATAAAAAATTATTAGGTTTTTGTTTTTGAGAGATTACAGAATCCCGAATGCAGTCATACGAAAATGTCACTTAAATTGCATGTCAATTACAATGTATCAGGTAACACTTTCTTCATGTAGAGAAGAGAAAATGGTCTGAAAATTGTAACAAGCACTAGGTCTTAGAAGTTACCACTCCAATATTAGTTGGTGTGAACAACATCTGTAAATTGATACTCGTGAGTGTGTTGATGAATCCAAGTGATCCATTCTTGATCTTTCTGACATGGACACATGGCCCCCAACCTATAAAAACAAATATATACAACTTCGTTTTGATTTTTCTTTTTAAAAGATAAGAAGAATAAAGGTAAGGTATAAAGACAAAATAAATAAATATTTGTGTTAGATGATCAAAACAAATTATATATACCTTAGAATTTAGTAATGTTTCTGTGAGATTTGATGCTTCAGTAGAAGGCCTTATAGTCACCACAGAGTGATGGGTGTCTCCTTCTCCGCCATTGTTCTTTTCAGCTAACTTTTTCATAATAATATATACATAAGACCAAGTATATATGCCTGCTACCTAAAAATGATGCAAGATACTTCATTACATTATTGTAGATGCATAATCATGTCTCTTCATTTCACTAACCGATGATCATACATATTGTCGTCTTAATTGGTCATATCCGAAAGGGAATAGTTTGGAAGGCTAAGCCCAAAATCATTTTAAAAACACAAAGTCTATTTATTTGTTTAAAATATTTCAAGCCCAATTTAAGAGCCAAATTAATTATTCATAATAATTAATTGTATTTTTAAGCCCATTTTCGAAAAGCCCATTTAATTATTCTTGATAATAATTGTCTTTTTAATGAATTTTTTCAGAATTAAAGGATATTATGAAAAAAAAAATTCTAGATAAGTGATCTACGAATTCAAACGATAATATTCAATAAAGTATAAAAATAATATTTTAATAATGGATAAAAAACAAAACCCTCTCAGATTCGCAGATGCATTTCGCGCACCGCCATTGCGTTTGTGCACCATTGTGGGCACAAGCGACTATTAAGCAGTCAACAAAACCAAGGAACATAAACAGCATGCGCCAAGCGCACAACTCTTGTGTGGATCACAAGCTCCTTGCGCTGCGTGACGCGCACCCCTCGTGCGTGCCGTGCACGCGGCTTTTTATCTTTTACGCGATTTTTTGGAACTTCTTCCCCCTATAAATAGGCCTTATCTTCACAGGATTTTCCAACATGACTTCACAACATATTTACACACGAATATCACCTCTAATCATCCAAGTCAAACACTTCAAGAACAACCTTCAATTTCTATTCATTTCAATGAAAGCTCCAAAATTACTCCTCCTGCGGATCGTTATTCAAGACCCAGACTAAAAAATTATATTCTTGAGGGTCCTTAATATTTCAATTCCAATTTAATTCTTTGAAGATACTAACGAGTTCGTTTTTCATTATGTAGATCGATCATTAAATAATTTTCATCTTCTTGTATATTCTTCTCCTAATCTCTTTTTCTTTACTCATATATTTTCATATTCATGTCTCTGTGTTTATTGCTTTCATCGCCCTCATATGTTTATTTTTTCTAATCAAGGATCTAAATAAATGTTGGAATATTAAAGTCAGATAATTTAGACAATTGGATTAGGTTCCTAGTATTTTGATTCCTTAAAGAACATATCACAAAATTAATTTTTTGCATGTCTAATAACTAATATTGACTAATTTTTATGATGCTTAAACATACTGTTTGGTTATGTATTTGCATAAAAACTAGAATATGAATCGTATTAAGTAGAGGCCAACAATGGGCAAATTTAATTCATGATCATATTCATACATTCACCTCCGAACTCAATTTTTGGTTCCTAAACCAATTATGAAGTCATGACGGTGAAATCTACATTGGATAAGTCCCTAAGATGTCCTTATAGTTTTCCAAATATTTAATTAGGTTTACGACTCTTTCTTTAAGACTTGTTGGCGACTTCTTTCCGAAACAAACTTCAAAAGTAGCTAAAACCGTTACAATGAGATAGTCAAATCAGCGCTCATCTCACTTAAGCAATAAAAATATGCCTACAATTTGGCGAGTTCACTGGGAAGGGTTCAAAATTAATTTTTAATAAGTGGGTGAAACTGGAAAAATGTGATTCATATTTATTTTATACTTTTAAATAACATTACTGGTTTAAGTCAAAGCCTTCTTCAAAGCCTAACCTAAGGATATCTGGCTTTGCCTCAAGTCAAGGTAACTGTCATTCCAATCAATTGCTTCGAATGCTCAATTTAAATCAAGTATCTTCTAGGCTCAGAATGCCTAATTCAAGTCAAGCTTTTCAAAAGCGGTGCTTTCTATATTTGTTGTGGTTCCTCCATATCAAACTCTCGAAGAGATGTAATATGCATATCTCACTTGCGGACTCCGATTTTATCAAAATAATTTTCAGAATAGATTTATCTCTATCAATCTAGTTCTCTTAGCTTTCCACAACCCTGACCTTGGATAGCGTTTCATCAATCAATCTATCTCAACTTTACATAACCCCAACCTTGCATAGCGTCTCATGCATCCTGAAAGAGTCTAAGTTTGCATCATCATTGCATCGTCACTGCTTTGTGTGATTTATTTGAGTTGTTTCCACCTATCTGCTAACTTATTCTTTTGCAGGCTAATTAAATTGCTTGTATTTATTGTCTTGCAAAATAACTTTGTTTTGCAGAAACTAGCGATACATAGACTGATTCTAGATTACAAAGCATTTAGAATTGTTCTCTGTCCCGACACCGTATTCTTTGACTTTAGGTTTTACAAACCTCGGTCAATGTAGGGGATTCCGTAGACACATAATCGTGTCTCCCCATTTTAGTACCTGATGATGATACATACCGTTGTTCTGATTGGTCCAATATGAAGGGAAGTAGTTCGAAGAGTTAAGCCCAAAATCGTTCAAAGAACGTAAAGTCAATTTCTTTGTGTAAAAGATCCAAACCTAGTTTTAAGTGCCCAATTAATTATTCAAAATAATTAATTGTAATTTGAAGCCCATTTTCAAAAAACCGAATTAATTATTCTTGATAATTATTTTGATTTTTTATAAAAATTTTCTAAATTAAAGGATATTATGAAAAATCAACTTTTATCTTCTAGTTAAGTGATTTATGAACTCAAATGACAATATTTAATATCGGATAGAAAAAACTCAGTCAGATCTATGGATGTGCTCCTGCGAATATCAAACAGTCAACAAAATATAGAAATGCAAATAGCTTGCGCCAGGCGCAGGAGCATGCGCTAGGCACATGGGCCTTGCGTGGAGCGCAAGCTCCTTCTGCACCGTGCAACACTCGTGCGTGCAGCGCAACACTCGTGCTTGTAGCCCGACGCTCGTACGTGCAGCGCACGCTGCTTTTAATCTTTTTTCACGATTTCCGAAACTTTTTTTTCTTGTTAATAGGCCTTATTTTTCAATTGATTTTCCAACACGATTTCATGACGGATTTACACACGAATGTGACCTCTAATACTCCATGATTGCTCCTCTTGCGGATTGTTATTCAAGTCCTATGCGACAAAAGTAAATTCCACAAGGTCCTTGATGTTTCAATTCCAATTTAATTCTTTGAAGATACTAATAAGTTTTTCGAGATGTAGATCATTAAACAATTCATATCTTCTTGTTTATTCTTCTCTTAATATCTTTTCCTTTATTCATATATTTTTAGATAAACATCCCTAGGTGATAATTGCTTTCATGATCACCCTCATATGTTTATATATGCTAATCAAATACTTAAATAAATGTTCCAACATATAAGTTAGATAATTTGGACAATTGAATTAGATTCCTAGTAATTTGATTATTTAGATAACATATCACAAAAATTAGCCTTTCGCATGCCTAATAAACCAATAAAGACTAATTTTTAGAATGCTTAAAGATATTGCTTGTTTATTTGAATAAAACTAGAACATGAATCATATTAAGTAGAGGCCAACAATGAGCAAATTTGATTCATGATCATATTCGTATTCTCACCCACGAAGTCAATTTTTGGTTTATTGACCAATTAAAAGTCATGACAGTGAAATCTACATCGGATAAGTCCCTAAGATGTCCTTATAGTTTACCAAATATCCAATTAGGTTTATGAGTCTTCCTTTAAGATTTGTTGCGACTTCTTTTCCAAAACGAAACTCAAAACAAAAACTTTTACAATGAGATAGTCAAATACATATTCTTTCCGCGTAAGCAATACAAATATGCCTACAATCATGCAACACTATATTCACTTGGCTTATATCTTGGTATATGAAAATCCACTTTCAACATTTCCTTCTTATAAGGTCAAAATTTCACCAATTTTAAACTTTTTTTTTAACAATGTTTAGATATTAAAAATATTATCAAGCAGAATCTTATTAGTTTTATCTCTGTCGTCGAAAAAAGGGACTATGATGAGAGAGAAACCCACCCCACCCAATTCTCCTCTCTCTCTCTTCCGCCTACCTCCCAAATAACCCAACACGCCCTTCGCCCTCACGACCCAAAGTATCGAGCCACTAGTCCAGGACTCCAGTCAGTTACGGTCCCGCCGTCAATCCAACACCCTATCCCACCTCCCTCCAGCCCCCCCTAAACCGAGTTCTTATAAAGATGCTATTCAGAGTTATGGGCCCAGAGAGGGGCTATATTTATCTAAATACTGTGATGCCACCCCGTAATGTTTGCTTTATGCAGTGACGCCGCCGGAAAACATGAAGGAAAGCGACATTTTTATCCCCAATAATCGAAAAAGAATATTGCCATGGATGACCGCTATAATATGCAAAGCCATGGGAAAATCGTTGTCAAAAGAGTTCTTAAAAAAAGAGCTGCAAAGGAATTGGGGTTGGAAAGGCCCTGTCGACCTAATGGCAATAGGGAAGAGTCTCTATACAGCCATCTGTCCACCCTTAGAGGAAAAGCAAAGGATTCTTTCCGAAGACCCATGGTTCGTGTCCGAAAGCCATATTTGGATGCAGCCATAGGAGCCCAGCTTCAAACACTCAAATGTCATTACATCACATAAACAAATTTGGGCCCATCTCCCTGAAATACCCATTGAGTTCCTACAAAAGGAAATATTGCCGAAAATAGAGAATTCTTTGGGGAAGGTGCTAAAATTGGATACGAACTCCATTGGAGGTGATGAGAGGAGGTTTGCTTCTTTATTCCTTTGGTTCAACAGCTCGAAAAAGCTGCCAGAAGGAGTTTGGTTGGGTAAAACAAGCCAAGAAGTGGTTTCCACCGCCGGCTCAGGGTTTTGCGACCTGTGCCACAATTTTGGGCATCATCAAGCCTCTTGTCAAAAGAGGACAAAGAAAACCGAAGTCAACCAAGGCCCCAAAGGGGATACCAAATTACCCACCTAAAAAGGGGAAATATGGAAGGTAGTGGAAAAGATAAAGAAAATAGAGGAGAGAAGTGGAGCCATCAAGCACGTGACCTAACTTGAGAAGAGGGGACACATTCATTAAAGTAGAAGCTTCCATCTCAGCCAAAAAGAAAGTGAGGAGGGAGAAAATCCCCTGTCAGTATCTAATATCTTCTCTCCCCTCCAAGAAACATGTCAAATTATCTCTCCTCCCAAGGAGGTCACTTCCCCTGCTGTGGCTCCCTACCCTAGTCCGAAACGTGGCAATATTGTTCCTGCCACAACCACCCTCTTATCCTCACCCAACCACCTAATACCACAAAAAACCTCGAAAAGTGCCCCAAAATCTCTACAACCCAAAAACAAACAGCCCTCCCCAGTAACCATTCCTCAAAAAATTAACATCATCAAACCCATCTCCCATAGCATTCCCCCCCCCCAAGACACCATCATTTTATCCCCTCCGTACCCTAAACTACCCTCCTCCCCACCTTCACCGCCGATATCACCACCCCCACTTCATCCACCGGAGCTACAAAGGACCCATACTCCTCAACCGCTATGTCTGTCCCTTGATGCTGGAGAAGAACCCCGACTTCACGGACTTTGTGTATCCCCTCGAAGAGGAGGCATATGTGGAGGATGTGACCTTTTCCAAGTGGAAATCTCTCATGTTCGACCCAAGCTCCTCACCCGAGTTAGCCAAGATGATGCTAATGTATCACCACGATGCATCGGACTTCCTTCCACCCCATGTCCTGCAATTTCAGACGGCATCTCACTTACCACTGGTCATGAAACTTTTCATGATGTGGCTACTATTGAAGGAAGTGAAAAAGGAAATGGAGGATAGGGCAATACTCTAGAATCTCGGGCCTTGGCTCAACGCCACCCCGCTTCTAACCCTTAGACACCTGGTGATCAGGGTAACACACACAACTCAAAGGTTGAACTTTATAAGCAACACCAACGTGTTGGTGGCAGCAAGAATCCAAACCCCACTCATGCAACTCCAAATTTGAGCGAGTTGGGAAGGGGGAAGAGAAAAAAGTGACCCACGAGAGGCCGAGATGGTGCTTTGGCCACAAAGGGGGTTTTGGATGTGTCCCATTACGGGACTCGAAGTGGAAGCAACGGGACAACAAAGGGGGACGTTGTACCAAAGCATCCTAAGTCTACCGTCCATCCCTAGAAATATTTCGGAAAATTTTTGGAACGCATGGGACATAGGTCGGGCTTCATTTAAGACCAACTTTCGGCACCTAATGGACTATCATAACCCGGACATTGCGATTCTTGTGGAAATTTGGGTCAGCCGTGAGCATACTGCGACTATTATGAGTAGCCTTCCCTTGAAGGCATGGTACATGGTGGAGCCGGTGGGATTTGCAGGCAGCATTCTCCTCTTCTGGAAACCCGAAAGGGTGACTATATATATTACGGGGGCAAGTGCTCAAGGAGTTCATGGATTAGTGGAGGTACGTAGCTTGTCTTCGTCTTTTTTAGTATCTGCAATTTATGCTAATCCTAAATTTTATGTTAGAAAATTGGTTTTGGATGAATTGATTGATGTAGCTAAAAGTTTTAATTTACCTTGAGTGTTGCTTGGAGATTTTAATGAAGTATTATGTCAAAATGAGAAGTTTGGTGGTAGGCGCATAAATAGGAAAAGATCCGAGCTTTACACAAACACTATGGATAGTTGTAAGTTGGTATATTTAGGCTTCAATGGCCAAAGTACACTTGGACGAACAAAAGAAAATCCAAACCGATTTTTGAGAGATTGGATCGTGGGTGGGGAAATTTGGAGTGGCTTGAAAAATACCTGAACACTTCTATTTGGCATTTCCCTAGGATTACTTCGGACTATTGTCCTATTTTGTTAAAGTTGGATCATACCCATAAACATTTAGGCCACAAACCGTTTCGTTTCGAACCTATGTGGCTCCTTGACCCAACCTTTTACAATTCGTGAAGTTGGAATGGGAGACCTTAAGGGGCTACAACGAGTTAAGGGAAAACTTAGAGACCTTGTGTAAGGCTATGTCGCAGTGGAACAAAACAACCTTTGGTAATATTTATCTTAGGAATAATAGGGCTAATGCGAGGTTGAAAGGTACACAGTTGGCACAAGCAAATAATCCTTCCTCTAAATTCCTTTCGCATCTAGAAAGTAAGCTTCAAGATGAACTTTTAAATATTCTTACCCAGGAAGAGGCTCCATGGTTGGTAAGAGTAGGATAGAAAGACTTCAGGATGGAGATAGGAACACTCGTTACTTCCATAGGAGTGTGCTCATTGTGAGACAGTCAAACCCCATCATATCCCTTAGAAACTCCGTAGACAATTGATTTATCTGAAGCGGAAGCAATTAGAGACCATATTTCTAAGTTCTTCTTGAACTTGTATTCAACTGAGAAGGTTGAGAGCCTTTGGACTAACAAAGACCATATTCCTTCTATCTTCATTGACTATACTCTCCCCATTTTGGAAATTAGGGCGACCTTGTTTAGTATACACCCGAATAAGGTGATCGGTTCGGGTGGGCTTCATCCCATCTTCTTCCAAAAAGCATGGGATATCCTCGGATATGACGTAGGAAATGCAATAAATGAGTGGTTTTCTAAAGTCCAGGTGCCTGAGCAGCTTTGTGAGGCTACCATATGCTTGATCCCCAAACGACATCCTCCGAAAACGGTTAGGCACTTGCGACCTATAAGCCTTTGCAACACTCTTTTTAAGGTCCTCACCAATATTCTTGTTAACCTTCTCAAGCCTTTTATGAACTATCTAATATCCCCGAACCAAAACAGCTTCACTAAGGGAAGAGGTCCCGAGACCAATCTAGTTGTTGCTTCGGACACTAGTAGAATTAATGCTTATTGTTGCGGTGATATTGCTGCGGTTTTACCCATACGCAACAATATATAACGACAAAAAAAAAGGTAAATTATAAAAGAAATATATTGCTGCGGTTTTTATTAAAAACCGCAGCAATATGGTTGCAACAGTAAGCTTTGGCCAAATAATTGACCTTTTGACCAACCATATTGCTGCGTTTTCTAGAGAAAACAGCAGCAATATATATCCAACGGATTTTTTCAAAAAAGTGTAACATTTTATTCCTGAAATATATTGCTGCGGTCTCTTTCAGAAACCGCAGCAATATATTAAAATAATGTTAAAAAAATATTATTTTAATATATTGCTGCGGTTTTTGTCAGAAACCGCAGCAATATCCCCCGTACTCTGGATCTAAAACACGGGTTTTTTTTTTTTTTGGCTTCACTGTTTCTCTACTTTCTCTCTCTCTATTCGCACTCTCTCACTCTCTCTCTTTCTCTCTACTCTCACACTCTCTCACCATCTTCAAATTTCCGGCGATAAGGTTTCATTTTCCGGCAACAAGGTTTCGGTTTCCGGCGACAAGGGTACCTAACTCGTTTTTCCGGTGGTTTTCGGCCTTTTTGGAGCGGTTTTCGGCCGTGTTTTCGCCCCTCTTTGGTGCGGTTTTCGGCCTTCTTTTGTGCGGTTTTCGGCCTTCTTTTGGTGCGGTTTTCAGCCGGTTTTGCGCTCCTCTACTCGGTTCACAGCCGCTAGGGCCACCTTCCCCTTGTCATATGGTTTGTTTTTCATTAATTCTTATTAATTTTCAATTGTCTTTTTTCATTTATAAAAAAATTGGCTTAAATTGTAGTTAAAAATGCTCAATATAATATATATATATGATTACTTATGAGATTTAAGGATTAAAAACTAAATTTGTGATGATTTTGCTTAAGTTTTTGTATGTCCTAGAATGTTATACAGGATTGTTTTTGCATAAGTGTGGTGAATTGTTTGAAGTGATATATATAATGGGCTTATTTTTGCAATGCCTTCATATTAATAGACTCACCATTGGGAGAGGAAGGGAAATCTAAGGAATGGTTTGGTATTTGTTGTTTGGTTATGACTTGAAATCGCTTAAATGCGATTATTTGTATGTATAATGCGATTGTTTTTTTGCAATGCCTTCATATTTATAGACTCACCAATGGGAGAGGAAGGGAAATCTAAGGAATGGTTTGGTATTTGTTGTTTGGTGATGACTTGGAATCGCTTGAATGCGATTTTTTTATGTACATCATAATGCCTAGATACCCGTTCAAGATTTACTCATTAGGAGTAAGTCTTGAATAGTCCCCGTTTTGGGACTGTTCTTAAACGTCACATCTCACTTAGGTAGTGAACGTGTGTTGATTCTTTGATTCTAAGTGAAATACGGTTAATCATTTCCCTAATTTGTTCTCCGGGTGCATATAAGATAAGCAATTATCTTCATCGTGTACTTGGAGAACTGAAGGGAAATGCTGCCGAATTTTACTTAGAATCAAAGATGATACATGCATTCACTAGTGGGATTGGACGTTTAAGAATGGGTTAGGTTGGAGTGATAAGGACCCAATGGAAGCATGCATTGAATATTAGTTTGTTGTGTTATATTTATGTGAATTTTTTAATTGATAATAAGTTTTAATGGATGTATATATGTGTGGGGGTTTTTAGAAATGAATCGAAGTTGGATGTATGGAAAGCGGAATACGTTGGAGTTCGTACAAGGTGTGAATGAGTTTTGTAAACGTGCTGTAGAGCATCAACAACTTACTTGCGAGGATGAGATATATTGTCCATGTGTTGATTGCTACAATGTGAATACGATTTCGATATTAGGTTAATAAGAGATCATATTATTCGTCGAGGATTTAGAGCCGAGTATTATATTTGGTTATGGCATGGTGAGAAGGGAAAGTATACTCGAAATAGGGTTATTGTTGATGATGGCACTAGTAACTCATTAGAGATTGATATGTCGAATGTTGGGGCGTAGAATGAATTTGTGATTGAAGATCATCATGTTAGGATAGAAGGTGATGATGTTGTAGGTAATGAAAATGATCACGGAGATAATAGTGACACTGAGGATGAAGAGTTTGGTGATGATCGATTAGGTGAGATGTTGGAAGGGGCACGTGACCATTTTAAAGAGCGGTCACGAGTGTTTGACGCTTTGTCCGAAGGCTCAGGGAAACCCCTTTATCCAGGGTGTACAAAATACACTCAATTGAGTGGGGTTTTAACCCTTTTCAACATCAAAGCGAAACATAATTTGACTGATGTAGGCTTCACAGAACTCTTAGAAGCTTTACAAGATATGTTTCCTGAGGGTAATTTATTACCAAAATCCACCTACTATGCCAAAAAATTAATGTGTCCTTTGGGTTTAGATTATGAGCGGATTGATGCATGTCCGAATGATTGCGTGTTGTATCGAAATGAGAATGCAGACCTTTATGAATGTCCGATGTGTGGTAAGTCCCGCTATAAATTGTCGGATGGGGTTGAGCCTGGGCCGGGCAATACGGGTCCTTCTGCGAAAGTGTTGTGGTATCTTCCAATTGTGCCAAGGTTTAGGAGGCTATTTTCTATCAAAGAAGATGCAAAGAACCTAAGATGGCATGCTGATCGGAGAAAGAAAGATGGGATGCTTAGGCATCCAGCAGATTCTCCTCAATGGAAGGCTATAGATTCCAGATATCGGGAATTTGGTCAGGAAGTTAGGAACTTGAGACTTGCATTGTGTACGGACGGAATGAACCCTTACGGTACTTTGAGTAGTCAACATAGTACTTGGCCTGTTCTATTAGTGATATACAATCTTCCGCCATGGTTGTGCATGAAGCGGAAGTATATTATGTTGTCTCTCTTAATTTCTGGGCCTAAACACCCGGAAAATGATATAGACATATATCTTGCACCTCTCATCGAAGATCTCAAAAAGATGTGGGACGAAGGTGTTATGGTATTTGATGCGTATTCCAATGAAGATTTCAGGCTTCGTGCTATGCTATTCTGTACTATAAATGATTATCCTGCTTATGGCAATTTGTCGGGGTATAAGGTCAAAGGAAAAAAGGCATGTCCCATTTGTGAGAATGGTATGGAGGCTACACATTTGCCACATTGTGGGAAACATGTCTATATCATTAATAGGCAATTCCTACATAATTCTCATCCATATCGAAAGAAAAAAGCACCATTTAACGGGTTACTTGAAAATGCTCCAGCTCCTAGACCGTTGACCGGAAAAGAAGTTTATAATCGTGTTAAGGGGATGGGCACAATATTTGGTAAGGGGGTTAAACCTTCGGAAGACGATGGTGTCATTTGGAAAAAAGAGTCTATATTCTGGAGACTTCCTTATTGGAAATACTTACCAGTTAGACATTGTCTCGATGTAATGCACAATGAAAAAAATGTTTGTGATGCAATTATTGGTACTCTATTGAATATGCCGGGAAAAACTAAGGATGGTCTGCAAGTTCGCAGAGATATGGAGAAATGAAAGATTCGGCCTAATTTATGGCCAAAGATTAAGGAAAAAACTAAGAAAGGAAAGGGAACAACAACATATTTGCCTCCAGCTTGTTATACATTGTCTAGGCAAGAGAAACGATTGTTCTATGAGTGTTTATACGGTATTAAGGTTCCCACTGGATACTCATCTAACATGAGAAGACTTGTTTCTTTAAGTGATCTGAAATTAATTGGGCTGAAGTCCCATGACTGTCATATGTTGATGCAAGTGTTTTTGCCGATTGCAATACGCGGGATTCTTCCAAAACATGTCAGGCTCGCCATCACGAGGTTGTGTTCATTTTTCAATGCCATATGCAACAAGGTTCTTGACCCTGATAAGTTGGATGCTTTGCAAAATGAGGTGGTGATAACACTTTGTCAATTTGAGATGTATTTTCCACCTTCTTTTTTTGACATTATGGTTCACTTAGTCCTTCATTTGGTAAGAGAGATTAAACTGTGTGGTCCTGTGTTTTTAAGATGGGCATACCCTTTTGAGAGACATATGGGTTCTTTGAAAAAGAAAGTGAGGAACCCAGCAAGACCAGAGGCGAGTATTATTCAAGGAACAATTGCCGAAGAGGTTGGAGGATATTGTTCTTCTCATTTTGCTAAGGTCAGTGACGATAGGCCTTCCAAAGTCCAGACACGAGGGAAGGTTAGAAGGCAAGGGTGGTGTCGGAATGCGACATATTTCACCTTCATTGAGTGAGTTGAATAAAGCTCATCTTTTCGTGTTGCACCATGTTACTGAAGTTAATCCATACTTAGAGAGACATATGCGTGAATTGCGCCACAAAAACCCGTCAAAAGGGGGAGAGGGCATTGATGAATGAGCATAACAGGTCTTTCATTGATTGGTTCCATAATAAAGTAATTGGTGAATTGTCTGCAAACGACCATCATGTACCCGATACAATTAAATGGTTGGCATACGGTCCACGTGACGCTTTTTAAATCGTATGAGGGGTATGATATCAATGGATTTACCTTTTACACCGAACGTCAAGACAAGAAATCGAAGGTGGTACGAATTGTGGGGTTTCAATGGTTGCATCATCTAGGGAGTATGCGAGTGCAAAGGATAAAACTCCGATTGATGCTACACAATCATATTATGGGATCATTCAGGAAATATGGGAGCTCGATTATTGTGACTTCACTATGCCTATTTTTCAATGCAAGTGGGCGGATAATAGACGTGGTTTGCGAAAGGATGAGTGTGGTTTTACTCTAGTCGATATGAGTCGTCTGCGTGACACTGAAGAACCTTTTATCCTCGCATCACAAGCAAAACAAGTGTTTTATGTATCTGATCCTGTAGACACTCAGTGGTGCATTGTTGTTAATGGTAAAAGGCGAATTTTAGGAGTTGGTGATGTTGACGATGAAGAAGAATATGATAAGTTTGATGATATACCCCCTTTCTCAATCCCAAGTGATGATATGATGGATGTGTATGATACTGAAAATAGTTACATGCGAGTGGATCACCAGGAGGGTATAACGGTCATCGAGCAACCTATTGACCAAAATTAAAGGTAAAAAATGTTCTATATGAGTAATTTGAATACTAAATTGATGTACTTATAATAGATTTCATTACAATAATGTGTTGATATATATTGTTTTAAATTTTGTTAACACTTTTTGTTGTTTCTATGTATATGTTACATATATGGCTAGTGACGGTTCGAGCGATCAGTCATCGGATTCCGATGCACCATTTCACCCGGAAAAGGAGGCCGATCGGGGGAGGACAACGATCGTGCTTGCAGATGCGTTTGATGCTTGGATGGAAAGAATGGAAGTAGAAGCCGATAGAAATGCTTTACTTGACATTGAGGTGACATCGATCCACGTCGCCCACCCCCTCGGGTTCGCGATTATTGTAATATTGAATATGTCATTTATTTGTTCATTCTCTAATTCATAGTTTCCTTATTTTGATTCTTAGATCCTCGTCAGACCACTGCATATTATGGTGCACAAGGGATGGGGAAGAAGTCAGGTGGGAAGACAAAGGCAGCTAAAAAGAGTAAAAGAGGTCCCACGATGAATCTCCACAACACAGAAGATATGTTCTTACAGTTTGATGAATTGGGGAGACCAACAGGTAATTATTGATTGTAAGATAGTTATAATTTACCATGCTTAGGATTTAATGTTTGTATTTTGTAATTGTTTTTTCTATTAGGCACGTGGAGATCCAAGTATGGTATTTGGGTCGGTCTTTCTATACGCAGGCTTAACATCAATTGGAAATGGAAAAACATTTCTCCTGCCTTGTTGAAATATATCTCATTTTTATAATAAAAATATCCATATTGCTGCTGTTTGTCTCAGAAACAGCAGCAATATGTTTGTTTTAAATAATAATAAACAGGAAATATTGCTGCGGTTTCTTCTCAAAACCGCAGCAATATGTTTTAATATTGTTGCGGTTTAAAACCGCAGCAACAGATTAATTACCTATTGCTGCGCCGTTAATTGCTGCGCGGTCAAAACCGCCGCAATAGGCCACTTAAAGACCGCAGCAATAAGCATTTATTCTACTAGTGGGAGGTGCTTCATTCGATGTCAAAGAAGAAAGGGCAGTTAGGGTGGTTTGTGTTGAAAATTGACCTAGAAAATGCCTATGACCATATGGAATGGAGTTTCATTAGGGATTGCCTTCATAAACATGGTTTAGATGGAAAAACATAAGTTTAATTATGGATTGTATCTCCAAAGCATCCTCCTCTATTCTAATTAATGGGAGGAAGGGGGAAAGCTTTAGGCACTCTAGGGGTTTCCGACAGGGTGACCCTATGTCTCCTTACCTTTTCAACCTTTGCTTAGAATATCTCCCCCATATGATTAGTGAGGCATGTAGGATTAATATGTGGACCCCTTTTTGGGTTGGAAGGAAGAAGGTTCATATTTCCCACCTAATGTTTGCTGATGACCTTTTCATGTTTAGTAGAGTGGATGAGAGTACTGCGTTCACGGTCCGCCAGGTCCTTAAGAACTTCTGTGATATCTCAAGGCAAAAAAGTAACGAGGATAAAAGTAGACTTGCCTTTTCTCACAACCTAAAAGAGGAGGATATAACCCTATTACAAGAGACTCTTAATATTCGAAAATCTGTAGATTTGGGTTTATACTTAGGCCTCCCCTTATCCCATAAAAGACCTTCTAGAGCGCAAGTTCAATTTGTGGCGGAGAAGGTAAGAAGTAAGTTAGCGAAGTGGAAAACAAAGTTCATAAGTAAGGCTGGAAGACTTTGCTTACTCCAATCCACCCTGTCCACTATATTTTCTTACTATATGTAAGCCACTGTTCTCCCTAAGATCACTCTTGGTAGCATGGACAAGATCTCCAATGATTTTCGGGGACACGGAGGATCATAAAACGCGTCCACCTTGGTAATAGAGTGTCTACTTTCTTGCCCAAGGATGAAGGAGGTCTTGGGATCCGAAGCCAGACTGCATTAAATAGAGCTAATGTGGCGAAACTGGGTTAGAAAATGTCTCATGGGGCATCGAGTCTAGCTAAAGATTGTATCTTTGCTAAATACATACATAAAAACCATATTACAAAATTTAAGTATGGATTTCCTGTGTGAAAGGGGATTGGGAAAGGTTGGGAATTACTAGCCAAGAATAGCTCCTAGGTCATAAGGAATGGGTCAAATACTAGTGTATGGCATGATAATTGGATGGGAATAGGCCCTTTGTGAAATTTTGGGGTGGGGCCTTTGTCGAGTAGAGAAATCCTTTTAACTCTTAAGGATATAGTCCGTAATAACCAGTGGGATTTCAATCCTTTATCCATACCATTACCCGAAGATATTGTGAATATAGTTAAGTCCATTCCTACTCCCCAGGCCACTCGTGGAGCAGACCTTCCAGTGTCCAATTTCGCGGTAAACTATTGGTTCTCTATTGCCCTAGTTTACCAGGAAAGCCTTAGATTTATCCCAAACATACCCCTTGTAACCAAATCGCATGCTAACAAGGTGTGGAAAGCTAAGATACCCTCGAAATTAAACTTTTTCTTGTGGCTTGTGTGGAAGGACCGTCTCCCTCACAATATGCTTCTCTATACCCATCAGATCCTATCCCACTCTACTTGTGCGTGTCGTAATGCATTCTCGGAGAATTGCTTCCACCTTCTCCGGGGATGTGATCTCCCGAGGCTAGTCTGGCTACTTTATAGTCTTGACCCGAGTATTAATGTTGGGGACAACCAAGCTTGGATCCCCAGCAATCTAGATGGTAAGATCGCCACTCAGGGCCTTGTCTGGGGACTTCTATTTCCCTGAATTTGTTTTGAGCTTTGGAAAGCAAGGCATTCCCTTGTTTTCGAATAAATTCAGCGTCCAGACCCAACATTCATCATCTCGCGTGCCTCTAAGCAGGCGCGGGCCTTTGTTAAGGCCTGCACGCACACCCCTAACTCTATGCTTCCTAGTTCCCATCCCACTATGTGCTTCCCCTCTACTATTCAAATCCCCTGCCTGCCCAGCATCCCGACCCATAGTGTAATGATCCATACGTATGCCTCCTTTCACGACCCTATCTCTCATGTTGGTACTGGAGGGTTAATTAGGGACTCCAAGGGTACTTGGGTTATGGACTTTTATAAACAAACGTATGCTCTAAACATTGTGTTAGTGGAATTGCTTGGACTTAGGGAAGGGCTCTTGCTTGCGTTATCAAATAATATGTTAGATATTTGTTGTGCATCGGATAGTCTCCTAGCCACCCAGTTGCTCCACAAGCAGCCATCAAGGGTGGATATGTTCACAAACATAGTAAAGGAGTGCAGGGAGCTCCACAGTCGGTTTAAAGAGGCTCGGATCGTGCACGTGCCTAGAATGCGGAACAAGGTTGCGGATAGCTTAGCAAAGAAAGCTTATAAGGTGGATGATAGCATGAATGTAACTAGGATTTTCTCTACCCCGCCCCCTTGTTGCATGTTTGAGTACATCTCGGATTGTAATAACGTTGTTGTTGGAGATACTTAATAAATATTATGTTAGTTTGTTCACCAAAAAAAAAAACTATAGTGGTCATGATTTTCAAGGTCCCATAGATGCTAGCTTGCTCTGAAAGCTAGGTGGCATGACTTTCAAGCTCCCATATTAATTATTATGTCGTTTGGCGCATGCTTCTCTTTTAGCTGAGGATTATTCCTAGAAAATCTGTCAACTAAGAGAGGTTATAGATGGTCATGCTTCGAGATATAATTACTTTTTTTTCTTTGATTACGAAAGATAATTGGTACGAAGACCAACACCTGTTAGGTTACTAGCCTGCAGGTCAAACCAGCTCAGATGTTGGGTACAAGGTTAAACATCCCAGAAGACAATAGGTCTAAAGGCCCATTATATTGCCACCACAAGTGAATGCTTCAATATATTGTTGGGATGAGGATTCGAACCCTGGGCAATACCATGGAATTTTGGGTGATACTCCACTGAGCTAGCACCTCTCCTAATTACTTAATTACCGAGAAAAGACAAGATAACGAAAAATTATAATGGAAATAACATATAATCCCTCGTGTACGTGTTTCTTTGTAATACTTATACTTGTTTCTTTCTAAATTCTAATCATATACTGTACTTATTTATTAGTTTCTTTAGGTAGGTAAGATGTAAGGTCCTCAGAGACATGAACTAGGGATGGCAATGGATCCCAGACTCGCTCCACATCCGTTTTATAGGATTTGGATCTTTGAAATTTTAGATCTAGTGGATTCACCCGAGATCCGCTGGGTTGGATTTGGATTTGGATCTCACTTTTGAGATCCAAATCCAACCCGTGGATCCATTATATATTGTGAAATATATTATCACAAGTATAATTAAGTGATAATATATAATTTTTATGATAAAGAGAATAGCATAGTCTCGTTAATGTCTTTTTTATTGTAAAATGAACTAAGTGATTGATAATTCTAGTTACAATAATAATCTTTTAGGTGTTCTTTTTTTCAAGTAAAAAAAGAATTCATGTGGATCAAGATCCAAATCAGTGGATCAACATATCGAATGGATCTGGATTTGGATTTGACTTTTTCTATCCAACGGATCCGGGTCAGATCCATATCCATGTATAATGATAAGGATCTGGATCCACTAGGATCCAGTCTAGTTCCAACTCGTTGCCATCACTAGCCGGAACCTGTTGCAGATCAACCCAATCCGGGAGATCTTATCTTCTAACGTGTCCTAGTGGGGATTAAATGTACTTATTTGTTAGTAAAATTTACTAAAAGTTGATATTTTAAATATACGCAATGAAGAAGCTCTAACAAGATGATGTATGATATGCTTTTATTACTGAAACTGCGGCAACAAATAACAAAATGTGACCATTAAACATAAACTTAGGTATAGCAGTCTCGAACATATGGTGAAGTAAAGAAGAAGAAACAATATACATACCGCCATTGTAATGGAAATGTAAGCTGCTCCATCAACCATGCAAATGGAGTATTCTCCAAAAGGGCTATTAGGCTCATTGCATATCGCTGGGATGAGTATGAGAGGCAAGTTCCTTAAATTTCCTGTTCATTTGTATTTGGGAACAACTTTATCGAGGTTAATCACGGGGAAAAACATGTAATTCAACTAAAAAACAAGGGGCATCTTATACTTCCTCCTCCCTTCTAAGTAGTATTAATTATAACATAGTGTGATTAGGATTCACCTCACACCCACACACAAAATGTAACATAAACAAAAGTGAATATGCATTACACCGGCTTAAAAGAAAAAAAAAGGAGTAGTGTGTATCGTGTAATAAACCTGCTGTACAACAACCAATTACAATGCCTTGCAAAGGAAGTGATGGTTTAGCGATCTTGATTAGTATCCATCCCAATGTTGATCCGATAACAAATGCAATTAAAATGTTTACGGGCATGAACCACCTACAGAGAGTCATAACTCATAAATAATCATAGGGAAATTCGCAATGGTAGGCCTCAGTTTTCCTAATTTTCCCAATAGTAGACTAATTATTGGAAATCATACTTGTTTTTTAATAGCTGAATAAGAAAGTGGAAAAGGAAGGATTAGTATGATTATGAACTACTCCCTCCGTCCCGAAAGATCTGAACACTTGTTGGGACACGTAGTTTAAGGTGATAAGTTGTGGTGTGGTTATCAAATGTTATTTTATTTAAAAAGGAGATGTGATAGGAGTTGGTGGGGTATTTTTTATTAGAGGAGAGAGAAAGTTGTGTAACTTTTTATTGATAAAAGGTAGAATGTGGCCAAACATGTGTAAGAGAAATAATATATTAATGGTGGGACCATGCCAAAAATGGAATTGTTCAAACTAATTTAGAAAGTATTCATACTATTTTGAGATGGAGGTAGTATGAATATACCCATCTAGGAAAAGGAGACCACTATTGTTACTACTTTTACTCTATCCTTTATGAGAACTTTAGATTGATGAACATGAGTAACATGAAGAGGATAATGAATTAAATGGCAAGGAGTAAGAAAAAAGTGAACTTTCATCTGCTACTTTGCTGTCAATGTAGGAACATTTTATCGTGTCCAATGTATATGTGGGTGGAAGATCTTTAAGATGAAACTAACTTGCTTGCTGGTAAAGAGGGCTAGACTTCACAAAATCAGCAGCCTCCTCCTCCCTCATGTCTCGAAAGAATAGCATCATAAAGTATGTCTTTCCTAATACATGTTCCCTCACTCAATTATTATTTTAAGATAAATCTCCCATATAATACCTCCCAAAGCTAGATTTTCAAATAAATTCAACTACATATTATAAACAAAACTTTAACCCATATCAGATGTTCACAATTGCACATAATTCGTGCAAAACACAAATCTGGTGAACTAAAAATCGAACAACAATACTCGGCTACACAAATATGCAATTAAATTTGAGTTTAAATAGAACAGTAGTATGCACAATGTATTTAACCAATTCTAATTTCACACTAGTAAATATTCCTTCGTGAGTTTGTATTTGTATCACACTATCACTTCTTAAAAACTAACATCAGACATCATATGACATCCGAAACAAGTCTGATTCCCAATAATTAGTCTACTATTGGAAAAATTAGGAAAATTGAAGCCTAGCAATAGGGAAAAAAAGTTGAATCTACCATTGGGAATTCTCAAGAATAAGAGCCTACCATTGGGAATTTCCCATAATCATAATAATCATGAATGATAGTAGGAATTAAGCATCACAATTCACTTATTGCAATCAATACAAACATAAATCTATTTGATGATCGATCAAAATACATAATTTATTAGATATATTTGATACTCGAAAAAAAAGGATTTAGTATAAACTATGTCTTTTGGAATCTTTTTTAAGGAGACTTTGTGGGAACACGACCTATCAGTTTTCACCTTTTTTTTATAAAACAAACTACCTAATGCTTCCTACTCTCACTTTTACTTGCAACAGTATTTGAGATTTTGTACTATTGACTTGCATTTGACCACCATTGGTGATTTATATGTAAGGCAAACTATAATCATGTGGGATCTTTTTAGATTTGGGTCAAAGTATATTTTCACAATATCTAATTTTTATAATTTTTACATATCTATGATAAGAGATATGAAGATTAAATGTTATGCATTGGCCAATGTGAAAGTCAACATGTTGCAAATAAAACTGAACAGAGGAAGTAGTTTTTTTTTTTAAATATTATTATAAAGTTTTTTTTAGTGGCACTACCATATGGTGAAAACCACTCATGAATTCCATCGGTGGAGTTAAAAGAAGAATTGTCGCTAATTCTAAATTTTGGAAACCTTGATTTGCAATCTTCTAACGACCCAAATTCCAAATTTTCTCACTAAATTGATAAACCCTATTTTCCAAAATGCTTGAAAAATATCATCGCTAACCCCAAATTTTGTAATTTTTAAAATGATATGCAATTACTTGTTGCTTAATGTATAATTTGAACACTCTTGGTATATTCGATTCAATGCTACGAATAGGGAGATTGATACGTGCATGGAACTATCTTTATTTGCTTTCTTAGGATGTTGCATGGTTTTACTTTACTATTAAAGTGAAGGTTTTACATGTAACCAAAAATATGTCTTTTATTGTTATTGTTAGTTAAGTTAGTTAATTAAATTAGTTTAATTACTCAAAGGTCCGAGAAATCAACTTGTAAGTCATTTACTTAAGCTTCAAGTAGATGAGTTGTCATGATTTGTAATAAGGAAAGATGAGTAGTCTAGTTAGGCATGTGGTTTTTGTAAGATTTATGGAAAATTTTGCAAAGCTTGCCTAAATCAAATGTTTCCTTAAGTTGTGGTAGATTCTAAGCTAGTTTTAAGGGGAAACTTTCCTTAAGTTGTGCTACATTCTAGGAGGAAAATTTCCTATTGTTTTGCTTTGGAAATCCGGCTATGATTTAGCTTGGAGGGCAAGGATTATTTGCTCATCCTATATAAGTGCACGTCTAGTCCATAATCAATAAGCGTGTGATGAATTTCAGTTTGATTAATTATATTGTAAATTATTATTTACGGAGTGAATCCAAACTGTCGTATGAGTGAATCCACAAAAACCTAGTTCATCTTGAACTTCGATTAGTTAGAGTTCTCCATATCCTTCCTTGCTTCGATTAGTTCACCTTTGATTAATTCTAGACGTGCACTTATATTCAACAAAGTATTCGACTTCCACCATTAAATCCACCCAAGTTTATTCAAGAAAAGCTAAACTACAACCCTAAGAGTCTATAACCACTACAACAAAATAAGACATGGACAACAGTGTAAAACCATTGCCTAATATGAAAAAAGTGTTGCCTTAATGCTAAGGCAACAGATATGAGGCGTTGTTTTTACTCCCGTTGTCTATTCTTAAGGTAACACATTTTAATTCAAAGGCAACAGTTTTGAAAGCTAAGGCAAAAATAGACCTAAGGCAACAATTTTACAAAGACAACAGATTAAAATTGTTGCCACCTTTGACAACATTTCAAATAGGTCACCCTATGACATAATATGCAACAACTTTTTACTGTCATATTTGCTAGGAATGATTCAAAAGTGTTGCCAAATATTTTAAATGCTATGCCTTAAAAGTGTTACCCATAACATGAACAATCTACAATATATTGCCTATTTTTGTTCTATTGTAAGTAATTTTATATTCCTGTAATTAGCTGGATAAGCTGATAAATGTAACATTCTAGTGTTGTAGCCTAATAACGTCAGAGTATCAATCTGTTGAACATCAATATATGTAACAAGCAAAATCACGTTCTTCTAAAATCATAAAAATCCAAAAACAATATCAACATGATCCGAAATCCATCCTGTTTTTTAGCGTATATTGCAAGCCACTAATATCTAATGTAGTAGATAGTTTGAAAAAAAAACAAACACAAACAAAAGAAGAATAACAATAGAGAAGCTAATGTAGGAATCATCTTAGATCTTCTTAATTTTCTTCATCTTCATCATCATCATCATCATCATCATTATCATCTCCTTCATCATCATCATCATCATCATCATCATGTCCTTCATCATCATCATTATATCCTTCTTTTTCTTCTTCTTCCACGATTTTCAAATGCATTCCCTGCAAAAGTAAATAAAAAAACTATTACAAATGTATCGATTTAGATTTATTAAAATATTCACTAAAGAATATAAAAACAAAAGGCACTAACAACAATTCTATATATTGTTAGTCAAGGGATGAGGTTAACATAGGATCAGGTAAAGGAATGTGAGATTGAGATAATGACTTGACCAACAATGTTGCACAAACAGGTTTGGAAAGGTTTGTGCAAGATTGAGGATGACCTTTATGGGAGAATTAGGACTATAACATCAATAAAATGTACTAGGCAATAAAGCATCATGAGTTTAGAGTTGCCTAGAGCAAGGAACTTGGTGTAGATACTCAATCCCAAAATACAGGTTTATCTAATGGATCATGCTAAGGAGGCTTCAAACAAAAGACAGACTTGGTAGGATTGGCCTATGTGATAATTCTACTTGTGCTGTGTGTAATGAAATAGAAGAAACACATCTGCATTTGATCTTTCAATGTAGATTCAGTGCTAATTGTTATGATTAGATTAGGATCATATTAAGCAATAGCTGGGGATCCACTATCCTAGCTGTGACATATACAGAGATACAAAGAAACTGCAAACATAGTGCTGGCAGAAGGAAGGTCTATGCAGCAGAACTAGCAACTACAACCTACCAACTTTGGGAACACAATAATGATATGGTTTGGCTGAACGTGAATACTTTAGTTAGCATAGTTCAATGTATACAATTCTCCATAAAAAAAGGGAAAATTATCTATGGCAACCCCGTACTATACGACTTTTTCTAAAATGACCCTCTACTTTGCAACCCTCTCTAAATGCAATTTTTGGGACTTTTCTTGACGAAAACTTGATAGACAATTTTGTTCCTTTTCCTTTGTTTTTTTCTCATACCCAACAATATAAAGAGATAGCAAATACTAGAGTACAATGACTAATTTTCTTCCTGCACAGCCCTAGAATCATAAATGGAGAACCCAATATCTTCAAAAAGTTTGAATTCAACAAATCCTATTGTAGAACAAATAAAAAGAATCTGGAGTATTAAGCTAAGACATGGTTCCTTTATACGCACTTCTTTTTTCCGAAGTAGCAATGTCATTGGGTTTTCGACCCAAACAAATTACTTTATATCTCATGCCCGATTAAATAGCTAGCACAAAACTGCCGAAACAAGCAAACCTTTAGTCCAGTTCCAAGGATAAAGGACTTAAGTATTAGAGACTGATGATAGCAATATATATGTGAAGTCACTCACTGCTAACTGAACTATTAATAAGAATGCACGCAGTAAATCTCAGCAAGCACATCTAGTGAACTATTAACTATATAATTTAGAAAAGGAAAACGTTGTACCTTAGATTTAGAAGTTGAAGAACGAAGTCGAAGTATATCTAAAGAATCAGCATCCTTTTCAGATTGGTCATCATGGAGTAAGTAGTCAAACATGCTTAGATCGAGAGACATCTGAGGATTTTGTGGCTGAAACTGAGAAAAAAAGGATCGAAGTCCGTTAGCGAACTCCCTCTCGTCTTGTTGTCGCTTACCATTATAATCTTTTTGTATAGCTTCTATATCCTGAGCATGTTTATTTTCAAGCTCCTTCACCATTGCCTTTTGCTTTAATTGAGTAGAAGAAACACCCCTTCCATGAAGGTTCAATCGACTTTTCTTCTTGTCATTAGAGCCAATAATAGTAGAAACCACATTCTCGACATCCTTCTCAGAATCTAGTCCTTTAAGTTCATTCTTGTTTTTCAGGGAAAAAAGAAAAAAGAATTAGTACGAACAAAATATAGTGCAACCAATATAACCATAAGAACTTTGAATGAATCTTACAATTAATTTGTCCCTTAGGTCGTCGGGTTTGCGCTTTGTCAGCTTTTCCTTGCGAGTTTCTATCAACATTTCAACTAAAGTGGGATTCTTTGTTGTGTTTCTATCCTTTTTCTATGCATGAGAAATGAGTGCAAATGATATTGATGAAGAAATAAAAGCAATTAATGCTGAAAGTGAGGTAAAGATACCAAACATACTTACCCACTTATTTCGAACCCTAGCAAAACTCTTTGGTCCTGAAGTATGCATAATGTTCTTCTCCTTTCCAACAAGACGATTAGCTTTATTTTTCATACAACGTTCCTACAATTAGGATGCAGTAAGTAGATAACCTCTTTGAGAAAAAAAAATATATTAGACATTCTAAAAGAGGAGCAAAAGAGACTTTACAAATATAATTACCTGATATTTGGGATCTTTCCAAATTTTCAACAAATCCTTAAACATGGCCTTTGGGACCTGTTTTGGTTTGTACTTCAACCTTTGTTTATCATTGTCATATTGAAGAAAGTGTTGCTTTTTCAAGCTACACTTGTACTGTCTCCAACAGGAGCCAATAGTTTGCAAAACCCACTTCTTGGCCTCAACTGGAATAATATAATGTTTCTGCAATAATGAAGCAGTAAATAATTCCACATCTATTATGTAGTTGGCGCAAACTTTCTACGAGTCTATGATGTTAGTAAATACATAGTAAACCTATGTACAAAGGTACATTCTAAACAGAAAGCATCGCTAGATAATTATTTAACATCATAGACTCATAGAAAGTTTGCGCCAAACTTCCAAACTCCTTTCAATAAATGTACTTGTCTAATTAGAAAGTTTACGGGCAATGACACCAATCCTTATAAATTGTTGCTCGGGATACCAATGCACAATTACTTGTTAAATAACATACCAATGTAGTGCTCCTTGTCAGTTTTGAATTCCAACTTAATAACCAATAATCCTTAATCTTTGCGAATAACATACGCTCATTAAAGTATTTCTATGTACACAACAATGGAAATGAGTTTCTTTAAAACATGAAAGTACTCAACAAATACGCAGCTGAATCAATTCTTGATATAGAAACCCTTTTTGAGGATCATATCTTTCAGTCAATTGCCAATTCAATCAAAGATACAATGAAGATGCACAAACAGATTCAGATAATTAATTCATCACAAAACAACAATGAGCAATCACTAAATAATACTTTATAAGTCCAAAAAAAAAGAATCATAACTTACAGTGACATAATCCCATAGTTCATCTTGCTTTTCATTCCTCAACTTCGTCCAGTTTGGAATTGTTAAAGGTAGTACATTGGCTTTACGAGCTATTGTTCCCAGGAAGCTAATGAACTCATTGCATGTCTCATCATCTGGACCAACAGGTTGACCATACTCATTCAAGGTAATTTTCAAGCGTTCTTCTTCACTTCTTCCATAGACTTTATGACACATGGTGGGACCTCTTCTTGGCTTTTCAGTTACAACTGTCTCTGAAAAGCAGTTCATAGCATTCGAAAATTATTAATACATAATACAACTAGACATTATTATTAAAAGACTCAACGAGAAAGAGGACTTACCCTTATCTTTATTTGTGTCATTTTTACTTAAGTGTCCCACTGTAGATGCTACCATTTCATGCTGTGATGCAAGATCAGAAGAAGAGGAGCCATGAAGTTGAAATTCTCGTTGACGCTTCTTAAACGCCATTGCCATAGCCATTGCTTTTGGAATCAAATTTTTTTTTTTTTAAATCTGCAGAACATGCATGATAAAGGAAAGAAAAAATATACAAAACCCAAAACATGTAATACATTATACAGTAAAAACTGAAATGAACTTCTGATAGATAAATATAAACTTAGAAAAAGATGAATGGAAATAGTAAAGCATACAAAAAATATAAAGTGCAAGTAGGAAAGGTTTCAAAGTATCCTAATAAGGTCCATAAAGCCTACGAAAGAAAAGAACAATAATGATTAAAAATAATAAGATAAAAGATTATTCTACATTTGGATGCATAAAATCCCACAAAGTGTCATCTTCAATTTCATCATCTGAATCATCAATTTCCAGATCTAGTTGCGCGTCTAGCATGCGCGTTGGAACATCAACAGTTATAGCAGGCAAGTCCTCTTTACTCCAACTAACATCATGATCTTCGATGGGTGTCCCACTTTGAACACCATCACTAGCAGATTCAGTCCAATAAGAGACTCCAACATTGGCATTGGAATCTTCACTCATATCGAACAAGTCTCTAGGGATAGTCTCCATGACATAATACCATTGTTTTTCTATGGAGTCTTGCACATAAAAGACTTGGCTTACTTGATTAGGCATGACAAAAGGGTCATTAGAATAGCATAGCCTACTGAAATTAGCACGTGTTGACCCGTACTCATCTTGCTCTACTTGAAACCATCTACAGCGAAACAATACCACTTTAAAGTGTCCAAAATAATCCAATTCAATAATATCCTCTACTACTCCATAATATTTAACATCCCCAACAATAGGATTTCGGTCCCTAGAACTTGCAAAACTCGGTGTTGAAGATGTTGAAGAAACTCCACTACATTGAGTTTTCCTCTTCGATTCATGTCCAATTGTATGAAATTTATGACCATTTATGAAGTAGCCTTTAAAACTTCTAACAGTATAATCAAGACCTCGTGATAAAGCTTTTAAATCTTTAGAGACATTTTCGTCATCTTGTACACGGTCCTTGAACCATACTGCAATTTCATGACCGTGGTCTTGTGCTCTCACCCACCTACTCCGCTTACCTCGTCTACCTTGATTTCTTTGACTATTCACTAACTCTTGATGTTCTCTGCATTGATATTCCAAAACAGATTACTCGTATTAGCTAATCAAAAATTTGAACAAAGATTTAAATTTTGATTTTTTTTAAAAAAAATGATATGAAATTACTTTCTGACCTTCTGTAATCATCAATCTGATCGCAATTAAAGAGTACATAACGGTGGGCCTTTGTCCAAGTATCTTCATCTAAAGTAATCTTTTTGCCTTTATTTTTCATCTTCACTCCTAAAGGACGTCCAGTGTTAGGGAAAAAGCTAGCATCTTCGAAGGAGGCACTATCGTCATCATTCCTGGATGCTCGATTCAACTTTGAACTAAAATCATCATGAAGATATCGAGAGCAAAAAACAAGACATTCTTCTGCCAAGTAACCCTCTGCAATGGAACCTTCAGGCTGACTTTTGTTTTTTACATAAGACTTCAATTTACCCAAGTACCGCTCCTTCGGATACATCCAACGACATTGAACGGGACCCCCAAGCCTTGCTTCATTAACAAGATGAATTGAAAGATGAACCATTATGTTAAAAAAGCTAGGTGGGAATATTTTCTCAAGTTGGCAAAGAATTTCTATGATTTCAGATTGAAGATGGTCAAGATCTTTAGGCTTAAGAACTTTCTTACATAGACCCCTAAAAAAAGATCCTAGCCTAGTGAGAGTCGATGCTACTTGCTTAGGTAATGTGTTCTTTATAGCAACATGGAGCAAATAATGAAGCATAAAGTGAGCGTCATGACTCTTATAACCTGCTATCTTCTGCTCATTGGATTGAACACATCTAGAGATGTTGGATGCACAACCATCGGGAAATTTAGCCCCTTTTATGACACTACAAAACAATTCTTTTTCATAAGAAGACAAGGAGAAGCAAGCCTTGGAATATGAACGTTTCCCTCTGTTGTTAGTTCTCTTTGGATGAAGTTCATTTCTTATACCCATATCTTGTAAATCAAAGCGGGCTCCTACATGGTCCTTAGTTTTTCCAAGAATATCAAGCAAAGTTCCAAGAATACTATCACAAATATTTTTTTCAATGTGCATAACATCAAGATTATGACGCAAGGTATTAGTTTTCCAATAAGGAAGTTCAAAGAAAATCGACATCTTTTTCCAAGGAAAGTTCTTTCTGCCCTTCTTTTGAGTTTTCCCGAACTTATTTTCAAACCCTTCTAGATCTTTCAATACATCGGATCCTGACAAAGAAGAAGGGGAAGGCCTTGTCTCTACTTTACCATCAAAAGCAGCCTTATTACGACGCCAAGGATGGTTTTCATTTAACCATCTACGACGTCCCATGTAGCACATTTTCTTAGAAAATTTCAAGTATCTCGACCATGTCTTATGATTACAACAAGGGCAAGCAAATTTTCCTTTAGTGCTCCATCCGGACAGCATTGCATAGGCAGGAAAGTCACTGATTGTCCATAGCAATGCTGCCCTTAATGTAAATGTTTCATCTTTAACAGCATCATATGTGTCAATTCCAACTTCCCATAGCTCCTTTAATTCTTCAATCAATGGCTGCAAATAAACATCTATGTCATAGCCTGGAGAACGAGGACCAGGTATGATCAAAGACATGTTATTGAACTCAGACTTATTATATAACCAAGGTGGAAGATTGTAGATTGATAAAACAACTGGCCAAACACTATGTGAGACACTCATAGTTCTGAACGGGTTGAAACCATCACTCATTAGACCAAGCCTCACATTTCGGAGCTCACTTGCAAATTGACGATGTGTAGAATCGAAAGCTTTCCAAGCTTGTCCATCAGCGGGGTGCTTCAATTTTTCATCTTTCTCTCGACCATTTTCATGCCATGTCATGAGCTCAGCGGTCTTAGAACACATGAATAGCCTTTGCAGGCGAGGTTTAAGAGGAAAATAACGTAAGACTTTTGCAGGGGCTCCATGGTCAGGCAATGCACCTTCCTCTTTTTGTTTCTCATCTAATTTCCACCTAGAAGCTTTACAAACATGGCAAAACTTATCGTTTTCACGCTCTTTCCAATATAGCATACAGTCATTAGGACATGCATCAATTCTTTTGTAATCAAGCCCGAGGTTTTTCACCATCTTTTTAGCACAATAAAAAGAAGTGGGAAGTTTTGCAGATGGAAAGGCAGCACATAATAACTTCAACATATCATCAAAAGAAGAATTGCTCCACCCATTAACACATTTCAAGAGATACAACCGCACTGTAAAGGAAAGCACTGAAAAATCCTTACAACCTAGATATAATTCTTCCCGTGCATCCTCTAACAACTTATAAAATTTTTTAGCACTCTCATTAGGACCTTTGTGAATTCATCAGCTTCTGAGCTTGAACCTCCTATAACATCCCTGAAGATGTCATTAATCATCTCATCCATATTGTCCTATGTGTTTTGTGTATCCTGCTGCACACTTTCCCTAGAAGAAGACCCCGCAGTCAATCCCTCACCATGAAAATTCCACACTTTATACCTCTTGTTAAATTTGTGACCAATCAAATGATCGAAGACCACCTCTTTAGTGAACCAAAATCTATTAACACACTTCGTACAAGGGCATAAAATTTCTGGTTCATCATCTTCCTCAACGTCCATGGTTGCATTTTGAAATGCAAAATCAAGAAAATTCTGAACTCCTTTGATATAGTCTTCGGCACTTTGAGGTGAATCAATCCAATCTTTATTTAAAATTTCCATACCCTAATACTCAATAACATATACAATTATAATGGAAACAAATAAAGAATCGATATATCTATCTAGGCATAAAGGGAGATATGTTATAAGGAAAAATGTATTCACACAAACTTTAGAAGTAAACTTTAAAAGTAGATTCAATTAATATCAAAACACAATTTTACAAAAAATATTACAAGACTTTGGTTAATATGAAGTGTCAGTGTCCAAATGTCAAACGTTAACACAGGTATTTGAGGTACGATAATGAATCCAGATAACATAGCCTTTAAAAACTCGACATAGGTAGTAGCACAAAGGAAATGACTATGGTCTATGTACGTGATTGCTTTTATTTCATGTGATTTGACATTGAAACCACTAAAGAGGTGTGGGAAAGACATTTTATGTATGGAAGGGGAGGGAATATGATTTGATTCCCATAGTCAAAGAAACCGCTTTAGATTCCTACTAGATTTATAGTGATGAACTTAAAAACAAATATTGACCACACAACAAAGCTACATGTGCGCAAAAGACTGAAGGAAAAAAAAAGGCCCAACCAAAAATTTTATAGGAACATGCTTTATACTAGTAAACAGGAAACAAGCTACTGAAAAATTAAGAAGCAGCTACCTTTTTAGGAACAGAGTAGGGGCTTTGTTTACTTCTCTCCTCAACATTTACATCCTCATCAGAAGAATCAAGGTCCTGGCGAACGTCAGAATCTATATCTGGCCTGTAGTTATCATCCTTTCTCACAGCTTGTTTTTTCTTACCCTTCAAGCGATTGCCTTTTTTAGATTGAACTCGATCCATCAACTCCTCAGCTATTTTCTCCAGGCCTAAATCTCGCATCTTTGCCACATTTTCCCTAATCTTTTGCATTCTCAGCCTCTCATATTCTGGAATTCTTGGTTCATTAGTTTCAACATCTTGATTACTCGCTCCCACTTTAGTAGCTTTTTTCTTTTCCATTCTTGCAACTAAAAAATAATTACATATCATTAGGATTTTTGTCAATAACGTCTACATAAGCAAATAAATTAATTTATTATCATAGGAGACATTGCCAGCATGCATTGAAGCAAGTGAAAATTACAATATAAACATAAAGTATTGGACTCTATGTTAGAAAATTGAACATAACATTCCAAACCTTATCAAACATTATATTCACTACTTAGTAATTATTAACAGAAGTACTAAAAGTTACTCACAAAATCAATCATTTGTTTGTACTTTAGAAGCTCTACATATTACTAAACGGAGTAACAAGCTCTCAAATAAAAAGACGAGTAAATTTTAGTAGTTTTGTCAAATAGTTGCTTGTCTATTAGTAACAAACACTTTCCTCACTAAAACTTCTGAACCTACAACTTTGTTTGTTTTGTAAAAATAAGCTTACACTAATTAATTAAATGATCTGAAAGTATAAGTTCGAAACACTACAATCAAATCGCACATGTTTAATAAACATGCCCCTATACCCATGTATCTGTATAATAAAATAAGTTCGACATATACATAATAAGTTGATTCTATGTATATGTATTTAGCCAATAGCACTTACACCATAATGTGTGTCATTGTATAATAGTCTTTTTACAACTATTACATGTGAGTTTATAGTCTATAAGACATTGAAACACTAATCCAACATATGTCCATAAGGCTAAAACAGATATTGGCAATTTGCACAAACTGTATATGAATCAGAATTGCACAAACAACAGAGTCAATTCTTTTGGTAGTTTATATACTAATTGAATACTTTTAGGACTCCTATGATTATATCAGTACTGATGTTCTTATACTAATTGACTTTCTTCCTTGTGAGGACAACAACACCGCACCACATACAAGAAAGCTATCAATACATGCATGCTACCTACCCAGTCTAATTCACTCAACTAATTATAAAGAGTCAATAAAATTTATTTGAGAGATGAAAGAGTACCAACAGCGAATTACCAGTGGAATTCCGAGAACAAGGACGATGTCGTCGGCATCAATCAAAACAGCCCAATCTTGAAAGAGATGGAACCGATGTCAGTAGAGAGCAAGAAGGATAATTAATTTCAAAATATAATTGAGCATAATTCAATTAACCCTCACCTTTGAGAAGAAGGAACTTCAATTGACCTATGGAGCAGTTGTGAGAAAAATTCAATTAACTTTGAATTGTTTCAAAATGATGAGTGCCGTTTGAGTAGTTCCCGCAGAAGCAGGTCAAACATGCAATTACCGATAACTGAATCTTTGTGGGAAAATCGTGGATCTCCGCCATTTTCGCTTAGCACTTGGGACTTAGGATGGATGATGATGCTCTTTGGTTTCTTTGTTTGCAATACCTAGTTTTTTCTTTCCTTCTTTTTTTTTTTTTTTTTTTTCCTCTTTGTATGTCATATAAATTAATAGGCATATAATATCATAAAAAATCTTCCTCATATATGAAACTATAGTTTACAAATGAAATTTTGGATTCTGAGTCGACTTTTAAGGTAACTTGGACATGATTACTTATTATATTAAAATTAGGCTGTCTGTTCTAATAATTTGTGTACATGGTTTATATGTTTTCTCTTTCCTACTTTTGTTAATACTTCCCCATTATATACTCTCTCTCCTATCCAAAATATTTTTAATTATTATATGAAGTAGATAATTGATATTCATATTTTAATGATATATGCAAGCCCACGCCGTCCGAGGTCCAATTGATCTGGCAGATAGGACCAACCCTGATCCTTGCCCTTGGACGGTCGAGAATCTTTCCAAAATGTAGCCAAGTACAAAAAGAGACTCGTCCTGGAACTTTGGACGGTTTGCAAAATAAATATAGGGGAAGATTGCCATCCTTGGCCTTGGACGATCGTGAATCTTTCCAAAAAGTAGCCAAGTACTTAGTGAGATTTGTCCTGGAACTTTGGACGGTCTTCTCCTTTAGACGAGTCTTGCCCCAAGGAGGAAAGCGACCAATACATATTGGTTTTGTGGACGAGCCATGCTTTAGCCATTTTTCTCGAGTTGGTAACACTCGTCCGGCAGTATCAAACCATCACAAGGGCATTTTTTGCCTAGTTCGTCCTGGTTTTTGGACGACCGTTTCCCTTTAGCTCGTTCTATAGGCTTATCTCATCCCCCCCCTTCTTGGGCTTAGCTCAACCGTTTATGATGGACGAGCCATAGTCCAAGAAGGAGAGCGGCCAACGTTGGCCAAGCCTGCTGAAATTGCTAAGGACGAGCTTTAGATACATGTTCAAACTATGTCTTAGCCGGATTCCTTTACCACTCCCCCTTAGTTTCCAAGTGTATGCTCCGCAAATACTGGGCCAAGAAACCGTGAAGGTTGAGGTCTGGTCAGGGTTATTCTCCTAAACTTAAAAAAATAAATATACAATTTTAGAATCTCAATCTTATATGTACGTACATATGAAGTAGAACGAGTCTTTTTTTTCACGTTGTCTACAATATTAATTTATAAGAATAAAAAAAATTAGATAAGTATTATAAACATTGATAATAAGGGTGTGTTCAGTTTAACTTTTTTAAGCATTCTAATACTTATTTTGGGAAACAATCATACCAGATTAGATTACTTAAGATCATATCGGATCAGAAAATTTCAAATCAGATAAAAAAAAAGTATAACCTAAAATTCAGATCAGGTTAGATCATAAAATTCATATTGGAACGAATTAGAAAAATTCAGATTAGATCAAATATGATAAGAAAATTTTTCAGATCGAAGCCAAATGAATCGAGAAAATTGAGACAAAATAAAGACACCCTCAGTTTAGATAAGTTCAAGTGAGTACTATCGAGTAATAATTTTAGATAAGTTTAAATAGGTTCAAGTATATTGAAAATAAGAAAACCCTCAAAGTTGGGGGTATTAAAAGCGAACCGTCCAAAGTTGGGGGTATTTAAAAATAATCCAAAGTTGGGTATTAAAAGCGAACCGTCTAAAGTTGGGGGTATCCATTTTTCCATTTTTTTTGTATTTTTTTTTATATACTTCTTTCGTTTTTTTAGTTGTGAAACTTTTGGTTTCACGAATTCATAAGCAATTTTTGAAAAGGAAAAAGATAAAGAGAAAACAAAAATGGGGACCCATGTGAGAGGAGAGATAGACTTTATTGCCCAAAAAATAAAGTGTAACATTTAATTAATTAATTTTTAAAAAATAGAAAGTATAATATTTTTAAAAATCAAATGAAGTAATAGAGTTGCTTATTTCAAATCTATAAGGATTTGGTATCTTAATTCTGCTTTTGCTGGGATTTGATGCCGCGTCCACACCCGAAGCAAGCACATTTAGTTGACAACAAAGACCACCTCGACACTCTCAACTTTGTTGTTTCATATTACACGTGAAAATATATAATTTAGCACTAATGATTTTTTATTTAAAAACTAAAAAGGGAAAAATTGCACAATTTTTTTCCAAAAATCATTGGGTTCATCTGAACCCAGTAAACCCATAGTGGATCCGCCTGACAATGCCTCCTTACATGAGAAATGAGAATAAATCTCAACCACACGATTGGATTAGAGTTACAACACTTGTTCATTAGAGCTATACTCTCGAAAAATTTTCAAGCCCAAAAATTTTTTTTTTTTGAATTTTTTATCTAATATTTTCTTCTTTGGAGTTACATTTCTTTTTCATTAGAGTTACACCACTTGTTCATTAGAGTTATAGCGAATAAAATCCATTCTCATTTCTCATGTAAGTATGCATTCTCATATATATATATATAAGTCTTTTAGTAATTTGTATGAGTTCTGTCCTACATTTTCCAATTTCGTATGTAATTATTGTTAGGAAACTTAATCAGGAGATACAACTAATAGAAGGCGTGATATAAGAGTGTATATTAGCCCCCAGTATCTTAATGCGGTTGGGTTAAAACGGCTAATAACCCTCAGGAGTCCCCTCCAAAATACGGAATTCTTAAGCATCATTCTTGGAGAATTCAACATGAAAACTTAATCAGGGAAAAAGGATATCGGAAATTGAATAATCGGTTTTGCAATCCTTGGGTCATATTTATAAGCCAGAAAGTTATAGGAAGTTACAAATTTCTACTGATAACTTCCTTTTCCAACCAACATGACTTATCCCAAATTAATTTATTTAAATAATTAAATCTGAAATTTAATTACCTAATAAACTAGTTCCAAATTAAAAACTAATAACCCAATTTATTACGTGCACGCGCCAATAAGCAAAACACTTTTACTCTTTCCATGAGGGTGTCTAACAATATAGACAACATCAACTGCCAAAGATCCAACAATCTTAACATTCGTAGTATTGGTAAATCCTTATATTAATTAGAATTTTAGGAAACAATTTGGTTGTCGTTATATCTTGGGGCAACAATTTTTTTAATATGCTGTCTTAGGTAAGCAAATGGCAACACAATAGGCAATTGTTATCTTAGATGATTTTGAAGCAGCGGATTTAAAATTGTTGCATGACCAACACTTCAGTTTTTGTTGTCTTTTTGGCAACAATTTGAATAAATGTTGTCTTAGCTAAGAGAAAGACTATGTTTTAATAAACTGTTGTCTTATATAATCTAGAGCAACAATTTTTAAATCGTTGCATTGCAACATAGTAGAAATGGTTTAAGAGCAAAGTAACATATACAAAGTGTTGTCCTATACTAGAAAGGGTGACATTTTTCATAGTGTTGCAATTTTAGGTGTTGTCTATTCCCAATTTTTTTGTAGTGAACTATGATTCTTGCATAATTTATGAAAGTGCGTGGGAAAGGAAGTACGTGAGCCCATTGACGTAATTTATTAATGGTTTACGTCATTTAGTAGTGCCACTTAAAGAAAAATTTGATAATATATAGTTGTTTTTTTAAAAAAAATCATATTAGGTAGTTATTTCAAAAAAGTAAAAACTAATAGATAGTATTTCCCAAATTTCCTATATTTAACTTTAAATACTTTTGTGATAACTTACTTTTTAAAGTCGTTTTTATCAAAAATTACCTTACAAATTAAAGAATTTATTCTAAATAATACTACCTTATAAGACCTTTATAGTTGTTTGGTTGGATTTTCTCTCCGGTGTTGACTCTCTCGTGCTGTGCATGTGACTTCGTGCATTTCATTTTTACCCTTTTTAACTCATTCTCTCACTCGTGTTTTTTTCCTATCTAAGAATTGACAACAAACAAAAATGAGTGACAAGAGACAGCAATGGGATAGTTGTATATAATCGCGAGTGAGAGAACTACACTTATAGGAAGGGATTGTGTCAGAGAATGCGGGAGAACAAGGGAAAATGGAAAAAAGAGATACAATATGGTAACTATTGACAACTAAAAGTTTTTCTAAAATATTTGTTAGACTACAAAATAATACTTTTTTTTAGTTTTGGTGAACAAGGGAGTTAACATAATATCTACTCTTTTTATTTTTTTTTATGGCTACTCTATTTTATGTATAGCTGGATGAAGTTGTGGCACTTACATTTCAATCATAGCATCAAGTGAAATGGTTTTCGCCAGGTAGGCAGCCATCAGACAAGGATTGAATACGTCATATACCAACTGTGTTCACAGAAAAATAAATTTTGTTAGTCATAAAGGAAAGTGTAATTAATCTATTTAGAAAATAATGTATCTTCAATTAGGAATTTGAATTTAAAGCCCTGCTGATTCGAATTTTTTACGAAAGAAAACTGGTGAAATGCTCCCACTTTCCCTTAAAATATGACCAAATGTACTATATCTAGTGTCTGCACACACGATAGTTATGTGTAATGTGTAAAGTGATGAAGATGGACTATTTTAATATCGCTAACAAGTAGAGAGAATGTTAGAGAGAGAATTCTCTCCCCTTAAAAAAACCCCCAAACACCACCACATAATATTTCTCACCCATCCGCCCTCAAGGCTGATAGTGAGGAGAGTAACCGGAACCTCCCGCTGTAAAACCAGGAAGTTCAAGCAAATGCCTGGGTAAGTGTAGCTCAGAACGCCCCTCCTCCCACCCCCTCCCCTTCTCCCTCCACCTATAAGTAAATCCTTGGATGCGATAAGTGCCGAGCATAAGGCTTTGGAGCAACAGATTGTGGAAAATATTCCCCTTATGTTGTCCTCTCTACCTTTCGCCACGTCCCAACCGGAGTCATGTGGGGAAGATGAACTTTTCATACCTATATCCGAAAGTAAGTATGTTGAACTGCCGAAGCCATGGTTGGACGCAATCATATGCAAGGTGGTGGGAAGGTCATTCTCCCAAGAGTATTTGAAGAAGGAGCTTCAAAAGGTGTGGGCTTAGAAAGGTGTGTTGGGGCTTATTTCTCTGGAATGGGCTTTTACAGTGCAAAATGCTCGTCGGCGGAAGAAAGGTCATGGATTTTAGCGGACGGTCCATGGTTTGTTATGGGTTCGCTTGTGTGGATTCAGGCATGGCAACCAGGTTTCAAACCCTCAAAAGCTTGCATCACTCAATATCCGATTTGGGTGAACTTACCGAAGTTGCCGCTTGAGTTTTTTTACGAAGGGCATGTTGGAGACAATTGGGAACTCCCTGGGAAATACCTTAAAAATTGATGCACATTCCCTTGAAGGGGAGAAACGCAGGTTCACGACTATTTGCTACTCATGGCAGTGAATAAAAGTATGCCGGGGAAGGTGTGGTTAGGGCGTACATGCCAGGAACTTGTGTATTATGTAAATCCATGGATATGCCATTGTTGCCGACGAGTGGGGCATAATAGTCGGAGTTGCCATTCAAAAGAAAAAAAAAGGAGAAGACCAAGAGTAGGCCCAAGTTAGAGGGAGGAAGTCAAGGAGGGTTGACATGCAATTAGGAAGAAAAATGACAAATGGGCCCAAGTCCAGATGGACTCCCAAGAAAAAGGATGAAAATGAGAAGAACAGGGCGGCGGTGCAGTGTGATGTCGTGGAAATCAAAAACGAAGATTTTAAAATCTTCCCAGTACCTCAAGTACTTCAAGTGGGCCCAAAGAAGTGGGGGAATCCCATGTTCAGCAGCAGAATCAGTTCGACGTCCTATCTGCAGCTCAGGAAAACGTGTCTTTATCTCTCACTCCCCTCTCATGAGATGAAATGTGGAGCCTCTGTCATCCCCATCACTTCAGCGCCTCCACTCTGCTCCCCTAAACCCTCTCATCCCTCTTCCCCAGCTTCTCACACTACCCCAAAATCCCCGATTTCCAACAAAAATAAAAATCTGGTCATGATGACCCCCAAACCCAACCCAGTATATAAACCCCCCTCCTACTCCTATTTCCATCTCCACGGAAATCACATACCAAAAAACCCTGCTCTTTCTCTCTTAAAAAATTTCCCAAGTCAACATGATGATGCCAAGGACACCGGAGGTGCTCAACATGTCAGGATCTTTCTCCCACCTCATCCGCTTTCCCCGCCAGATTCACCGCTGAAGATGAGGGTGGTGCTAGTAAAGACTCTCGGACCGGTACTGTTTTCTCGGTCAGTCAGGCCTCTCAAGCCCGAGTTGAACATGGAAGCTGTGGAATACTACCTCCAGGACTGTCTCGAGGATCCAAACGAGTTCCACATGGAACTCTCATGGCAAGAAGTGAAAGCCTTCATGGCCAAACCATACCTCTTCGTGGAAAAAACGGGCCACTTAATGATGTACTCCAACTCTCAATTTCGCACGGCCTACATGCCGCAAGTTCTCGATGTCGCTCTTCTGCCCCCTCTCATGAGAATTTTTTTGAAGTGGCTCTTAAAGAAAGAGGGAGGAGTAGAGAACGAAGAAAGAAAGATGTTAGCCAGTCTAGGTCCGTGGGTGGACCCACACCCAATCCTGCCGCTGGTTCGGTCCATAATAGTGGTTCAACAGAAGGATGTACGGACGATATCACTAAGCAACACAAATGTTTTGTACTAGCACGCATACACGTTCCCTTGAAACAGTTGGTCCTAACGATGACTTGGGGAGAGGTAGACAACAGAAGAAACCCGCGAGAAGCGGAGGTAGTCCTATGGCCTCACAGTAAGATGTGGACGTGCCGCTAAACAGGAGTCGAAGTAGACCTGTGGGTAGTAGGAAACGGGGGGATCCTCAAGATGCTCCTAGAAAAAACACCTCTACACTAGGGAATGAATGTGCTATTTTGGAATGTTACAGGGCTTAGAAGGCCTTTCTTTAACCCAAACTTTAGGCTCCTTATTCAACAACATCATCATCCATCTTGGTGGTGTTAGCTGAAACTTGGGCGGGTCGTCAAAACCAGCGAGCATTGTGGAGGATCTAGGCTATGACTCTTGGCATTTCCTTGAACCAGTGGGGTTTGTAGGTGGCATTCTTCTTCTTTGGAAATCACACATCCTTGATTTTCAAGTCATAGGAGAAGGAGGCCATGGAGTCTACGACGTGGTTGAGGTAATATCTACAAAGCATTCTTTCGTCCTTAATTCAATATACGCTAGTACTAAATTTATGCAAAGAATTCTATTATTGAATGATTTAGAAAGATTTGCATATGATCTCAGTAAACCCTGGCTTGTCCTAGGTGATTTTAATGAAGTTACAAGCCAAAGTGAAAAGTTAGGTAGGAGACCTATGTCTAAGAGTAGGGCTGACATTCTTGCTAGTACTATGGATAAGTGTGATTTAGTCGATCTAGGGTTTAATGGGTCTAAGTTCACGTAGACCAATAAGAGGAAGCGTCATCCAATCCTTGAAAGACTTGATTAGGGGCAAATCCCGAGTGGCTTCAGATGTATCCTAATGCGAATCTCTAGCACCTCCCAAGGGTCACTTCTGACCATTGTCCTATTTTGCCTAAGCTTGATAATGACCCTTTCCTCTAGGGTGAGAAACCCTTTAGGTTTGAACCAATGTGGGTGTTGGGTGATAGATTGAGAGGGGAAGTTCTCAAGTCCTGACCGAGGAATAGCCACTCGATCCAAAATAGCCTTCACCTGTTTAAAGAAAGTCTGATTAAGTGGAATAAGACCACTTTCGGTAACGTGTATCGGACGAAGTGACATCTCTTAGCTAGGTTGATAGGGGTGCAGAACTACCTCCAAACCCATCCTAGGTTTAGGTTCCACCAAGAGTTAGAATTTGAGCTTCAGGTTGACCTGATCAACACTCTTGAGCAGGAAGAAATGCTCTGGACATCTAAGAGTAGGCTTGATAGAATTGGGGAAGGAGAGAGAAATACGGGGTATTTTCATAGAGTGTGATTATAAAGAGAAATGCTTCCCGCATCAATAGTTTAAGAGATGAGGTGGGCAATGAAATCCAGGATCAGAAAGGGATTCATAACCTCATCCTTTCTTTCTATAAAAATCTATACAATTCGGACCATGTGGTGTACCCTAATAGGTCCCTGTCTAGTGGTGATGGTATAAGTGTTGGCCATGTGCCTTCTTTTGATGAAATTAGAAGTGCCCTTTTTAGTATGAAACCCCTCAAGGCCCCTAGGCCTGATGGCTTCCATCCTATTTTCTTCCAGAAAGCTTAGGATATTGTAGGGCAAGATGTGTGTGTTGATATCCAGAAATGGTTTCATCATGGTAGGGTTCCCGGTGAGCTGTGTCAGGCTCTAATTTGTCTCATTCCAAAGCAACCATCTCCTGAAACGGTTAAGCAATTCCGCCCCATTAGCTTATGTAATACGTTATATAAGCTTGTCACAAGACTAAATATGATTAGCCAGACTTGGATTTCGTCTAATCAAAACAGTTTTATCAAGGGTCGGGGGCCGGACATTAACTTAGTGGTTGCTTTGGAGGTCCTCCATTCCATGAACAAGAAAAAGGGGATAACTGGGTGGTTTGCCTTAAAGATTGACCTAGAAAAAACCTTTGTTAGAGAATGCCTCCAAACTCACCAATTAGACCCAGTTGCTATCAACTTAATCATAGATTGTATCTCTAAGGCTTCATCGGTCATTTTTATTAATGGAAAGAAAACTAAGGAGTTTCAGCACAGTAGGGGTTTAAGGCAAGGGGATCTTATGTCTCCTTATTTGTTTAATGTGTGTCTAGATTCCCTTACAAACAGAATTAACGAACAGTGTCATTTTAAAAATTGGACGCCCTTTTGGGTTGGGAAAGGTCGGGTCCCGATCTCACACCTCCTGTTTGCCGATGGCCTTTTGTTGTTTGGCAGAGTTGATGAGTCTACGGCCTTTTTCTGTGCGTTAGGTGTTGGAAAAGTTCTGTGTGGTGTCGAGAGAGAAGATCAATGCAGCAAAAAGCAAATTAATTTTCTCCCCCAATACCCCTAGGGATCATAGAGACCTATTTATGGGCACGATCAAAACGTGGAGGAAAATGCTAATCTAAGTATCTATCTAGGGTTGTCTATCTCTCATAAAAGACCCACGAGAGCTAAGGTTCAGTTCGTGGTTGATAAGGCCCTCCTTCAATTCCTAAGAGTACATTACAAGACTTGGATAGTATATGTAATAATATTTTGTGGGGGGGAAGAAGGGGGCAAGAAGAAATTTCACTTGATTAATGGACAAACTACCTTCATGCCTAAATATAGCGGGGGGCTGGGAATTCAGAACCAAGTCCTTATGAATCATGCATTCATGGCCAAATTAGGGTGGAAGATAGCCCAGGGGTCGCCAAACCTTGCCCAGGATTGCATTAGAATCAAGTACCTACACAACAACCATGTTACTAAATTTGAAAATGGCTCGGTGATTAGGAGAAATATTGGGGTAGGTTGGGGGTTGCTTAGTCAAAATAGCTCTTAGAATTTAGGAGATGGCAAGACTATTAGCTTCTGGCATGATGATTGGCTGTCTCTTGGGCCTATTCGGAGTTGGGCCCAGGGGCCTCTCCCTCAGTCTGAAAGTGATACGAAAGTCCAAATTATGGTCTCTTTTAGGAGATGGAACCTCTCTTCTCTGTCAATTGCTCTTCCGGAATGTATTGTTGGTCGTATTCTCAGTTGCCCCCCTTAGCTGGATAACTCCCAGGAGGATCTTCTTGTACCACATTTTGTGGTACCTAAGGTTTTTTTTTTCTCAAATTAGCTTAAAATGCCCTTCTCCCGCAACCCCTTGTGGATGCGGACATCTCTTGGATTTGGCAAGGCCAAATGGAGCCCAAGATTAAGTTTTGTATGTGGTTGGTGTGGCACGACCGAATTTCCCATAGAAAGCTTCTTGCCACTAGAGGGATTGTGTCGGATGGGACGTGTCCTAGGTGTCATCCTTCCGTTGAAGACTGGGCCCATATCCTTGTCTGCTGTCCTAAGAGTAGTGACTTACGGGCGCTACCTGATGTTCCCCGGATCCCTTGCTTGGACTTTCGAGCATGGCTTAAGAGAATAAGACATCACATGCCATATTTCGGGGGTTACCTTGGAGTAATGTATTTCCCTATTTATGCCATGAAATCTGGAAGGATAGAAATACATGTGTCTTTAAGATTAAGGATCCCTCCCCCACTCAAGTTATCAGCTTTCGGGCCTCACCCCTCGAGTTCATGTCAGTGTCTTCTAAAAACGTGAAGGCTACCCTGGGGATCCTGAGATTTCTCACCCCTCGAGTTGCCTAATAGTTCATGTTGACGCTTCCTTTGTTGGTCCTAGTGAGGTTGTTGGGATTGGGAGTGTGGTTAGAGATAGTACGGGTAATTGGATCCTTGGTTTTGGGAAACGAATATATAGTAACAATTCTCTTGCAGTGGAGCTCCTTGTCATATTGGAGGCTATGTATTGTGTGGAGGCTCGAAATATTCAGAATTCTATCATCTATTCCGATTGTAAAAATGTGGTTGACCTCATTCTAGGGGACTATTCTGATATACTACCTCTATCTTTTTTTAGTTGCTACGTTTGCTTTTTCACAGTTTACAATATGCAACTTCAAACACCAATATCTTGAGTTACATATATGAAAAAATTATAAAAATTATATTTTTGGAAAATACAAATTGGGACTAATCAAACAAGATCTAACATAACTATGTTTTTCGCATGTATATAAACTAAAAGACAGTCAAAGTTCTCATGTGAATAGTGCCCACGGTCAAAATGTAGCAACTAAAAAAGGACAGAGGGAGTATGTCTTAACGTATTGAATTCTTGCAGGCAGTGGCTCCAAAAGTTCCCGAGGACTCGGACTAGGACTAAGCATTGTAATCTAAGTTTAATCTTGTGGCAGACAATTTGGCCAAAACTTGTAGGGCCATGAATGCGGCGTGTATTGTAACTAGGATTTTCCCCACTCCCCCTAGTTATTTTATTAAATAATTAATTGCAGATTGTAATACATTTACAAATTACTAATTAAGGAATGAAAGGCTTTGTTTAAAAAAAAAAGTGAAACTTTGGACGTACTTGAACTATTAAGACATCGATCCTTGAATGCTGACATAAAAACCTAGAGATGGCCACTGGTGCGGGCTGGGTGGGCTGATCCGCGGGCCCTAGTGGGCCGGGCTGAGATTTCACGGCCCAGGACCGGACCGTGAAATTCACGGTTTGGGCGGGCTGGTCCACGGGCTGAAAAATCTTGGCCCACACCGGTTTGTTACCGGTTTTCACGGTTCGAACAACGGTTTTCGCGGTTTGTGGGCCTACCGGGCTAGCGGGCCGGCATGAGAATTTTTTTTTTCAGAATTATTTAATCATTAGAATCATTTATTATTGTTACATAAAACCTTTAAAATTAATTAAAATATATACAATTATTAATATTAATGAATAATTTCATTATTTTTGAATTTGATTGAATTATAATATATGAAATTTGATTAAAATATATACAATTTGATTAAAATATACACAATTTGGTTGAATAATTACTCGGGCTGGGCTTGTCCGGTTCATGGGCCGGGCTGGACCGATTTCGTGGACCGGGCTGGGCGGATTTAGTAGCGGGCTTTCGTGGGTTGGGCTCAAAAAATCTGGCCCACGGCCCACCCACCAATTTCACGGTTTGAGCTGGGCTGGACCGGGCTTTTCGTGGGCTCAGCCCACACGGCCCAAGAGGCGGGTTGGGCTGGATGGGCTAGATTGGCCCGCACTGTTGGCCATCTCTATAAAAACCTCTTTAAGAACTTATAGATAAAAGTCTTTATCTTTGGGGAATGCTTCATTTGTCTACTAAATATTCTACTTACTAAAGATAGAGAATATTAAAGATCTTTTTGTAATCGAGTTGGGTTTGTAATATACTTCCTTTATTTCTCAAATCTGCATTATGTATGGATCGGGCATCTAGTTTAAGGAACATATTAGAAAAGGTAATAACTACTTCTTTCAACAAAAAAAAAAAAGCAAAAAAAAAAAGGTAATAACTAACAAATCCTACCTAGCTTTTAGCCGTGTTTAATAAGTTATTCAAAATAATTCTTTCAAAAAAAAAAAAGTTATTCAAAGTAATATATTTGTTTGACTTCTCTAATATCTTCCTCTGTGTGCTTAATCCACGTGATATAAATATTAAAGAAATAAATGAGAATACACCATGATAATACCTCTACCTCATGTCAGTTTGCAAAAGCTACTTTCCTTTCAGAGAGGTATAAAATGATGGTATATGGATCCTCTACTGTTCTAAAATAACCCTACAAGGAAGAGCTTGAGCAATATCAACCATTGAATAAAAAATCCGGCTTATATATTATCTTTTCAAAATTCCCCCTATTTTTTCTCATCAAAATCAACTCCCTAATTTTCTCCTCCCACCAATATGAGCCCTTGATCTTTAAATGTATGGTTCAAATACAACCCTACCTTTTATAGTTTTATTGAAACTATAGAGGATCCGGACTCTATAATAGTGTTAATCAAATTGAAGTTATAAAAATGACTTTTAATGGGCCTAAATGATTTCTTTTCCCATATATATATATATATATATATATGTGTGTGTGTGTGTGTGTGTGTGTGTATATATGTGTGTGTACATATACACACACACACACACACACATATATATATATATATACACACACACACTCATATATATATGTGTGTATATATATATATGTGCATATATATATATGTGCATATATATATATATGCATATATATATATATATATATATATATATATATATATATATGTGTGTGCATATATATATATATATATATATATATATATATATATATCATGGACGAAACAAATCTATACAAATATATTAAAAGGCGTTCCTATCAAAGAAACAATATCTCTTTTCAAGCTTATAATACACATATTTATGATCACATTTAAAAATGCACATGACCTTTGAAATCAAATGTGCAAGTATAAGTGTATAACCACCAATCCACTACAATTTTAATGTTTAATGTTTCAAAGTAAAACATAATAAAATCTCATAATTATATGTAATTAAAGACATAGACAAGTTTTTTGATCTCTAACACTTTTACTAAGGTAATAATATTCCTTTACCTCAATTCCACTGAAATTTTAATTCTTATACCCAATTCCTTAGAAGTTTTTTTTTTATTAAACTTATTATGCCATCACGTCCATTTTCCGATTTCGCACTAGACTGGAAAAATACGAAAAACCAATAAAATCAATTATGAAAATTATAAATAATAATATATTGAGAATTGCAACTTACCCGGTGCATCACCCGGGCATAAATACTAGTTGAAGTTATAAAAACGTGTTTATCTATATTATACATTGATGTACATGTGTCGTTTGGTAATTAATTGTGATTGCCAAAATAAAGTTTGTTTTTCTAACATTACTGGTTTTCGATTTCTTATAGAACTTGCAATGAATTATCACAAATTCACAATTATATAAATTAAATCATGCTTATTGCGCAAATAAACAGCAAAATAGGGGTAAGGATCGATAAGAAAGAATAGTATCCACTTTTTGCAAACCGCACAAAATTGGATAGTATTCTTTCTTATTTCTATACGCATTTACGTGTTAATTCTCCAGATAAACTTAAATACTGCCAGAAAAGAGGCAATAAAGGTCCGAATCCTTCCCCTAAACCATAGCAACACATACAACTTGAACACGAGCTCTTGGGTACTCGATATAAAACTTAACAGAATTATAAGTTGTAAAATCAACTTCTAGTAATAATAATCGCATGAATATACTAGCTAGTTTTGAGAGGGAAAATGAAGCGTATATATACTTACGTTGTTCAAGTTGTGCCTTACAGTTGGACCCAGTAGATTTATCCTATCCATGGCAAAAATTAGACCAACACTTGCTAACAACAACGTCAACAACACCGGCATAAAGGCCACCATAAAGAATGCGAAGAATCCCACTGTTGCTCGATCGCCAAAGCTTGAGTTTAAAAACTCGAACAACCGCTGATATATGATATATGAATGAATGAAGCTTTTATAACTGAATTATATTTCTTAGTGCTTTTTTTATAATATCTCTCTGAATGTAGCATGGCAGATCTATTTATGTAGTACGACATGTTCTTCATCTTTGCCAATTCAAAAACTTTAATTTTTGTGCTGATGACAATTCTTCATTATTTAAAGCCTGGATTTTAATTGTTTTTTTTTTCATAGTTAAGAATGGGAAGAAAAGGAAATAGATTTCGAAGAATATTAATAAACATTACTCCTAATAGAGTTGATATCGAGACGTTGACCATCTCCGAAACGTTTTTGTTTCGTGTCTTTGGCAAAGGTCAAAGGATCATTTTGTGTAGCCCTAGAACATGAAATATAGCCACTACAGTCTACAATATTTTTACTCTCTGATAGGCAATATAATTCTCTTTTACTCTCTGAATATGTAAGAGGGAGATGATGAATCTAGACAAAGAATCAGGACATGCTAATTCCAATAGTTCTCAGGAGTGACGTGATTTGCTACCCTTGAAGTCAAACCATTCGTTGCCATCTTGCTGAACGAATGATTAGAAAGTCTTTCATACCCTTGTTTAGTATTAACACAGTTAAACAGCTGAGTTAAGCCAAACATGTGATAGAAAAGAAAAACAATGGATACAGCCCCGGTCTGAACAATATGAAGGCTCTGTGTTCAAAGTTGAAAATGAGGCCCTATATTAAAAAATTCAAAGGCACGTACAATGGTCTCAAAAATATTAATAATACAATTAGATTATGATTGTTTCTTAAAAAATAAGTAGTAATACAATCTTCTATTTAAAAAGTGTTATCTTTCTAACAGAATCACCGAACAACACAATAAATATTAATTGCAAAGAAAGAAACCACCTCAATTTTTCTGCGTAATAGTTTTCAATCGTCAACGTCAGTCCTCCAACACTAAAATCTGCATAAACCAAATAAAAATCAGTAAATCAAGATTCATGCATCAGTATAAGCTGTAATTAACAGAGGAATAAAAATAAATTTAAGGGAAATTCCGAATTCGCCAATTTAATTGGGATAATTTAGTATTTACAAAATTTATCATGAAAAAAAAATGAAAATTAAACTAAGCAAAGTGTAATTACCTGAATTTTGGAATTTCATATGTGAATCAAGAGGAGATGAAAGTTGTAAATTTATAGCCATTATAGGAATTGATTTTTCCCGTTGGAGAAGAAGATCTCGGTAATGCGGATTTTCATTTTCTGTAGCAGTACCTTCATAGCAATCATAGGCAGCGTGTAAGAATATACTACTGAGAGAGGAAGAAGTGGTTTTTTGGGGCTGGATTTCGCCAATTTCGGGTAACGAGAGAGAAAGAAGATTTGAAGAACGAAGACCCAGCAGTTAATGGAGAAAATCGAGGAGAGGGAAAGAGAGAGTGAGGAGAGAGAAGATCTTTTGCTGGTTATGCGTGTATGCAGTATGCATACTAATGCCTAGTACTTTTGCTGAGCCTTGCCACCTTGGGCTTACTTATTTAATTTTTTTTAAACTTGAGGCCCCTCTAAAAGGGAGGCGCTGTTCTGAGTCCTATTTTAGACTTGTTCAGGGTCGGGCCTGAACGGATATTAAAAGACTACTCCCCCGTTCGTTTATTGCAACAATTGAGTTTTTTTAAACTACTTATTCACCACCTTTTCACTATCTATTGTGATCAAACTATAAAGAAAAATATAGTCATGTGGGGTTTGTTAAATTTGTTTCAATAAATATTTTCATAATATCAAAATTTTAAATTTTTTTCTAAAAAGTAATAAAGATATTAGTATTTAAAGTAGTGCATTGGCAAATGTGAAAACTCAATTGTTGCAATAGAAAAAAGAACGAAGGTAACATGTTTGTGCATCCAAAATATATTGTTCTACGTTAAAAATTATGTTTGTGTAAATCTAATAATTTATACAAACATGATTCATGTTTATATATGCACATATTTGCACATTCAAAAGTATCATTGTACATCCATAAGCTATTTGGTATTTTGTACATCCAGAGTTTTTATATCAACGTACATAAAAAAAATTCTGATTACCCATCCATAATTTCTTTTACGTTTAACCGTTGAGGGGCAAAGTAGGGGAGGAAGAATGGTGGCAGGGGAGAGGGAGATAAGGGAGCGGAAGGCAGATGGGAGGGGGGGGAGGAGGGAGGAGAGAGAAAAGGAGTAAGAAGGAAAATCGATTAAAAAAAATTAACTTGTTGACACTACTCATGTCAATTTTTCCTATATTTTACATAAGTTCTTTAGGACATCAAAAAAGTATATTTGTGCATACAACGATTGTTTTCACATAACATCTTAAGATGTACACTCCCCTCGTGCGAAGGGTCTCCTAATATATTTCGTTTTAATACCATTATAAAAAAATTAAAAAAAATCTTAAGATGTCCTAGAGGTGATCAAAAGGCAGGACGGGCCGGATTCAGGCCGGACCGCCCATTAAGAAAAATTACCCATTAATCGAGCCGGGTGGGGCCAAAATTCGAGCCTAGTTTTTGTGCCCAAAGCCCGCTTTTTCGGGCCAAAAACAATGGCTTTTCAGGCCAAAATTTGAACTAAAAAGTAGTTTTTACTTTTTAAGTTGTCCAAATCCCGTCCAAAAACAATACAGTCCCAAAAAATCTTCCCAAACCCAGACATTTTTCGGGCCGGGCTCGCCGGCCGGACACACTATGATCAACTCTAAGATGTACACATTGCAATAACCAGATATACACAAACAATACTAAGGAAGTATGGATGTACAACAACCATTCTTATGACGGATCAAAAAGCTTAAAAAGAAAGATAGTTAAAAATAAAGGAAAAATTGTCAAGAATAAGCCAACCTCTAGAAGGTCTGCTCAAAATAAGTCACACTTTAAATTAACTCTGAATAAGTAAAGCTTATGAGGGTATTATCTTTTAATAGGTTCAGGTGACCGGTAACCTAACGAATGGGTAATGTTTTTTATTTTCTTTTCCTTTGACTAATTTTTCTCCCCCCTTCATACCTCTCTCACTCCACCATCTTCTCCAGCCTCTCTTTCTCCCTCCTCCTTACTACAGCCAACACCCCAACCCCACCTCAACAACCAAACTTCCAAAATTCCAAAAATTCTCTTCCCTTTGACCTAACTTTTGACTTAATTATTTGAAGCACTTCCCATGCTCGGTTTGATTAGGTTCACAGGGGTGGGGGAATGGGTGGGGAGGAATTTTGGGTTGGAAACTAGATGGCTTTTTATTTTTAGGTTTTATTAATTTAATTAATATTTAGAATTGAAATAAAATTAAAATTGAAATCTAAACCAATAAATGTAAGACTTGATGGTTGTGGTACCATTGGTAAAAAAATATTGTGTCTTGATGGAGAGTTGAAAAGAAAAGCAGAATATTTAGTGTTAGATGAACACATGACTGTTCTTAGTGTTCAGTATCCATTGAAGAATAAACGTGAGTTGGTGATTGAGCATAATCGTTCGTTCGTTGATTAGTTTAAAGAACGAGGTATAAACCAATTATCTGACCCAAAAAATGATGTATCGGATACGTTGAGATGGTTGGCATATGGGTCAAAGATGCAAGTTCTTTCCTATGAAGGGTATGACATCAATGGTTATTCATTTTACACAAAGCGGCAAGATGACAAATCCACGATGCAAAACACTGGTGTTACGTTGGGGGCTTTGTCATCAGAGTATACAAGTAGAAGGGATAGAACAATTGTTGAGACAATGAAGTCTTACTACGTGTTCATTGAAGAGATATAAGAACTTGACTACGTTGACTTCAAAATTCCGCTTTTCCGATGCAAGTGGGTTGATATTCGTCGTGGTTTAAAGAAGGATAAACATGGCTTTTTTACATTAGTCAATTTCAGCAGGTTAGGGCATCATGAAGATAGTTTCAAATTGGCATCACAAGCAAAACAAGTTTTCTACATGGTTGATCCTGTCGATTCGAAATGGTATGTTGTCATTGAAGGAAAAAGAAGAATACTTGGAATTGATGTTGTACACGATGAAGAAGAATACAATGCACAATTTAATGAAGTTATTACTTCATCAGTAGTCATTCCAAGTACATTAGGGGAAGATTTAGACCCAAATTACATTTGTCAAGACCATAATGAGGGATTTTACGTTGTCAAAGAAAAAACTGATTAATAGGTAATTTATGTAATATTATTGCAACTACTATTGTTTATAATCTTCAATTTTATATACTTTATGCATTGTTAACATAATTTTGTAGTACTTTATTTATGAATCTAACATGTCTCTGATTGGTATTTGTATTTGGTTTCAGGTGTAGTGATGGAAGATGAGATAATGCATGATGCATCAGATGATCGGCAGCCACGTTTTGAGGCCGAGATTACTGATGGAGGTAGTAGGAAGAAGAGAGTGAGTAAGGCTAGAGGTCCTACAAAAGGGAATCGTTCCATACCCGGGGTTCAAATAGTACTTTAGTGGGATGAGTTGATGCGTCCGATTGGGGAGCATGTTGGTGCGTACAAGACACATTGCGGTGAAATCAGTAGAAGCAAAGTGTTTATCTTGTACGATAGTTGGGATGATGTTCCACTAGGCCTTAAAAATAGTTTATGGGAAGATGCTAAAGTAAGTAACCCATGTATTTTAAAAGTCATTTTTTTAATTTAATTGAGATCTTGTTTATTTTTTAAATTGAAGAGAGAGTTTGGAATACAAGAGGATGAGAGGAAGAAACGAGATGTGTTGACTACTTGTGATAAGCGGTGGAGGGATTTTAAGTCAAAATTGGTGAGTCGATGGATCACAAAAACGAGGAAGGGGCCTAACAATGATAAGCAACCATATGTGCTCTATCCTTTCATTGCAGAAGAGATTTGGAAAATCAGAAAAGAAGATCCAGTTACTAAGTTGGACTAAAAGAAGACCTAGTTACTAAGTTGGACTAAAAGAAGATCCACAGGCAATAAATTCAGAAAGTATGTGTTAACATCAGGTGTTGTTGCAACAATTTACAAAGTGTGGCAGGAAAGAAATAATGCTTTGTGGAATATGCAAGTACACTGTGTCCATAGATGTGTAAATGAAATTTAGTATAATAAAAGGGGAGAATTAAGTCCAGATAGCCAAGGAAGATGAAAACTGTAGATATATAGTGGCTTGAAAATTCGTGATGGTGGTGTATAGTTGTGTGCTTTTGCTTTGGCTTTGGTGATGCCATGGCTTTAGGTTGTATATTGTTTGAGCTTAATACATTTTCTTACTTACCAAAAAAAAGGTTGCATTATGTTTATGAATTTAATTCCTACATCACGAAAATAAATTGTTAGTAAACAAAGAATGAAATTGGAATTAACCCTCAAGTAAATTATATTTTTATCGCCTAAGTATGAGTATTGCGACGTTGAGAATCAATCTTTAGCCTTCAAAAAAAGATGAACTTGGACGAAAATTCAAGAAAGGGGAAGAATGAATATTTCTTGTTTGAATGTGTTTGAATAATTTTAATGTGCTTTGAATGTAGTTGAATATGTTTTAGATGTGTTTTGAGAGGGTTTTTATTAGTGTTTATTTTTAAGTTGAAATATATGTAATGTCTCAGTGAAATACGAAATAAAACAATCCTATTTATCGGAGAAATAGGACTAGGTTTCGAAAAAACCGCATCGAGCCAAAAAAAAAGCAACAACAACAACTATAGCAACAGTTGCTGCAATAGCAGCAACAGTTGCTGCAATAGCAGCAACGATTCTTTGCAATAGCAAGCAACGATTCTTTGCAATAGCAAGCAACAACAACAACAACAAGAGCAACAACAACAACAACAACAACAACAACAACAACAACAACAACAACAACAACAACAACAACAACAACAAGGAACAACAACATCAACAGCAACAACAATAGCAACAACAACAACACCAACAACAACAACAACAACAACAACACCAATAACAATGATAGCAACAACAGCAGCAGCAGCAATAACAACAACAACAACAACAACAACAACAACAACAACAACGATAGCAACAATAACCACAACAACAACAACAACAACAACAACAACAACAACAACAACAACAACAACAACAACAACAACAACAACAACAACAACAACAACAACAACAACAACAACAACAAACAACAACAAACAACAACAATACCGAAGAATACCGCAACAACAACAAAAACAACAGCAACAACAACAACAGCAACATCAACAACAACAATACAACAACAGCCGCAACATCAACAACAACAACAAAAACAATGGCAACAACGATCGTATACAGTAGCAATAGTAGGAGCAGAAGATAGAGAGCAACAGGAAGCACCACCACCACCACCGGGAGGCGCAGAACAGCGGCGGGAGGAGCGAGCGGCAGAACAACAACAACCGCGGCAAGAATGACGGCGGCAGCAGTAGTAGCAGCACTATAGTAGCAAGTAGTAGCGATGTAGTAGGAGTAGCGACGAGCGCTTGATAATAGCCAGGAAGTAGTAGTAGCAGCAGCAAGATAGTAGTAATGCTTGACGGCATTGTAGTAGCGTGTAGTAGCAGCAGCGATAGCAGCCGCGAGTAACGGCCGAATAATAGCGGCGGTAGTAGTAGCAGCTAATAGTAGTCGCAAGCATGAGGTGCAGCGATGGTAGTAGCGGTAGTAAGCGTAGTAGTAGTAGCGGCAGTAGTAGCTAGGAGTAGTAGTAGTCGATAGTAGCGGAGCGATATCCGCAGTAGCAAGAGATGTGCTTGTAGTAGTAGTAATGCGGCGGTAGTGGGGAGCGATGTAGTAGCAAAGTAGCAGCAACGAGCCGCAGTTGCGATACTAGATAACGATAGCTATGACTGACGATAGCGATAGTATCGTGTAGTAGATAGCGAGTGAGCGTAGTAGTAAACGTATAATGCTTGATAGTAATGCTAGTAACGATAGTAATGCAGTAGCCGCGTGCAAGCGATGCTTGAGTAGTAGTAGCAGTAGTAGTAGTAGCAGCAAAGAAGAGTACTTGATAGCAGTTAGCAGCAAAGAGAAGTAGTTGTAGCAGTAGTAGCGATAGCGATATTGATACTTGAATTCTTGATTGCGATAAGCAGTGAGCGTAAGTAGTTGCAGCGTTACAGATAGTAGTTGTAGTATCGAAGGCGATAGAGGGCGTAGCTTGTGATGGGAAGTAGTAGTAGTAGTGTGCGGTAGTAGTAGTAGCAAAGTAGCAGTAGTAATGCTTGATAGTAGCGATGGATAGATGCAAGAGTAGCGAGTAGCTTGATAGCAGCTGACAGCAACGATTGATAGCAGCGCAGTAATGCAGATAATAGTAGGCTGCGTGGTAGCAGCAATAGTAGCAGCAATAGTAGTCGCAGCCGATGCTGGCCGGTAGGGGCATGATAGTAGTAGCGGCGGTAGTAGCGAAGTGGCGAAGAAGCGGTAGTAGTAAGAGCTGGTAGGAGCGAGGTGCGAGCAATAGCATGAGTAGCGGCATCAGCGGCCGATACCGCCGGGTGAGGGTAGTCAGCAGCAATGAGTAAACGAGAAGTAATAGTAGCAGCGATGTGCTTGGTAGTAGTAGTAGCGGCCGGCGGCAGCGTGAGTAGTAGCTACGTGCTTGATGTAGAGGTTGTAGTTGTAGTAGCAATAGCGATGAGTAAAGATTGACGGCGAGCATACTTGCAAGAGTAGCAGCATAGCAGTAGTAGTATCGGCTGATAGTAGTAGTAGTAGTAGTTGTAGTAGTAGTAGTAGTAATAGTAGTAGTAGTAGTAGTAGTAGCAGCAGAGTAGGTAGTAGTAATGCTTGATAGCTGTGTAGTGCAGTAGATAGCAGTTGCAGTTGCAGTAGCAATAGCAGCAGCACTAGCGATAGCGGCAGCAGAGCGATAGTCGATACTGATGTAATAGATAAAGCAGAGTAGTATGCACCATGAGCGTGGTAGCAGTAGTAGTAGTAGTAGTAGTAGTAGTAATAGTACTTGTAGTAGTAGTAGTAGTAGTAGTAGTAGTACTTGTAGTAGTAGCGATACTGATTGCGTGATACTTAGTAGTTGTAGCGAGAAGTAAGCGTAGCGATGATGAAGATATGATGTAGTTGTAGTATTCTTGATACGTGATACGATGAGCTTGATAGTAGCGAGCATTGATGTAATGCGTAACGATTCCGGCGATACAGTAGTAGTTGATGTGATACTTGATAGCGATAGATAGTAGTAGATACTTGATACTGCTATGATAGCGCTGATAAGCTTAGCAGTAATGCTTGATAGTAATGCTTGATAGTAGCGTTGATGCGTAGTGATGCTTGATAGCAACGATGATAGTAGCGATGGCAATACTTGATAATACTTGACGGCAAATACTTGATAAACTTGTAGTAGCGATAATAAGTAGATGCGCAAATAGTAGCGGCAATAGTAGTCGCGATAATGCTTGATGAGACGCCTTGATTGTAGTAGCGGCGTGGTAGCCGAGAAGTAGCGTTAGTAGTAGCATGTAGCTTGATAGGAAGCCGGTGCAGCAATAGCATGAGTAACGGCTCTGCAGCCGACGCGAGCGAGGGAGTAGTAGTAGTGCCGCTGCAGATGCATGTAGCGAAGTAGCTGATAGCTGCGATAGTACTTGATAGTAGTAGTAGCTTGGCCGACGGCAGTAGCAGGAGATAGTAGTAGTAGTTCCGATACTTGATAGTAATGCTAGTTGTAGTTGTAGTAGCCAGATGCGCGATAGCACTAAATTTGGGCGAGCAGCGATGCTTGATAGTTCTGAAGTAACGACAGTAGTAGTAGTAGTAGTAGTAGTAGTAGTGGTAGTAGTAGTAGTAGTAGTAGTAGTAGTAGTAGTAGTAGTAGTAGTAGTAGTAGTAGTAGTAGTAGTAGTAGTAGTAGTAGTAGCGATAGATACTTGATAATGCTTGATAGTAAGCTGATAGTAGTGGTAGTAGATAGCGGTAGCGATAGCGATAGCGATGCGATAATGGTACTGATAGCAGTGCGACGATACCGATACTTGATAGCGTTGGCGGCAAGGCGATAGCACCATGGCGATAGTAGCAACGTAGTAGTAGTAATGTATAGCATCGGTAATGCGGCGGCTGCACTAGCGATACTTGATAGCGATAGCGGCGGCGATACCCGTAGCGATAGCGATAGTAGTAGTAGTAGTAGTAGCTAGCGGTAATGCAGCTCGGGGCGTAGCAACAACTGCAAGCGAAGCGGCAGCAGCGAGGAAGCGAACTGGCGGCATGAGTAGGTCGTGACGGCAACGTAGTAGTAGTAGTAGTAGTAGTAGTAGTAGTAGTAGTAGTAGTAGTAGTAGTAGTAGTAGTAGTAATGCGATGGCGACACCGAGAGTCGCGGCAACAAGCTGCCGACAGAGCGGCGGCGATAGCAGCAGAGGGGAGCGTAGCGACCTTTGTAGTAGTAGTAGTAGTAGTAGTAGTAGTGGTAGTAGTAGTAGTAGTAGTAGTAGTAGTAGGAGGAGGAGGAGGAGGAGTAGTAGTAGTAGTAGTAGTAGTAGTAGTAGCTATGCGCGATGATAGTAACGGCGGTAGTAGCTTGATAGTAGTAGTAGTAGTAGCTATAGTAGTATGATAGTAATGCTTGATAGTAGTAAATGCTTGATACTTGATAGTAATGCTTGATAGCTGATAGCGTGTAGCGATACTTGATGGCTGATACAGTAGCAGCAGCGGCAGCGTGTGGCGTAGTCTAGCCTGTAGTAGTAGTAGTAGCTTGATAGCAGCGCGGGATAGCGGCCGGCAGTAGTACCTGATAGTAGGAGCGATGTAGCAGCCGGCAGCGATAATGCGATAGTAGCATGATAGTAGCATAGCAGCAGGTAGCGATACCAGTAGTAGTAATGCATGTAGCGATAGCGATATAACGACCTTTGTAGTAACGAGTAATGCTTGATAGCAGCGATAGCACCCGTAGTAGATGCGATAGTAGCGGTGAGTTGTCGCAGCGGTATTAACGACAATAGTAGCGATAGTAGCGGCCACGTAGTAGTAGCGACGGTAGGTAGTAGTAGCAATAGTAGTAGTAGCAGTAGCGTAGTGCTGATATAGTAGCGATGATAGTAGCGATAGTGAGTAGCTTTAGCGATACTTGATGGTAATGCTGATAACGATGCTTGATAGGAGCAGCGCGTACTGATACTTGATACGATACTTGATAGATAGCGATACTTGATAGCGATCTTGATGCGATACGATAGCGATAGCGTAGTAGTAGTAGTAGTAGTAGTAGTAGTAGTAGAGTAGTAGTAATAGTAGTAGCAGTAGCACTAGTAGTAGTACTAGTAGTAGTAGTAGTAGTAGTAGTAGTAGTAGTAGTAGTAGTGGAGCGATAGTAGTAGTAGTAGCTTGATAGCGATGTCGATGCTTGATGGTAGTAGCAATGGAAGTCGCGATACTTGATAGCGATAGTAGTAGTAGTCGCCGTAGCAATACTGATACTTGATTCGCAGCACTAGCAGCGATACTTGATAGTAGTAGCGATAGCTGATGGCGATAGTAGTGGCGTACTTGATAGAAATCGCGATACTGATAGCAATAGGAGTAACGATAGCTTGATGGCGATGCTTGATAGAAGTCGCATGATAGCGTAGATAGAGAAGTCGCAGTAGGAGTAGCAGCAGCAGCAGCAGTAGCAGTAGCAGCAACAGTTTACGCCGTTTCACTGTCAAACCAAAGCCTTACTCTTACTTTCTTTCTCTCTCCTCTCGGTTTGTTCTTATCCGCTTCTCACCGGTCCGATCTCGTCGCCTCTGCCATTAGTAGTCGGTCGGTTGTCTTCGCCGGTTTTACTCCAAGTCTCCAACACTCCAAGTGTGGTTTAGCGGTTGTGTCTTCGCATTTCTCTCGGAGTCTCTGCTTCTCGTTTCTCTCGTAGTCTCCTCTCAGACGCCAGACAGCGGAGTACTGGAGGTTGTGAATCAGTCGTCAGTCGAGTCGAGGTTGTGTTTGTGGACATGTGTGGGTTGTTGGGCTCGTCGCCTCGTCTTAACATTGCCGCCGTTTGCTGCCTTGCTGGTCCGCCGGACTATCGTCTTCTCGCTTGTGATTCCGCCAAAAGTACCACCTGCCGATCTACTGTCTGTGTGACTGTAGATCTCTGGTAATTTTGTTCACATTCTTATGGGATGGTTTAGTTGGAACTTGGAAATGGGCGGTTTGGATTTTGGATGTGTGAATTTTAATTTTCAGTGAATGAATTATGATGTTTTGATTGTTAGTAAATTTGGGAATGATATGTTATTGTCTTATTGAATTTGTGGAAATTGTTACTTGTTAGTGCATTCTGGAAATTGTTATAGGAAGCTTGGCATTTGTTATTGAATTTGTGGAATTTGTTGAATTTGCGTGTGGAAATTGTGGGAATGAATTGTTAGTGAATAAGAATTCTATATTTCAGAATCATGAAGAGAAAACAAGGGAGGGATATCTCAAGCTTTTTTTCCAAAAGACTACCTAATGAAGCTTTTTAAGAATTTTTTTTTGAGTTGAGCGTAATATAAAACTACGCTACCCCTCATCCGGAATCCTGGATCCGCCCCTGGTAGTAGTAGTAATAGCAGTAGTACCAGTAGTACCAGTAGTAACAGTAGTAGTAGCAGTAGTAACAGTAGTAGTAGCAGTAGCAGTAATAGTAGTGGTGGTGGTAGAAGTAGTGGCGGTGGTGTTGTGGTGGTGGTGGTGGTTGTGGTGGTGGTGGTGGTGGTGGTGGTGGTGGTGGTGATAGTGGTAGTGGTGGTAGTGGTGGTTGTAATGGTAGTAGTAGCTGTAGTAGTGGTAGTAGTAGTAGTGGTGGTAGTAGTAGTAATAGTGTTATCATCATCAATAATATACAGAAGCGCTTAAGGCCATAGACCAAAGCAACAAAAATTTAGGATCACAACCCAAGGATTCCATTTTCAAATAAACTCATAAATCTCAAAATAGTACGAAATAATTTGTAAAAACGCTTTCAAAGACAATAAACAAGGCACAACCCTCTATCCATCCACTCTATCGTCATCTGAGTTTGTGTATAAGGTTAATTACGAGAAAATAACAATACCTCGTTACATAACTCTTGGAAAAGCGGTGCCCAAGGACTATTATTCTTCCTCAACCATAACAATGTCGATAACATATCTACCATAACTACCCAACTAAAAACCAAAAAGAGTACCACAACAAACTAAGAATCACTGACTGAACAATTTCTAAAAGCTCAATTAACCCAAAATTTAACATACTTCCATAAAGTAATGGGTGAAAAATAGTAATATTTTGATCAGAAAATTAATAAAATAAACTCAAAAATGTAGTTCGTACACCACAAATATACTACAACAATTCCAATAAAATTTATTCATGCACAACCTTATAAACACATAAGGACATGAATAAACACATTATAAGACATATAAACCAGAACATATATAATTTACAATAAGCTGGAAATTTCAGTTTTTTAAACAAAGTAAAATGCCACATATTGTACCAATTAAACGAATATTGCAACACAAATAGTTTCCACCTTTCACCAACAATTCACCCAAATAATATCGAATATAATATATAAAAGTAATAATAGTAATTTATTTAACCAAATAAAAAATTAATTTAATTATACAATTTTTGTCATAAACCGGAAAAAAATAAACATAAAATAATAGTAAATGCATAAAACTAATGAAAATTTGACATACATAACAAGGATTTTGAGATTTTCACCTCAAATATTTGCATTTAACAAATTATCCTATGAACCCAACAAATAAATTGTCATAATCATCTAATTAATAATAATAATAATTTATACAATATACATGTTAAATACCAAATAATTATATAATACATTCACCACAAGTATGCGGCCAATATAAGCATAAAAATCATATTTTTCTTCTAATCCTAATATGATTTAATTATTTGAACAAATATAAAACATGTACTAATTGAAATCGTTCTAGAATCACTACTAGTTACTGGAAGAACTCGAGAATTATAGAACAATGGTACTAGGCTAGGCTTCTTCCTCCGCCACAAACCCTTCTTCCACAAACTCACCTCCTACGCGCCCAATAACGAACTTAACAAGCTAATTTAATAAAATCATGATGGGAAATGGGTTGGGAAGAGCAGGAACTTGTAATAAATATTTTAGGTGGGTTTCTTTCAAGAGAAGACATTTCCTAGGGGTCAAACGCACTAAAAATGTTATTAGGAATGGCAGATTTTTCTTTCTCAAAAGTGTAACCACAAAAGGGTTATGAAGGGCTTTAAGAAGAGTTTAATGGCTGGTTTTAGAACCATCAATGGGGAAAGGGGTTACATGGGGGTTTACTATGATCATGAAGAGGCATCCTAAGATCCTTTACAGAGCTGGTTTTGGACAGATTTATGGATGAAAATAAAATCAGTCCGAATCATTTAAGAAAACGATCCAACACGTTTTACAGAAACGTTAAACCAAATTTTAATGATTTTATCAAATCAAATATTACATGTGTGTGTGTGTAGGCTAGGTTACAATGAGAACAATAATTCTCATACTCCATGAGAATGAGAGAATCTCGACTGATAATTTTTTTTTAAACAAATAAGTAAACCATTTTGGCTAAGATGTAATGGAGCCAATTGTTTTGATGTAATAGGGTAAATCTTCCAAAAAATTTACATATTATGGTGCAATGATTACCATGTAATATCATAATAAAGAATTATAATTTTACTAAAAGGATTGTAATTTAACTAAATTGGGTTACTATTAAACAATATGCATTCTCCAAAAAAAAATTCACTTCAAATACATCATATATATATACAGGTACAAGAATTGGGATGGACTTGCCTTATTTAAGAGATTAGACATGAAGCCTATAGAACAATGAAAGACCCCCTACTTGTAATCTCCCATATTTTCGAATTTTATAAATATATTAAGTGAATTTGAAATGTATTTATAAGCATTCTATATTTTATTTTGAGAGGCAATTGATTAATCTTATTGACTCTATGAAAGTCAAAATATTCTAGATTTGTCAATTATTGAATTTATTTAGTCAAAATTTTTATTAAATTATTAGACATTTCCAAGCTAATGATTTTAAATTAAATATTAGGGTTTATAGTAGCACTAGGATATCAAAAATCTATAATACCTTTTTACGAACCCTAAAAGTCTCCCTCTTCTTTCTCTCAGACGACCCTCCTCTCTGATCTCTCTTTCTCCCTCACTTGTGCTCACTCCTTCTCCTTACGTTGTCCCCTGTTGCCGCCACGCCTCCCCCGACGACGCCATCGTTGCTCTCTCATCCTTCTCTTAGTTCTTTTTTTTAAAGGAAAGAAAAAGGCTAGGGAGGACCCCAAAACAAGGGCCACCCTAAAGTATCCTTTCGGATGATAAAAAACGAAATATCAGGAGAACAAACCAATAGGTTAGATTAGGAGTGGAGTGCCCTCGGTGATCCATCCAATCATCAGCACAATTGGCCTATCTGAACACATGGTTGATCTGGACATCCTCAAACAATTTCAAATCTTCACTTGAATCTGAAACAAGAGAGTTAATAGTCCAAGGAACTTTCCAAACCATTTTAATGGACTGAATAACAACCAAATTATCTCCTTTAATAATAAGATTCCACTAGTAGAAAAAACCTTAAATGACACAAGAAAACATATCCCGTTTTCCCAAAACTGGATCCGTTAAGCCCATAAATTTTCCGCTTAAATTTTAGATTGCATAACTGATGCGGTTGGTCTAAAAACTGGATCAGTTTTTGTAAACGGATCTGGTTATTAGCCCAACCGGATCTGTTAGATTGGCCCATGTTCATGAGATCAGTTGATCGCGTATATAAGAAGCCCATTTCCCTCTTTTAATGTAACAGCCCCTCAACTATCCCACAAAGCCCTAACATAACAGCACTCAACTCACCCATTTCACTCCTCAATCACCCACAAAACCCGAATACAACACCGGCGAGATCTGCTCACCATAGCCCTCATCCCTCTCTTCACCCCTCCCCTCTCTTCGATCTATCATCCCTTGGCACCACCACCACCGACGAGATCTCCTCACCCTCCTCATCTCCTCTCTTTGATCTCTAAAGCGACGCCACGCCACCAACGCCACCGTGAAGCCAAGAGTTTGAGAGAGCCGAAAGACGAAGCGAAGAGACGAAGAAGATGAAGCGAAAAAACGAAGCGAAAAAGCAAAGCGAAGAGATGAGGAGAAGAAGAGTTTGTGTCAATTTATTTCCTTTCACCCTCTCACCAACAACCCGTCGTCGCTTCGCCAACCAACCACCAAATCGTCTTCATCTTCGCTTGGTTTCTTCAAAAGCGTCTTCAACCACGACCAACCAAGCCCAGATAATCGAGCCACGAATTGAATGTTGAATCAAGCCACGACCAACGCTTAATCTTGTAATAGTTTTTTTTTGCGGGGATATACCAGGGTAATAGGGCATTTTGCGAGGATATACCAGGGTAATAGGGCATTTTGCGAGGATATACCTTACTAAATGTTTTTTGTGAGGATATACCAACCTAAATTAAAGTTTTGTTAAAAGGTACCAAAAACACTATTTCCGGCGAGAAAGTCAAATTTCCGGCCTTTGACTTGGTAGGAACTCGCGAGTGAGCCACAAATGTTGTGTTTTACCCCCTCAACCACGCGCATAATATTGAAATGTTTTTTTAACATTTTTTGTAAGAATTCCCTCCCTTAATAACCAACCCCCTCCCTTAACATTTCCCTCTCTTTAAACCTTGAAAAAGAATGCTCTTCAATTCAGCAAGAAAGGGAAGCCCAAAATCATCAATTGCAAGGTATGATGTCTTATTTTAGCTTTAATATCAATTCAATATACTTCTTGTGTTCTTCAATTGTACTATGTGGTTTGAATTTGTGCTATAGGGTAAGAATTAGGACTAAGTTACCAAGTCAAAGGCCAAAAATTTGACTTTTTCGCCGAAAATAGTGTTTTTGGTACCTTTTAACAAAACTTAAACTTAGTTTGGTATATCGCCACAAAAAAATTTTAGTGAGGTATATATCCCCACAAAATGCCTTATTACCCTGGTATATCCCTGCAAAACTCTTTTTTTTTTACTATTTTGTTTTTGATTCAATGTATACGTTCTTCAATTTTTTACAGTTAATGTATCTTCTTTACTTTTGTAACAGCCTGATTCCCGAGCTACTAGCTTAACTCGCTTAGTAATCACGAATCTCAATTAACACCAAAACAATAATAATCACATATAAATTAGATAATACTCTTAGCGGAAACAACCTAAAATATACGATCCTGGACCTGTGGGTTATGGGCCCACAAAACAAAATCCTTTATATAAGACTTCAATTACATAGTCATTCAATCTCAAAATCCATGGCAAAAGAATTCTAAATAAACTCTTCTATATACAAACTTAAATCTCGGACTTTATCCCATAATACACAATTCGAATCATAACTTTGCTCTCAACTCGATTCTAGCTTCCAACACAATCCTGCAACAAAGTTTGACTCTGCCACCCACCAAGTGACAGGCCACAGAAATGACAACACTATCAGCAAAGCTGAGTACACACTGTATAATAGAAAATACAAGTTTAGGTGTATTTTGGAAACTAATTGATAACACATAGTCATAATAGCAAGTAGTCATAATCACTTCAATTACTTAGAGATTTCATAAGCTCATTCTTTTGATATGACCGCGAGTGTAGCAAACTATTGAGGGTCGTCACCCCACCTTTTACTGTTCTGCTTGCAAGACTTAACCCGGATATGTCCTACTCCGCCAGGATTTTCCCCTCCTGGTTGGGTAATAGTTAGGGAATACCCGCCCTAACCCGGGTGTATGCTCACGCCTCGCTTCCTTGATTAAAATCCAAGACATTTAGTGTTTCATTACCATATAATTCCATATACTTTACAAATTCCATTTAGAAGCATAAACATGGCAATTTAGTGTTTAAGCCCAGCTTAGGATAAGTAAAACATCTCAAGTGAACCACAGCATGCCAAATCCATGTCATATACTCAAAACACACATACTATTATGCATATCATAAAAGATTTCATTTCGTAATCATGCTTCAAAATAGAAAGAAACAATCATCTAACCATAGGTAGGAAAATCTCTAGGTTACAATCCAAACTAAGTGTGTACCTTCACTTAGGCTGCTTAATGCACTTAAACTCCTTATTCCAAGTGGTTTACCCTTCCTACAGCTTTCCCTGACTATGTAAAGTGCTAGGGATTAGTTTACACAAGTTCTAGAACATAAATAACTAAGCTAAGTACAAGACATGCAAACTGTTCTTACAGCAGTTGCTTGATGTTTCTATGGAGTTTTCTAGAACTTTCCAAGGCTTCAAAACTATACCAAAAGCTTGAAACATTAGGGAATTATGTCTAGAAGATTTGTATGTAAAGATAAGTAGGAGATGAAGACGAAGATTTAGGAGAAAAGGACGAAAAACCATGACACCCTTTTATAGGGCCTGTTCTGGAGGTACCCATGGGGGAGGGAAACCTATTCTGGGTAAGGTCGGTTTCTTGCAGTTTCTGGGTGATTCTTGTTGGAGATGTTAACTTGAGATGTGGGCTTTCATGCATGCAAAGATCTTTAAGAGATCGACACTCAAGTAGCTGCTTAGAAGCTTTCTTTTACAATAGGTACGAACTGATATTTTAGCTGACCAGATTTTACTATGTAAGGAATCTACTATATTAACCCACATATATTTTGGGAACAAATGACCATTTTAACCTTAAGACATCCCAAACATAACATATATCAAGTTTGATTAGGTTATGAGCTCGGATTCAACCCTAAAGACTCTTTAACTGGAGGTTCATTGTTACCCAATAAAACGGTCTCTATGCGATTTTCATAATCTTAAGGAATAAGGCTCTCCAAGGCTTTTTAGCTTATCTATTGGTTCTCACGGCTTTCTTAACCACTAAGAATGATAGTGCTTATCCTCTTTGACCTTTCTTAACCATTAAGAATGAAAGTTCTTATCCACAAGCATTCTTAACCACTAAGAATGTTAGAGCTTATCCACTTGTTTTCTTAACCACTAAGAATGTTAGAGCTTATCCACTTGCTTTCTTAACCACTAAGAATGTTCGAGCTTATCCACTTACTTTCTTAACAATTAAGAATGATGGTTCTTATCCACTTTTATACTAGTATGATGTTGGAGAGAATTCTAACTACTTAAAGGACAAAAGCCTGATGAAGACTTAATATAGCTAACAAAATGATTGAACCTGCTTAAAACTTCAGGCTGTTACATTCTACCACCCTTAAAATAATTGATAACACATTTTAACCTTACGACATCCCAAACATAACATATATCAAGTTTGATTAGGTTCTGAGCTCGGATTCAACCCTAAAAGGCTCTTTAACTGGAGGTTCATTGTTACCCGATAAAATGGTCTCTATGCGATTTTCATAATCTTAAGGAATAAGGCTCTCCAAGGTTTTTTAGCTTATCTATTGGTTCTCACGGCTTTCTTAACCACTAAGAATGATAGTGCTTATCCTCTTTGACCTTTCGTAACCATTAAGAATGAGAGTTCTTATCCACAAGATTTCTTAGCCACTAAGAACGTTAGAGCTTATCCACTTGCTTTCTTAACCACTAAGAATGTTAGAGCTTATCCACTTGCTTTCTTAACCACTAAGAATGTTCGAGCTTATCCACTTACTTTCTTAACAATTAAGAATGATGGTTCTTATCCACTTTTATCCTAGTATGATGTTGGAGAGAATTCTAACTACTTAAAGGACCAAAGCCTGATGAAGACTTAATATAGCTAACTAAATAATTGAACCTGCTTAAAAATTCAGGCTGTTACATTCTACCACCCTTAAAATAAGTTTCGTCTACGAAACTTCAAAACATAAACTCATAGATCAACTTTAAGTAGCCAAATACCAAGCACTACAACCTCTGATAGTCCTTACTAAATTTCCATGAAAAATTCCACAATATTACCTACAAATAGATTTCAAATATCCTCAAATTACAAGTTCGAGTTCCATATTCTTATTCCCAAAGTTTTACACAATCCGAGACTTTTATTCTTATTCTATAGCTCAAAACTTAAACTCTAATTACCCAAGTAACAGACACACATTCCCAATGATCTTTTACCCCCGTTATGTGGCTAACTCAGCACACGGTCGCAGGGTTGTTCTGATACCATTTGTAACAACCCGATTCCCGAGCTACTAGCTTAACTCACTTAGTAATCACAAATCTCAATTAACACCAAAACAATAATAATCACTTATAAATTAGATAATACTCGTAGCGAAAACAAACTGAAATATACGATCCTGGACTTGTGGGTTATGGGCCCACAAAACAAAATCCTTTATATAAGACTTCAATTACATAGTCATTCAATCTCAAATTCCATGGCAAAAGAATAATCTATATTGCAAGTAATTCTAAATAAACTCCTCTATATACAAACTTAAATCTCGGACTTTATCCCATAATACACAATTCGAATCATAACTTTGATCTCAACTCGATTCTAGCTTCCAACACAATCCTGCAACAAAGTTTGACTCTGCCACCCACCAAGTGACAGGCCACAGAAATGACAACACTATCAGCAAAGCTGAGTGCACACTGTATAATAGAAAATACAAGTTTAGGTGTATTTGGAAAACTAATTGATAACACATAGTCATAATAGCAAGTAGTCATAATCACTTCAATTACTTAGAGATTTCATAAGCTCATTCTTTTGATATGACCGCGAGTGTAGCAAACTATTGAGGGTCGTCACCCCACCTTTTACTGTTCTGCTTGCAAGACTTAACTCGGACATGTCCTACTCCGCCAGGATTTTCCCCTCCTGGCTGGGTAATAGTTAGGGAATACCCACCCTAACCCGGGTGTATGCTCACGCCTCGCTTCCTTGATTAAAATCCAAGACATTTAGTGTTTCATTACCATACAATTCCATATACTTTACAAATTCCATTTAGAAGCATAAACATGGCAATTTAGTGTTTCAGTCCAGCTTAGGATAAGTAAAACATCTCAAGTGAACCACAGCATGCCAAATCCATGTCATATACTCAAAACACACATACTATTATGCATATCATATGAGATTTCATTTCGTAATCATGCTTCAAAATAGAAAGAAACAATCATCTAACCATAGGTAGGAAAATCTCTAGGTTACAATCCAAACTAAGTGTGTACCTTCACTTAGGCTGCTTAATGCACTTAAACTCCTTATTCCAAGTGGTTTACCCTTCCTACAGCTTTCCCTGACTATGTAAAGTGCTAGGGATTCGTTTACACAAGTTCTAGGACATACATAACTAAGCTAAGTACAAGAGACATGCAAACTGTACTTACAACAGTTGCTTGATGATTCTATGGAGTTTTCTAGAACTTTCCAAGGCTTCAAAACTATACCAAAAGCTTGAAACATTAGGGAATTATGTCTAGAAGATTTGTATGTAAAGATAAGTAGGAGATGAAGACGAAGATTTAGGAGAAAAGGACGAAAAACCATGACACCCTTTTATAGGGCCTGTTCTGGCGGTACCCATGGGGGAGGGAAACCTATTCTGGGTAAGGTCGGTTTCTTGCAGTTTCTGGGTGATTCTTGTTGGAGATGTTAACTTGAGATGTGGGCTTTCAGGCATGCAAAGATCTTTAAGAGATCGACACTCAAGTAGCTGCTTAGAAGCTTTCTTTTACAATAGGTACGAACTGATATTTTAGCTGACCAGATTTTACTATGTAAGGAATCTACTATATTAAGCCACGTATATTTTTGGGAACAAATGACCATTTTAACCTTAAGACATCCCAAACATAACATATATCAAGTTTGATTAGGTTATGAGCTCGGATTCAACCCTAAAGGCTCTTTAACTGGAGGTTCATTGTTACCCAATAAAACGGTCTCTATGCGATTTTCATAATCTTAAGGAATAAGGCTCTCCAAGGCTTTTTAGCTTATCTATTGGTTCTCATGGCTTTCTTAACCACTAAGAATGATAGTGCTTATCCTCTTTGACTTTTCTTAACCATTAAGAATGAGAGTTCTTATCCACAAGCATTCTTAACCACTAAGAATGTTTGAGCTTATCCACTTGTTTTCTTAACCACTAAGAATGTTAGAGCTTATCCACTTGCTTTCTTAATCACTAAGAATGTTCGAGCTTATCCACTTACTTTCTTAACAATTAAGAATGATGGTTCTTATCCACTTTTATACTAGTATGATGTTGGAGAGAATTCTAACTACTTAAAGGACAAAAGCCTGATGAAGACTTAATATAGCTAACAAAATGATTGAACCTGCTTAAAACTTCAGGCTGTTACATTCTACCACCCTTAAAATAATTGATAACACATTTTAACCTTACGACATCCCAAACATAACATATATCAAGTTTGATTAGGTTCTGAGCTCGGATTCAACCCTAAAAGGCTCTTTAACTGGAGGTTCATTGTTACCCGATAAAATGGTCTCTATGCGATTTTCATAATCTTAAGGAATAAGGCTCTCCAAGGCTTTTTAGCTTATCTATTGGTTATCACGACTTTCTTAACCACTAAGAATGATAGTGCTTATCCTCTTTAACCTTTCTTAACCATTAAGAATGAGAGTTCTTATCCACAAGATTTCTTAACCACTAAGAATGTTAGAGCTTATCCACTTGCTTTCTTAACCACTAAGAATGTTAGAGCTTATCCACTTGCTTTCTTAACCACTAAGAATGTTCGAGCTTATCCACTTACTTTCTTAACAATTAAGAATGATGGTTCTTATCCACTTTTATCCTAGTATGATGTTGGAGAGAATTCTAACTACTTAAAGGACCAAAGCCTGATGAAGACTTAATATAGCTAACAAAATAATTGAACCTGCTTAAAAATTCAGGCTGTTACATTCTACCACCCTTAAAATAAGTTTCGTCCACGAAACTTCAAAACATAAACTCATAGATCAACTTTAAGTAGCCAGATACCAAGCACTACAACCTCTGATAGTCCTTACTAAATTTCCATGAAAAATTCCTCAATATTACCTACAAATAGATTTCAAATATCCTCAAATTACAAGTTCGAGTTCCATATTCTTATTCCCAAAGTTTTACACAATCCGAGACTTTTATTCTTATTCTATAGCTCAAAACTTAAACTCTAATTACCCAAGTAACAGACACACATTCCCAATGATCTTTTACCCCCGTTATGTGGCTAACTCAGCACACGGTCGCAGGGTTGCTTATCTGATACCATTCGTAACAACCCGATTCCCGAGCTACTAGCTTAACTCGCTTAGTAATCACAAATCTCAATTAACACCAAAACAATAATAATCACTTATAAATTAGATAATACTCGTAGCGAAAACAAACTGAAATATACGATCCTGGACTTGTGGGTTATGGGCCCACAAAACAAAATCCTTTATATAAGACTTCAATTACATAGTCATTCAATCTCAAATTCCATGGCAAAAGAATAATCTATATTGCAAGTAATTCTAAATAAACTCCTCTATATACAAACTTAAATCTCGGACTTTATCCCATAATACACAATTCGAATCATAACTTTGCTCTCAACTCGATTCTAACTTCCAACACAATCCTGCAACAAAGTTTGACTCTGCCACCCACCAAGTGACAGGCCACAGAAATGACAACACTATCAGCAAAGCTGAGTACACACTGTATAATAGAAAATACATGTTTAGGTGTATTTTGAAAACTAATTGATAACACATAGTCATAATAGCAAGTAGTCATAATCACTTCAATTACTTAGTGATTTCATAAGCTCATTCTTTTGATATGACCGCGAGTGTAGCAAACTATTGAGGGTCGTCACCCCACCTTTTACTGTTCTGCTTGCAAGACTTAACCCGGACATGTCCTACTCCGCCAGGATTTTCCCCTCCTGGTTGGGTAACAGTTAGAGAATACCCGCCCTAACCCGGGCGTATGCTCACGCCTCGCTTACTTGATTAAAAATCAAGACATTTAGTGTTTCATTACCATACAATTCCATATACTTTACAAATTCCATTTAGAAGCATAAACATGGCAATTTAGTGTTTAAGCCCAGCTTAGGATAAGTAAAACATCTCAAGTGAACCACAGCATGCCAAATCCATGTCATATACTGAAAACACACATACTATTATGCATATCATAAGAGATTTCATTTCGTAATCATGCTTCAAAATAGAAAGAAACAATCATCTAACCATAGGTAGGAAAATCTCTAGGTTACAATCCAAACTAAGTGTGTACCTTCACTTAGGCTGCTTAATGCACTTAAACTCCTTATTCCAAGTGGTTTACCCTTCCTACAGCTTTCCCTGACTATGTAAAGTGCTAGGGATTAGTTTACACAAGTTCTAGGACATAAATAACTAAGCTAAGTACAAGAGACATGCAAACTGTACTTACAACAGTTGCTTGATGTTTCTATGGAGTTTTCTAGAACTTTCCAAGGCTTCAAAACTATACCAAAAGCTTGAAACACTAGGGAATTATGTCTAGAATATTTGTATGTAAAGATAAGTAGGAGTTGAAGAAGAAGATTTAGGAGAAAAGGACGAAAAACCATGACACCCTTTTATAGGGCCTGTTCTGGCGGTACCCATGGGGGAGGGAAACCTATTATGGGTAAGGTCGGTTTCTTGGAGTTTATGGGTGATTCTTGTTGGAGATGTTAACTTGAGATGTGGGCTTTCATGCATGCAAATATCTTTAAGAGATCGACACTCAAGTAGCTGCTTAGAAGCTTTCTTTTACAATAGGTACGAACTGATATTTTAGCAGACCAGATTTTACTATGTAAGGAATCTACTATATTAAGCCACATATATTTTGGGAACAAATGACCATTTTAACCTTAAGACATCCCAAACATAACATATATCAAGTTTGATTAGGTTATGAGCTCGAATTCAACCCTAAAGGCTCTTTAACTGGAGGTTCATTGTTACCCAATAAAACGGTCTCTATGCGATTTTCATAATCTTAAGGAATAAGGCTCTCCAAGGCTTTTTAGCTTATCTATTGGTTCTCACGGCTTTCTTAACCACTAAGAATGATAGTGCTTATCCTCTTTGACTTTTCTTAACCATTAAGAATGAGAGTTCTTATCCACAAGCATTCTTAACCACTAAGAATGTTAGAGCTTATCCACTTGTTTTCTTAACCACTAAGAATGTTAGAGCTTATCCACTTGCTTTCTTAACCACTAAGAATGTTCGAGCTTATCCACCTACTTTCTTAACAATTAAGAATGATGATTCTTATCCACTTTTATACTAGTATGATGTTGGAGAGAATTCTAACTACTTAAAGGACAAAAGCCTGATGAAGACTTAATATAGCTAACAAAATGATTGAACCTGCTTAAAACTTCAGGCTGTTACATTCTACCACCCTTAAAATAATTGATAACACATTTTAACCTTACGACATCCCAAACATAACATATATCAAGTTTGATTAGGTTCTGAGCTCGGATTCAACCCTAAAAGGCTCTTTAACTGGAGGTTCATTGTTACCCGATAAAATGGTCTCTATGCGATTTTCATAATCTTAAGGAATAAGGCTCTCCAAGGCTTTTTAGCTTATCTATTGGTTCTCACGGCTTTCTTAACCACTAAGAATGATAGTGCTTATCCTCTTTGACCTTTCGTAACCATTAAGAATGAGAGTTCTTATCCACAAGATTTCTTAACGACTAAGAATGTTAGAGCTTATCCACTTGCTTTCTTAACCACTAAGAATGTTAGAGCTTATCCACTTGCTTTCTTAACCACTAAGAATGTTCGAGCTTATCCACTTACTTTCTTAACAATTAAGAATGATGGTTCTTATCCACTTTTATCCTAGTATGATGTTGGAGAGAATTCTAACTACTTAAAGGACCAAAGCCTGATGAAGACTTAATATAGCTAACAAAATAATTGAACCTGCTTAAAAATTCAGGCTGTTACATTCTACCACCCTTAAAATAAGTTTCGTCCACGAAACTTCAAAACGTAAACTCATAGATCAACTTTAAGTAGCCAGATACCAAGCACTACAACCTCTGATAGTCCTTACTAAATTTCCATGAAAGATTCCACAATATTACCTACAAATAGATTTCAAATATCCTCAAATTACAAGTTCGAGTTCCATATTCTTATTCCCAAAGTTTTACACAATCCGAGACTTTTATTCTTATTATATAGCTCAAAACTTAAACTCTAATTACCCAAGTAATAGACACACATTCCCAATGATCTTTTACCCCCGTTATGTGGCTAACTCAGCACACGGTCGCAGGGTTGCTCTGATACCATTCGTAACAACCCGATTCCCGAGCTACTAGCTTAACTCGCTTAGTAATCACAAATCTCAATTAACACCAAAACAATAATAATCACTTATAAATTAGATAATACTCGTAGCGAAAACAACCTGAAATATACGATCCTGGACTTGTGGGTTATGGGCCCACAAAACAAAATCCTTTATATAAGACTTCAATTACATAGTCATTCATGCTCAAATTCCATGGCAAAAGAATAATCTATATTGCAAGTAATTCTAAATAAACTCCTCTATATACAAACTTAAATCTCGGACTTTATCCCATAATACACAATTCGAATCATAACTTTGCTCTCAACTCGATTCTAGCTTCCAACACAATCCTGTAACAAAGTTTGACTCTGCCACCCACCAAGTGACAGGCCACAGAAATGACAACACTATCAGCAAAGCTGACTACACACTGTATAATAGAAAATACAAGTTTAGGTGTATTTTGAAAACTAATTGATAACACATAGTCATAATAGCAAGTAGTCATAATCACTTCAATTACTTAGAGATTTCATAAGCTCATTCTTTTGATATGACCGCAAGTGTAGCAAACTACTGAGGGTCGTCACCTCACCTTTTACTGTTCTGCTTGCAAGACTTAACCCGGACATGTCTTACTCCGCCAGGATTTTCCCCTCCTGGTTGAGTAACAGTTAGGGAATACCCGCCCTAACCCGTGTGTATGCTCAAGCCTCGCTTCCTTGATTAAAATCCAAGACATTTAGTGTTTCATTACCATACAATTCCATATACTTTACAAATTCCATTTAGAAGCATAAACATGGCAATTTAGTGTTTAAGCCCAGCTTAGGATAAGTAAAACATCTCAAGTGAACCACAGCATGCCAAATCCATGTCATATACTCAAAACACACATACTATTATGCATATCATAAGAGATTTCATTTCGTAATTATGCTTCAAAATAGAAAGAAACAATCATCTAACCATAGGTAGGAAAATCTCTAGGTTACAATCCAAACTAAGTGTGTACCTTCACTTAGGCTGCTTAATGCACTTAAACTCCTTATTCCAAGTGGTTTACCCTTTCTACAGCTTTCCCTGACTATGTAAAGTGCTAGGGATTAGTTTATACAAGTTCTAGAACATAAATAACTAAGCTAAGTACAAGAGACATGCAAAATGTACTTACAACAGTTGCTTGATGTTTCTGTGGAGTTTTCTAGAACTTTCCAAGGCTTCAAAACTATACCAAAAGCTTGAAACACTAGGGAATTATGTCTAGAAGATTTGTATGTAAAGATAAGTAGGAGTTGAAGAAGAAGATTTAGGAGAAAAGGACGAAAAACCATGACACCCTTTTATAGGGCCTGTTCTGGCGATACCCATGGGGGAGGGAAACCTATTCTGGGTAAGGTCGATTTCTTGGAGTTTTTGGGTGATTCTTGTTAGAGATGTTAACTTGAGATGTTGGCTTTCATGCATGCAAAGATCTTTAAGAGATCGACACTCAAGTAGCTGCTTAGAAGCTTTCTTTTACGATAGGTACGAATGGATATTTTAAATGACCAGATTTTACTGTGTAAGGAATCTACTATATTAAGCCACGTATATTTTGATAACAAATGACCATTTTAACCTTAAGACATCCCAAACATAACATATATCAAGTTTGATTAGGTTATGAGCTCGGATTCAACCCTAAAAGGCTCTTTAACTGGAGGTTCATTGTTACCCGATAAAACGGTCTCTATGCGATTTTCATAATCTTAAGGAATAAGGCTCTCCAAGGCTTTTTAGCTTATCTATTGGTTCTCATGGCTTTCTTAATTAACCACTAAGAATGATAGTGCTTATCCTCTGTGACCTTTCTTAACCATTAAGAATAGTGCTTATCCTCTGTGACCTTTCTTAACCATTAAGAATGAGAGTTCTTATCCACAAGCTTTCTTAACCACTAAGAATGTTAGAGCTTATCCACTTGCTTTCTTAACCACTAAGAATGTTAGAGCTCATCCACTTACTTTCTTAACATTTAACAATGATGGTTCTTATCCACTTTTATCCTAGTATGATGTTGGAGAGAATTCTAACTACTTAAAGGACCAAAGCCTGATGAAGACTTAATATAGCTAACAAAATAATTGAACCTGCTTAAAAATTCAGGTTGTTACATTCTACCACCCTTAAAATAAGTTTTGTCCACGAAACTTCAAAACATAAACTCATAGATCAATCTTAAGAATCCAGATACCAAGCACTACAACCTCTGATAGTCCTTACTAAATTTCCATGAAAAATTCCTCAATATTACCTACAAATAGATTTCAAATATCCTCAAATTACAACTTCGAGTTCCATACTCTTATTCCCAATGTTTTACACAAATCTAGACTTTTATTCTTATTCTATAGCTCAAAACTTAAACTCTAATTACCCAAGTAACAAACACACATTCCCAATGATCTTTTACCCCCGTTATGTGGCTAAGTCAGCACACGGTCGCAGGGTTGCTCTGATACCATTTGTAACAGCCCGATTCCCGAGCTACTAGCTTAAATCGCTTAGTAATCACAAATCTCAATTAACACCAAAACAATAATAATCACTTATAAATTAGATAATACTCGTAGCGGAAACAACCTGAAATATACGATCCTGGACCTGTGGGTTATGGGCCCACAAAACAAAATCCTTTATATAAGACTTCAATTACATTGTCATTCAATCTCAAATTCCATGGCAAAAGAATAATCTATATTGTAAGTAATTCTAAATAAACTCCTCTATATACAAACTTAAATCTCGGACTTTATCCCATAATACACAATTCGAATCATAACTTTGCTCTCAACTCGATTCTAGCTTCCAATACAATCCTACAACAAAGTTTGACTCTGCCACCCACCAAGTGACATGCCACAGAAATGACAACACTATCAGCAAAGCTGAGTACACACTGTATAATAGAAAATACAAGTTTAGGTGTATTTTGAAAACTAATTGATAACACATAGTCATAATAGCAAGTAGTCATAATCACTTCAATTACTTTGAGATTTCATAAGCTCATTCTTTTGATATGACCGCGAGTGTAGCAAACTATTGAGGGTCGTCACCCCACCTTTTACTGTTCTGCTTGCAAGACTTAACCCGGACATGTCCTACTCCGCCAGGATTTTCCCCTCCTAGTTGGGTAACAGTTAGGGAATACCCGCCCTAACCCGGGTGTATGCTCACGCCTCGCTTACTTGATTAGAATCCAAGACATTTAGTGTTTCATTACCATACAATTCCATATACTTTACAAATTCCATTTAGAAGCATAAACATGGCAATTTAGTGTTTAAGCCCAACTTAGGATAAGTAAAACATCTCAAGTGAACCACAGCATGCCAAATCCATGTCATATACTCAAAACACACATACTATTATGCATATCATAAGAGATTTCATTTCGTAATCTTGCTTCAAAATAGAAAGAAACAATCATCTAACCATAGGTAGGAAAATCTCTAGGTTACAATCCAAACTAAGTGTGTACCTTCACTTAGGCTGCTTAATGCACTTAAACTCCTTATTCCAAGTGGTTTACCCTTCCTACAGCTTTCCCTGAGTATGTAAAGTGCTAGGGATTAGTTTACACAAGTTCTAGAACATAAATAACTAAGCTAAGTACAAGAGACATACAAAGTTGTACTTACAGCAGTTGCTTGATGTTTCTATGGAGTTTTCTAGAACTTTCCAAGGCTTCAAAACTATACCAAAAGCTTGAAACACTAGGGAGTTATGTCTAGAAGAGTTGTATGTAAAGATAAGTAGGTGTTGAAGAAGAAGATTTATGAGAAAAGGACGAAAAACCATGACACCCTTTTATAGGGCCTGTTCTGGCGGTACCCATGAGGGAGGGATACCTATTCTGGGTAAGGTCGATTTCTTGGAGTTTCTGGGTGATTCTTGTTGGATATGTTAACTTGAGATGTTGGCTTTCATGCATGCAAAGATCTTTAAGAGATCGACACTCAAGTAGCTGCTTAGAAGCTTTCTTTTACGATAGGTACGAACTGATATTTTAGCTGACCAGATTTTACTATTTAAGGAATCAACTATATTAAGCCACATATATTTTGGGAACAAATGACCATTTTAACCTTAAGACATCCCAAACATAACATATATCATGTTTGATTAGGTTCTGAGCTCGGATTCAACCCTAAAGGCTCTTTAACTGGAGGTTCATTGTTACCCCATAAAACGGTCTCTATGCGATTTTCATAATCTTAATGAATAAGGCTCTCCAAGGCTTTTTAGTTTATCTATTGGTTCTCACGACTTTCTTAACCACTAAGAATGATAGTGCTTATCCTCTTTGACCTTTCTTAACCATTAAGAATGAGAGTTCTTATCGACAAGCTTTCTTAACCACTAAGAATGTTAGAGCTTATCCACTTGCTTTCTTAACCACTAAGAATGTTAGAGCTTATCCACTTGCTTTCTTAACCACTAAGAATGTTCGAGCTTATCCACTTACTTTCTTAACAATTAAGAATGATGGTTCTTATCCACTTTTATCTTAATATGATGTTAAAGAGAATTCTAACTACTTAAAGGACCAAAGCCTGATGAAGACTTAATATAGCTAACAAAATAATTGAACCTGCTTAAAAATTCAGGCTGTTACAACTTTTTATTTAGGTTTTGGATCTTAAGATTTCGTTATTTTACTTCGTTGTTATATGTTCTCTATTTTTCGAGTTTATCCTTCATTGTTAATGGATATTCCTGTTTTTGTTTTAATTATTGGGTTCAATTTATGTTTTTTATTTTAATTTTTATTGTTTATGTTTTTTTTGGGATTGCTTTGATGTTAATGTATATTTTTTAATTGTGTTTAGGTAGGTTTCACAACCTTTGTTGTTGTTAATGTTACTGTTTGTTGGGTTGACCAAATGTTTGTGACAACTAAGAACGTTGTCTGCTATTGGAATTTGGAAGGCTGCCTGCAAAAAAAAAAAAAAAAAAATTCAATCTCAGCCAAGTGATCCGGTTTGTGCAAGAAAACTGAATCAGTAAGTTCAGTAACTGGTCCGATTTTCTTCCACCAACCAGATCAGTTAAGCAAAAATTGATCTGGTGATTAGTTCATTTTGTTCAACTGCTCCGGGCCCACCCAATTCGAATCAAAACTGGATCTGTAAGCTCGAGTTTGACCGGATTTGTAAGCTCGGTTTTGACCGGATCTGATTGGCTTTTTTCACTAGTGTTCTTAATATCGAGAGAGATGGCACCTCTAATCCCTTCCCGAAGACCCCAAGCTTCCATAACAGCCAACAAGAATGGAATATCCTTAGAATCAATAGAATTAGCACCACAAAGAGCCACAACATCGTCATTATTTCTTATGACAAAACCAAACGAAGTTTGGCCATCTTTTTAAGTTAGAACCATGGAAGTTTAACTTAAAAAAACTAGGAACGAGAGCAATCCAAGTTGTATTTTTACGAAGAAGCACTTTCTTACTTGAAGAAACACCAATATTAGAGCGAGGAGAGAAAAAACCAACCTCTTTACTCATTTTAGACAAATAAGCTTTAATCATCACTTCTACCTTAACAATAGAGAAGCTTTCTTCATGAAAAGTCACACTATTCCTAGCATACCAAATAAACCACCAAGTTATCGAAATAACTTGCATATCATGAATCGAAATCTAAGAATTAAAGAGTCTAAATAATTAATAAAACTCACATCTTCATTCTTCCTAGGAAAAGCATGAACAAGATTGTAACAGACTTGTTTTTAACAGAATTTATTAAACGCAAATTATATTTATTAAGGTAATTTTATTTTATTTGGGTTGGAGTATGATTTTTATTAATCATGTTTGTAATATATATTTATTATTGTGATTTTATGAAGTTATTGTAAAATATATTTTGGGTTCTAATTATTTAAAATTAGTTGAACAATATTTACCTAAAGTGGGAACTAATTCTTTTAAATTAAGTTTCCTTTTTTGGATAACCCAAACCTCCCTTTTGTCGGTTGAATTGATGAACCAAACCCCTTACTCTTTCTTTCTCCCGTGAAAACCCCAACATCCCAAATACCCAAACCCTCGTTTCTCTCACCTCGTGATTTCTCTCTCTCAAACTCGGGTCTCCCTCCTTCTTTCTTCCTCCATGTGCTGCTGCCGCGCCACCTTCCCCGGCGTTTTCCTCTTGTTGCTGCCTCTGTTGTGTTCTTTCCTCTTCCCCTCGTTGATGTTGTTGTTGCGATTTGACCAAGCTGCCTCGTCGTCTTCTTTCAACTTGGTGGTCGTGCTACCACCATGTTTTGTCGTCGCTCGGTGTTGTTGACCGCCGGAGTTGTTGTGTCGCTACTTCCCCCTCCCCTGCTCGCGTCTTTCTCTCTCGTCCTGTTGCTACTGTTGTTGTGTTACGCGTTGTGCCGACGTTTTGCCGCTGTCGGATTTGTTGTTGTCGTAGCTTTCTCTCTCCTTGCTTGTGTCTCTATCTCCTCCATCGCGGTGCTACTGCTGGTGGTTCTCGCCGCCTTATTGTTGCTGTCGTTATTTTGTTATTTGTTCGGCAAAGTACCAAGGTACTTTTCCCTCTTCTTGTGTTGTGAGTTGATGATGATGGTGGTGGTTTGTTGTTGTGATGTTGATGTGTGGTTATGTATTGTTGTTGTGTTGTTGTTTTTATCAGTTCTAAGAGCACCTAAGTATTTATTTGATTCTTTACAATATAAAATCAGTTTGTGGTATAGTTGGGTCTTGTAGCCTTAGTGAATTAGATCAATTTTGCCTACAAATCAATTCTTGTTGAAGTAAGTAAATGAGAAGTTAAGTTGGGTCAGTCACTAGTGGAAGAAACGCTATATGTCACAACACAACCGCTGCTTTCCTTAAGATAAACGAATCAGTAAATCCTCGAAATTTTGGGTGGGAAACCTGGGAACACAACCGCTGCGGTCCTTAAGAGAACCGGATCGGTTAATAGAAAACCGCTGCTGTTTTCTGTTAACCGCTCTGCTCCTCTTAACCGCAATAGTTAATCTTTTTTTTTTTTTGGGTCTAATACCCGTGTTTGAGCCCAGTTGGAGCCCCCCTTCTCCTCCTCAAGTGGGCCGCGACATCTGACTGACCCCAACCCAACAATCACCTCAATTCTTCGACTCTTTCTCGCTATCTCTTCTCGGTTCTTTAACTCTTTTTTACTCTATATGTTCTTGCTCTCTCTCTTCTTGGTCTCATATCTCCTTATTCTTCAATCGTAATTAATTCTTCTCGCCTTTTCTCGCTTCTATTTTATCGATCCTTTCTCATCGCAAAATGTCTAGGTTTTTTTTTGAAGGTGCATCAATGGCGGACGTGATAACGGGTGAAGTAGAGACCTTTGCCTTCCAGGAATCTGCGAACTTGAAGATGAAATTAAGGGTATTTCGCTGTATTATATCCTCTGTGATTTCTGAAAGGTTGGTTGAAGATTTTATCTTTGTGTTGTTAATTTATTTATTGTTTTTGGTTATGAATTTGGTATTCATTTGTTAGGGTTCTTGGTTTATCTTTCTTGTGTTTCTTAAATTGGAATGGAGAAATTACTTATTTGGTTTCTTAATTTGCGATTATAACTTTCCAGTTGAAAATTAGGGATTTTGTTCATCATTTGAAGGAAGTTATTGTATGATTTAGGCACTAAAAAGATTTGGATAACAGCTGCAAATCAAAGGAAAATTTAGGCAACAAATAAGAGGGATAAATTAGGGCTTTTCGTTGATTTAGGCAACAAATAAGAGGAAAAAAACGAAAATTTCAACCATAATCTAAATTGTTTTATGTAAACTTGTCTTGTATAGGTTGCTCATTTGGTGGGTTTGGTCGAATCTGCGAGCTCTCTATGTGAAGATGGCTTATCTGATTACATTGATTCATTTGGAGGATAGTGTCTTTCTGTGTTTTAAAGTAACCCCCTTTATGTTAGCTGAAATAAGAATCTTACAATTCTGGGGTTTTCTTTCTGTGTGGTGCTTTTGTGATACTGTTAAAATGATATGGCATGAGCTTGCATTTATCTGTTAATTGTCAATCTTCGATTAAGTATATAGCTTTTGTTTGAATACCACCTGTGACGTTTTATCATAGCCTCTCATATTTGCCCTGTATTCTTCCTACTGTTTTCTTGAGAGATTATTTTTCCAACTTTTTTTATATGTAAGTGTTTTTTGGAGTTGTTAGTTGAGAGAAAGATGATGTAAATTGTTTGCTCTTGCGATTATCCATATAGTTGGCTTCCATTTTAATGCTCTTGATAGAAGAGATATTATAGTTTTAAATGACTTTGGCAAAATGAATTTGCCATTTTTTAACATAATCATACATCATAAAAGATTAACACGCAGACTGATCTAGAATCTTCTCAAATCTTTCGTGTATGTGCTTTGCAAGTTATATTATTTGCTTGTATTTTTTTTAATTATCTAGTGTGCTTTTCCTAGCATTGCACTCAAGGTAATCGCAATAAAAATGCTGCTAATTCGAAGATTACTCTTTCTGCTATCTTGTTTAAAGAGCTTCATGAAAGGTTACTGTGTTTCTCAGATGATGCATTAGTGGATCATGATGTTGGATTGCCATAGGAAGGATACAGGAGAAGAATTGCTTTTGCTTTTAAGATGTTGTATTCTCATAGTGAGATTACATCCATATGATCAAATACTCACCAAGCAATTCCAAGTTGTTGTTGCTTCATTGCACAAATTGTGTCTTCAACTAGCAAAGAGAGGTTTAATTAAGCTGAATAAGCCGGGTTTTTTTAGATAATTTGTGGTAGCTGTACAAACTCATCCTCTCTTAATTTCAGTGCGCAATCATCTGGCTTATACCTGCATTTTCTGCAGAAGATGCTAGAGGTAACTACGTTAAAGCTCTTCTATCTATGAAGTTTATGCTCACATGTATAATGTTCAACCTGCTAATTGGATAGTGGGTTTCGGACTGGAGTGTCAGCATGTTTATTAAAGGGTGCGTTTTCTTCACTCGAAACTTATTTGAACTTAACTTATCCTGATTACACCTTATGTTTGCACATGATTGGATTGATTGATTTATTTTTTGTGTTTAGGATAGATGATATTAGTAAGGATTCAATTTCTTGTTCCTTGTCACTGATAGCTTGGAATGTGATGTTATCTCAGTTACTTTCTTTGCTAGTCTATGGACTACTCTACCACCATGAAGTCTCATTCTAGTTATTACTTAGTGTATAAATAGTGAAGTCCTTGATCTGGAAGTTTGAACCATGAGCATCTACCTTTCTATATAATCTCTAGAGCTTGAATTTTTTTCTCCATCGTATAATAGTGACCTAGTTTGGTGAAGAGTAAATTGGATAATATTTGGTGGCTTTGGGGCACTTTTGCATATCTATTAACTTTTAAAGTCCTGGATAAGCTGCATTAGATCCTCAATATAATGATTTCCGAAATGTTTTTCCTAATAATATAATTAGAGCAAGCTTCTTGTTAGCCTTCTTAAAGTATTTTGTTGGATTTAATATTGTAATTTCTAAATTAAGTGTCAACACACTTCTTACGTGTATGGATCTGACTACTCTAGAATTCCAGGTGCAACCATTAACTTCTGGTTGATTCATTTGCAAGCTAATAATTTACTTTGTGGATCATACCTGTCATCTTCTTATGTGCAAATTTAATGAATTCAATTGAGCAAGCTAATGAATAAAAAGCCAATCTATGTATTCTACACTTCCTACATCAGGGGAGTACAAAGAAAATTGGGCAACAAAATTTCTTTTGATGCAATACAATATAATTGTTTCTAAAACATGAGGACTGAAACCTAAGCAGAATATGAGTGATTACCACCAATACTATGTGATGCACCAACTAAACAAGCCTAAGTTACTCACATACAAGAGGCGGGGAAATAGAAGGGCAGATCAGTAATTTTTGAGGAATGAGAGCAGAAAGAATATTACGTGGCAAGTGTTAGTTATTTGCTGAGTTGCTTGTACAGGAGGTTTTAGTTTTAGAATAAAAGGGGAGTGAAGGTAGTGGAGGAGGGTATGAGAATATTGTAAGGGAATTGGGATTGGGATAGTGGGAGCCTCTCGAAAGCTCACCAAATATTGGGACATTTTTATCAATATTCAATACACACTTCCTCTCACTTATCTTCTTATTTCTGTTTATTTCACAGACTCACCCCTCTATTGTTACTGTATTGCTCTGGTTTTTGTGTTTGTTCTGTGTGCAAGGTAAGTGGTGAATTGAATTCATCACAGTTGGTATCAAAGCAGCCGAAACTGGTGATACAATGGCCCCACCAACTTCAACTCAGAGGTTAGATCTACTGGAGACTCAAGTGGCCAACCTTCAAAAGTCCATCGTTGATCAGATTTCGACGGCAGTGGGCATAGCTATGGAAGCTGCGAAGCTCACCATTGCCGACCAGATTGCTCAGAAAATGGAAGAAGCCATGAGGAAAAGCAAGGAGGACTTGGATGTGGCTAATTTTCGGCTGGAAGGGAGAATCGAACGAACAAGGGAGAATTTGGAAGGGATGATGGCGGTGGCGCGTGCCGATCAGACGAAGTTCCAAGCGGAGATGCGGTTAGCTCTTTCGAATCTCCGATCAGATCCGACCAGAAGACCAGGCCATCATGAGGTTAGTGGGGATGAGGTTGGAAATCCGAATTTGGGGGAAAAGGAAGGAGAGATCGTCGGGGAGAGGGCAACGAATCAGAGAGGGGAGAATGAGATATTTGATGGTGGTGGATCTGGAGGGCCAGGGGGCTTATGGGGAAGAGGCGCCGGCTCTGGATCCGGTGGGAATTGGCGTCACCGGAAGCTCGACATGCCGATCTTCGATGGCACAGATCCGGACGGGTGGATTTTGCGGGGGGAAAGATTTTTCTCCTTCTATGGGTTGTCGGACGCAGAGAAGATTGAGGCGGCGGTTGTGGCCATGGAGGGCGACGTCTTGCGTTGGTACCAGTGGGAAAACAAACGACGACCATTCCGAACATGGGAAAGTCTGAAAAGTTACGTTCTAGCCCAATTCCGGCCACTGAACGCCGGCTCATTACATGAGCAGTGGCTCTCAACCACCCAGACGACCACCGTATGGGAATACCGCAGAAAATTCATTGAGACAGCAGCTCCCTTAGACGGTATTCCAGAAGAAATATTGATGGGTAAGTTTATCCATGGGCTTAAAGAAGACCTACAAACTAAAATCCGGGTTTTAAACCCATATACCTTGGATCAAGCCATGGAGTTGGCTCTGAAACTGGAAGAGAGAAATCGAGCTCAGGGGTCCAAGCAAAATGGGCCTAAGTCTGGGTCGTTTTCCATTTATAACAGAGGCCCAACTTCTAACCCTACCTCTTATTTTGGATCTCAAGGGCCCAGTACAGCCACTAAAAGTTGGGCTGCAGGTTCTAATGCTTCCCAAGCATCTGTGAACAACGTTAAACCTTCTAGTTTTTCTACTCGTGGGTATGGTGAGATGCGTCGCTTGACTGAAAAAGAATTACAGGAAAAGAGGGCCAAGGGATTATGCTTCAGATGTGATGAAAAATGGGGGGCGGGACATCGTTGTCAAAGGAAGGAGCTAAGCGTTCTATTCATGGAGGACGTTGAAGAGGACGAGTTCGAAGGAGCCCTGAGCATTAGTGACCCACCTACTTCACCCACTGAGGAGATAGTCTCGGAAGTGTCATTAAATTCGGTTATTGGGTTATCAAACCCGAAAACCATGAAATTGACAGGGTGGATTGCAAATCAAGAAGTAGTAGTCATGGTGGATCCCGGCGCCACCCACAACTTCCTCTCCCTCACAACCATCGAGAAATTGTCAATTCCCGTGATGGAGTCAGCGGATTTCGGAGTATCATTAGGGGATGGACAGGCTGTACGGGGAAAAGGGGTTTGTAAAGGGGTAGAGTTGCACCTACATGGGGGTCTAGTGGTGGAGGACGACTTTCTTCCATTGGGTTTGGGAAATTCTGATGTAATATTGGGTGTGCAGTGGTTAGAGACCTTAGGTACGGTAGTGAGCAATTGGAAAACGCAGGAGATGAGTTTCCAGGTGGCAGGAATTCATTACACATTAAAAGGGGATCCCTCACTAGCTCGTTCCAAAGTCTCTCTCAAGGCTATGTTGAAAACACTCCGTAAGGAGGGGGGTGATCTGTGGCTCGAATTTAACCAAGTGGAGATAGGAGAAAAGGGGGGTCACGGGGGGGCGCAAGGTGGAACCGGATATTCCGGGGGTTTATACGGGGGGTTATGCAACAATTTGAGCACGTTTTCGAAGCTCCGGTGGGACTGCCACCAGAACGAGGCCACGAACATGCTATAGTGCTGAAAGAGGGTAGCAATCCGGTGGGAGTTCGACCCTATCGTTACCCCCAATTTCAGAAAGACGAAATTGAGAGGTTGATCAAAGAGATGTTGGCTGCCGGCATCATACAATCGTAAGCTAGCCCATTTTCTAGTCCTGTAATTTTGGTGAAAAAGAAAGATGGTTCGTGGCGATTTTGCGTCGATTACCGGGCTTTGAATAAAGAGACGGTGCCAGACAAATACCCCATACCGGTCATCGACTAGTTGTTGGATGAGTTGCACGGAGCTACAGTTTTTTCTAAATTGGACTTGAAAGCGGGATACCACCAAATTTTGGTGAAGCCGGAGGACGTTCACAAGACCGCTTTCCGCACACATGAGGGGCATTATGAGTTTCTGGTCATGCCTTTCGGGCTTACCAATGCCCCGGCCACTTTCCAATCATTGATGAACGAGGTTTTTCGACCTTTCTTACGGCGTTTTGTTCTGGTTTTTTTTGACGATATCCTCATTTACAGCCGTAATGAGGATGAGCATGTGAGTCACTTGACCTTGGTTTTGGGGCTGCTGGCCAGGAACTCTCTGTTTGTGAATAAGAAAAAGTGCGAATTTGGGAAACGGGAGGTGGCTTACTTGGGACTTGTAATTTCCCAAGGTGGAGTGGCTATGGATGGGGATAAAATTCAAGCGATATTGGAGTGGGAAATTCCCAAGAATCTCAGAGAACATTGGGGGTTCTTAGGCCTCACCGGTTATTATCGGAAATTTGTCTCCAATTATGCCCACATTGCTCGTCCGTTGACAGACCAACTGAAGAAAGATAGCTTCAAATGGTCCCCTGTTGCCCACGATTCCTTCCACCAACTAAAATCTGCCATGGTTTCAAGCACCGTGTTAGCGATGCCGGATTTTCAGCAAACGTTTGTCATAGAAACCGATGCCTCTGGGTATGGGGTCGGAGGCTGTGTTGATGCGAACGGTAGACCCATAGCATTCTACAAGAAGCTTCTAGGTACTCGGGCGCAACCGAAATCGATCTATGAGAAAGAGTTGATGGCTATTTGTTTTTCTGTGCAGAAATGGAAATATTATCTCATAGGCCGACACTTTGTAATTCGTACCGATCAACAAAGTTTGCGTTACATTACTCAACAACGAGAGATTGGGGCCGAATTTCAAAAGTGGATGGGCAAGCTGATGGGGTATGATTTTGAAATACACTACAAACCGGGGGCTTCCAACCGGGTTGCGGTTGCACTTTCCCCGCAAAACGATGGGCGAAATAGTCTTTGGGGGCTCTTATCACGGTTCATGGAGTGAAGCTGGGCAAGACTTGGAGCATGAGATTGCTCGGGATCCTTTCCTCACGAGACATTAAAGCGAGAAGTGCGGGCGGGGAGTTCTCTTCCCCATTTTACATTCTTTGGATGGCAAACTCCTCTTTAAAGGAAGGTATGTAATTCCCAAGTACCTCTTCTTTTATTCCGGTGTTATTACGTGAGTATCATGATTCACCTATGGGAGGCCATGCTGGGGACTTGAAAACATACTTACGATTGGCGGCAGAATGGTATTGGCGCGGAATACGTCAAGAGGTAACTCGTTATGTGCAGCATTGTGTTACGTGCCAACAAAAGGTATCGCAGCAGCACCCCAGTGGTCTGCTTCAACCATTACCCATTCCTTCCTTGGTATGGGAAGATCTCTCTATGGACTTCATTGGTGGGTTACCAATGTCTAAAGGAATGGATACCATATTGGTGGTTGTTGACCGTTTATCCAAGTATGCGCACTTTCATCCTCTCCGGCACCCGTTTACTGCTTTCTCAGTAGCAGAATTATTTCTTAAGGAGATTGTGCGTCTTCATGGTTTTCCATCCTCCATTGTCTCGGGTCGAGACCGTATCTTTTTGAGTACATTTTGGAAGGAATTGTTTCGCCTCCATGGCACCACCTTGAAGAAGAGCACAGCGTACCATCCCCAAACCGATGGTCAAACAGAAATTGTGAATAGGGGCTTGGAAACATATTTGCGTTATTTTGTGGGTGGACATCCCAAGACTTGGGCAAAATGGCTGCCTTGGGCTGAATTTTCTTACAATACCTCTCCTCACTCATCTACTAAAGTCTCACCCTTTAAGGTTCTGTATGGGCGTGATCCTCCTCACGTGGTTAGGGCTCCTCGGGGACAGACCTCAGTTGATAGTGTGGAGGAAATGTTACAAGAGCGAGTTGCCATACTGGACGATCTCCATGTCAACCTCATAAAGGCACAGCAACGAATGAAGGCTTATGCAGATGCAGGCAGAATTGATGTTCAGTTTCAGGTTGGTGATTTGGTATTCCTGAAACTCCAGCCCTACCGCCAACGATCGTTGGCTCAACGGCTTTTTGAGAAGCTTGCTCCACGTTTCTATGGACCCTTCCCTATACTCCAGAAGGTTGGTGCTACGGCTTACAAGCTACAACTTCCTTCCACCAGCAAAATCCATCCCGTGTTTCACGTGTCTCAGCTCAAAAGGATGGTGGGTAACGTACCTGTCCTTCCTACAATTCCACCTCACATTGCTGCTAACCTGGAGTTTGTAGTTGAACCAGAAGAGCTGTTGGATGTACGATACATTCGTCAGGGTTCCCATACTCACACAGAGGTTTTGATCAAATGGACAGGCTGCCATCTTTTGAAGCCACCTGGGAAGACATGCACCCTCTTCACCTTCGTTTTCCATCTTTCCACCTTGAGGACAAGGTGAATCTTTGGGGGGCAGGTATTGTGATGCACCAACTAAACAAGCCTAAGTTACTCACATACAAGAGGCGGGGAAATAGAAGGGCGAGATCGGTAATTTTTGAGGAATGAGAGCGAAAAGAATATTACATGGCAAGTGTTAGTTATTTCTTTGAGTTGCTTGTACAGGAGGTTTTAGTTTTAGAATAAAAGGGGAGTGAAGGTAGTGGAGGAGGGTATGAGAATATTGTAAGGGAATTGGGATTGGGAGAGTGGGAGCCTCTCGAAAGCTCACCAAATCTTGGGACATTTTTATCAATATTCAATACACACTTCCTCTCACTTATCTTCTTCTTATTTCTGTTTATTTCACGAGACTCACCCCTCCATTGTTACTGTATTGCTCTGGTTTTTGTGTTTGTTACGTATGTGCAAGGTAAGTGGTGAACTAAATTCATCACATACTACTCTGCATGGCTAGTGAATGATAATATATTTCATGAGCTAAGGGGGGGGTGTGGAGGGAAGTGCGGGGGTGGAGGGCGGCGGTGGGGGGGGGGTAGTGTAGTGGGGTGGGGAAGTGCGGGGGTGGGGGGCGTCTTTGGGGGCAACGCAAGGGTGGGGGCGGTGCTCGGGGTTGGGGGAAGCCATCTTTGCTTAATTTTAATGTTAGTACCATGTTTTGAATAAGCTTGCTAGTCATTTTAAGTATAATGTTGTCGGTCTTTGTGTTGCTACCTCTCCTATCTTGATGTTCTCTTGGAAATATTTTGCATTGAGGATGGTTGGAGGAATGTTTCCTCTACATTTGTTCTTTATGGAGAGTTGAATAGTATGAAGTGTATGATAAGTGGCGTACAAGGGGTTGATCAGTTTTTTGTGCAGAAGTGGTTAACTTCATGCCAAAATAAATGGTCACTGTTCTTATTAGGCTTAAACGTTGCACAGGTAAGTCATTGTAATGGAGTATATTTCAAATCAAGTTTTTAGCTTTTATACTTAAAGTCCTGGTTTGCTTCCATATATGTGCAGCTGAATTACTGGAATACTTACGTAGATTGCATTGTTGATCCTTATATTACTTGTTGGAAGGATAGCTTGTTCAGATATTGCTGGCGCTATGGGGAACTAACCAAATCAAATGACCATCGCTTTATTTGCTTGCGTTGTGATGGAGACATAGATAATATGTCATTCTTTTCAATGTATATAGTTATAGTTGAGTATGATATTAAAATTGTACTCCCTCTGTCCTAGAATACTCTTTACACTTTCCTTTTTCATCTGTCCTAGAATACTCTTTACACTTCTATTTTTGGATATGACCCACTATTATTTTAATCCTTCTACCTTTTAACCATTGGCCCACACTCACTCCCCTCCAAATAAAATAATACCACTCCTACTACCTACCAACTCTAACTAGGCTCACACTCTCTCTCCACCAAATAAAATAATACTACATTTACTACCTATTAACACCTATCACATCTACTTTTTCAATAAAATACCAATTGATAACAAAACAACAACTTATCATCTAAAACTACGTGCTCTGATAAGTGTCAAGAGTATTCTGGGACGGAGAGAGTAGTAAATATTCTTATGTATCTAATTATTCATGCTTATGCTTCAATTTAGCATAATATGCTTAATAAAATGATTATTGATATATGTTATTGATTTTGTAATGATTAATAATGAAAAAATGCAAAAAAAAAAAAAAAAATTGGTTTTTGGGGTGGTCAACCGCTGCGGTTTTGACCCAAAACCGCAGCAGTTAATCATTTATCGCTGCGGTTTTGGGTTCAGTAAATTATTAACTGATCCGGTTTAGGACCAGATCAGTTAATATTTCGGGACTGCTGCGAGTCCAACCGTTGCGGCCCAAAACCGCAGCGTAAGCCCGATTTTGACCGCAGCGGTTGAACTTTTTTCCACTAGTGAGTGTTGTTTGATATTTTTGTGGAGGTCCTTAGTTTTGTTATACCTATGTGGTTCGGAGTTCAGTTTATTAGAATTAAAATTTAGGAAATGATGTTATAAGTTCCAAGCTATATTTGTTAAAGAATTTCATTAGTAATCCTTATTCTAGTTATATTGAATAGTACAAATTGAATATGTTAGTTTAATTAACTCTTAACCAGGGGAACTTAATTAGACTAATGAGATTTGCTAGTTTAGTTGAATATGTTAGTATTATTAATTAATGTTGAGGAATTGATTTTGAAATAACTTAATAAGAATGTCAATCTGTAATTGTTGTCTATTAGGTAACTTGCATAATTAGAATTGGATCAATAAAGGTAGTTAGTTTGATGAAAGAAACTCATTTCTCTTAATGAAATTGGTGCTATGAGTTAGTAAGAGGTAATCTATCTTTCTTGGTTCTGATGTTAATGGAAAGTTATCAGAGATTATCTCAGATAACCCTGACATATACCCCTTTTCCCAAATAACCCCCACATTGTCACCCCTATTGCGGATAATCCTAAATTTGTAATTTGTCATTAAGCATGACGAAATTACACGTGGTTTGACTTTCGATGGGTTTGTTGCCATTTAAGAAGGTGGTTGATGGCTATTCAAAAGGATGTTCATTAGTTTTGGTGCACGATTCAATGGTTCTATTGTTGGCGACAGACACCATTAATAGGGCGCCAAACCAGGTTCTTCAATTTTAATGCCTTCAACCACCTTCTTAAATGAGGCCAAAACACATCCAAAGTCAAACCAAGTTAACGCCGCTTGTAATTCCATCATGTTTAATGACAAATTACAAATTTAGGGGTTATCTGCGATAGGGGTGACAATGTGGGGGTTATTTGGGAAAAAAGGTTATATGTCAGGGTTATCTGAGATAATATCTTAAGTTATTAATCCTTAAATAGTATTTATATTATCAAGTATAATAGTAGTTCGAGTTCATTGTAATTATAAGCAAAGAGTTGTGCAATCAAGGAGTTATAAAGTTATAAGGTTGTTAGTGAGGGACTATTTATCTAAACTCCGAGAATGAATTGGTTTTGTCACTTTACTTAACTAAATATTGATAATTCGAAGATTGTTAGTAGCTAATATCCCATAAAGTTCATTAGCAAGGTTTATGTGTGAACATATCTGAGTTAATGTGATGTGGGAATGCCCCATAGATGGATTAATCTAGGAAGGTTAGAACACTAGTTAGAGTTTACTAAAAGGGAATTAAGATGGTTATATTCTCTTAGTAATACTTATTAAACAAAGCTAATAGTTCAGTAAACTACTTCTATGTTGGTTATAAAGTAAGACATTACCCACTTCTTTCATAAATGATTAAGAGTTGACTTATGAAAGTTAACTTATAAGAGATTCAGTTTGATTGACTCCTAAAATGAAGGATGTGAATTGGCTGGTGCTAGAAATAGTTTTAAAAAGGATTGACTAATCCTTCTTAATAATATGAAAATCATTAGAGATAATTTAATTGATTATGGATTAACTTATTGAGATCGTGTTAAAAAGATATTTCAGTTTATTACATGTAAATGGGTAATATAATAAAGTTATAATGATTGATTGGAATTTACAGAAGTAAGTGAGTATCTGATATTACTTAAGTGAGCATAAGTTTCTGGATTACTTCCACGTATATATGGTTGTGTAATCCAATTGAAGTGGGGTAGACTTCCTTATATGATTATGAGTATGTTCCGTAAATTGAGTTTGTTATTGAATCTGTTATTTGGAATTCAACAAATGGTATAGTATAAATCATAGCTAATTGTGTTCATTAATCACTTTTAATTAATGAACCTTGAGAGTGATGTTTAAGTTAACTCTCCTTAGTTAATTCTAAGAGAGATACCTATTGTGGAAGTTGTTGGTATGATATAATATATATTTGTTATTATAATAGTTGAGATAAATCTAGATTGATAACTATAAAGTGGAAAAGAGTATGAATTATTTATATGACCAAGTATGTGTTGTGCGTAACTCATTTAGTAACTCTCGTTAGTTAATTCTAACTGAGGGACCTTTTTGCCGTTGTTGCTAGTAGTGATCGAATATAATTGTTATAAATTGTTGTGGTTCATATGTTATATAATTGGGATTGAGTTGAATCAAAATGCATAATTTTATTGGGCTTGAAATACATAAGCGATTATAGTTCTCTGCAGAGAAGTCTTCTGATTAGTTGATTGTTCAAGGTTTGTTAAGAATTATTAAAAATATTCGATAAGTTTCAAGAATGATCTTATTGAGTTATGAACGATACTTGAAAGTGATCTAAAGGGGAAAGTAGGCTCGTTTGAGTTGACGGATGAGGTGACATGAACAGTGCCCCATGGACTGTGAACCTTGGGGGCCCCACAGGAAAACCTGCCCATTGCTCTATGGGGCGATAATCGAGCGATATATCAGGTAATGCAAAACCTGTGGATGGCTGATTAAATTAGCGGAAAATGTACTCCAGACTAGTCGCGGTTATTGGCCAAAAGTAAAGCGAATGGTTGGGTGACAACCCTTACTGTCGGAGTGTAAGCTTTGTCTCCTCCGCCACGTTCTCTTTCCCCCGGTTAAAAAGAATGTTATCTCGTGTTATATGGAAATGAATACTAATTCAGTATTTGGATGTGAATATTGATATTGGGTTCCTGATAAGGAATCGTATCACGGAAAGTCGTACAGTTATTGAATTCCCGATAAGAAATCGTATCACAGAAAGTCGTACAGTTATTGAATTCCCGATAAGAAATCGTATCATGGTAAGTTGTATCGATATTGGATCCAATAAGGAATCATATCAGGTAATAAATGAACCTTTATTCCTTGTTGGAATATGAATATTGATATTGGTTTCCTGATAAGGAAGCATAATGGTAAGTTATCTTGTTATTGGATTCCCAAAACGGAATCGTATCTTGTTATTGGATTCTCGTTAAGGAATCGTTATAGTGAAAGTTGTTATGTTATTTATTTCCTAATAAAGGTTAGTTATAACAGTGTAAGAAAATGATTGATAGAGTATGAAAGCATAAGTTTGGATTTCCGCTAAGAAATCGATTAGAGGAAATAAAGTATAGTGTTTATATCCAAGTTGGTAAACTTAGATTCCTCATAAGGAATCATGATATGTTTAAAAGGCTAATTAAATAAATATATATGAAATGTGTCTCTGTTGTGACTGCTTGGTAGTTGCCTTGCTATGTTGGTTGTTATGTGAACGATGGTGTAGTATGAAAGGAGAAGTCGAATAAAGATATCCTATATTTATGATCAATAAGGGTTTACGCTATGCGTGTTCTGATGGATGCGAACGTTGTGATCATGTTGATATGGGAGAGTCTTTTTCAAGTAAAATCCACCAAAGCATGTATTGATCTTGTTTACGGGTTTAGTACTCAGCTTTGCTGATGTGTCTGTATGTTGTTTTGTCATTTATGTGGCCTGTCACTTGGTGGGTGGGCACTGTTCCTAAATTGGAGTCACTAAGGAGAAGTGTGAGAAGAAGAAAACTGATTGGGGAAGATGATGAGGAAGAAACCCCGGAACAAGTTGAGGGGGAAGAAGAAGCTACACATGTTCCTTCCAAAGGAACTGCTGCTTCTTCCTCCAAGAAAAGAGTGGAGCGAAGTTATTCAAGGTATGTTTGAGGATTTTGTGTCGATTTGGATGAGTTTTGTGCAAACTTCATCAACACTGATGGAGTATGTACTACTGAATTTAGGGGGAAGAAAACTAAAATTTCTCAAGAAACTTTAGGAAAAATATGGGAAGTTCCTTGCAAAGGAACTGATCTATATTTTAAGAGGAAAGGAACTGTCACCTTTTCAAATTTCTCCCAAGACGATATTGTTGAATCCTTTGGGGGAACTGCTGGCCAAACCAAAATTAATCACAACCTTCTCTAACCTGTTCATAAAATCTTGTTTAATCTTGTTTGGAGAGCACTCATTCCTCAAACTGAAAAGAGAAATGAAGTTGGTCTCTTGGATATGTGTTATATGTTTTACCTTGACCACCACATTCAAATTGACTTCCCTTCTCTCTTTATCCAACATCTAACTCATTGCATTGAGAATCACTGTGTTGTTGGCTATGGTGCATTGATCACCTCTCTTCTTTCTCACTTTAAGGTCAATACTACTGGTTGGCCTACCTTGGGTATAAAACAAGGTAATATTTTAAAGGGAAATTCCCAATGGTAGGCTCCTATTGTTTAGAATTCCCAATGGTAGATTTAACTTTTTTTTCTTCCCATTGCTAGGCCTCAGTTTTCCTAATTTACCCAAATGTAGCATTAATCAGGCTTACACGTTAATTTCATGTTTAGTTTTAGTACTTCTGTTAAGTTTTACCAGAGCACTACTAACCATGATTTATTTAGATCAAAGAGTACTAAAATAATATATCCTTCCTGTTGCCACTTGACAAAACTATTCCTCAATTAAAATACATTCGTTTATAATACACATACTATTGTATAACCAAGCAACTACAAACTACTCCTATAATACACATACAATTACTATGTTAACACATAAGCTACATGTATAATAATGCATACAACATGCATCAAGTCGTATCATGCATGAAGGCATCGTCATTAAGCAACAACATATAAAGAGCATCATCAGCAATCATACGTGAAGTAGCACAATAGCAACAGCAACTTACAAGTGCAAGGAAATGGAGAGGTGATACCAATTAACAACACCAACCATATCCAATCACACCACCATAACAGTAGCAACATACATCATCCTACCCACTACCATACCATGCTTAACATGATTGAAAGCAATAGAGAGTTGCTAACATGAAACCTTAGCATATGCTTCAAAAAAAAACACAATACACACATATTTTTTTACACTGGGTAAACTAATTCATCCAAAAAAAATTAGGTTTAAAAAGATTAAGAGCATATCAGAAGATACTTATATAAGATTAGGACAACATATAAGTGCATATAATTAACGCAATTTAGCTTCCAACAATCAAGTATAGTGCACATTTTAATAAAATAAATCATGGTTAGTAGGGTTAGGCAAAATTTAATAGAAGTATGAAAATTAAACATGAAATTAACGTTTAAATGCTACATTTGGGTAAATTAGGAAAATTAAGGCCTAGCAACGTGAAGAAAAAAAAAATTAATCTACCATTGGGAATTCTCAAGAATAGGAGTATACCATTGGGAATTTTCCTATTTTAAATGAAAAGACTTTGTATGGATTGGACCTTTCAGTCCAAGATGGAGTGTTGACTCAAGGGAGGATTTCTACTAGTTCCTCTAACAAGAGAAAACTGCCTAAGGCAGTGGAAGAGGAACCCGTGGCAGTAATCCTGGAGGAACAAGTTCCTGCCCCTACAAAACCAAAGGAACAGAAACCCAAGAGGCGTAAAACTGTTGCCAAAAAGCCTTCCCCTCCTGTTCCTAAAAGAGTTGGACATAAACTAAGTTAAAAACTGCACCTGTTCCTTCAAATAAGGACTCTCCATTAGTCCTATCTGATGCGGAGGAATAGGATCACAATTCACCTAAGGAACATACTCCTCCATCCTCACCAAAAATACCAGTAACCATCACCACCATCTCTTCCATCTCTCCCTCATCCTTCTCTATTCCTTCCAGTTTTGAACAGTTGAAGGTTGAGATGAAAGAACCAAATCCTTTCTCCTCTACATCTACTGACCTTCTACCACAACCACATTTCCTTCCTTCTATTTACACCACCACCTCACCTTCTATTTCTCTCAAAGGAACAGTAGGTCCATCTCAAGAAAACACCCCAGTTCCTCCACCTAAACCATCCATTACCTCTGGTTCTAAGGGAAAGGAACAAGTTCCTTCGGATGAATTTGGTTGGGTTAATGAAGTATGTCTCCCTGCTCAACATATGATTAAGTTTTACAATCGCCTTCACTGGACTTTAGATGCTAAAACAGATAAGATGATGGGTTTAATGAAATTTCTTAGTGATACTGTGATTGAACAACAAAAGAACATGGAGATGATAGCCCAAGCAATTAACACTTTGAAGCAGCAACTTGATGGACACCATGGAGACGTGATGAAGAAGTTGGAAGAAGTGGTTGAGGAAGAAGTAGTAGAGGAACACAACTCCCCTTCCATTCCTAATGTCTAATTCTTGTTTCTCTTAAAGGATTAGGAACTCTTAGCTTTTGTTTCTTTTCTTTTCTTTTCTCCTTTTTCTCTTTTGTACTTTAATGGAACAAGTGCTATAAATATTAATGACTTTTGCTATATTTGTCTTCGTTTGTGATTTGAGTGCATAATTTCTTACTTGGAATGGCTAGTATTATGTGATTGATGTTTGAGCAAGTCTAACGTTTTAAATTTCTAATTTAACCATTTTTTTTTGCTTGTTAATGGTCTCAAGGTCTTGTCCATCTCAATCTTCCCAAAATCACCAAGTGTTTGATCTTTTTGACGATGACAAAGGGGGAAAAGATCCCAGGAACAAACTAAGTTGCAAATGAAGAAATGAAAAATATAAATCCTTAATCTGCCTTAATTAAAATATATAACTTATTATTTTATCTTTTTCATTCTCTTATGTTATTTGTTGTTTTCCTTAGTTTGTAACTTTGTTGTCATCATCAAAAAGGGGGAAATTGTTGAACCCTAGTTTTGATGATGACAAATGAACAAAGATGCAAACTAAGTATTGGACTAACAAGTTGTTTTTAGTGAATGAATTTCAATGTATCTATGAAAGGAACAAAGAGAATACTAAGTCAAAGAAAAATCAAGTTTGGATCTTGAAGACTAAGTGAAGATGTTCAAAGAGTTGGTACTACAGCAGCATTGGAGCAAGAAGACTAAAGCGAGGCTTTTTGTTTCTAGTTCCAATGTAAAGGAACGAGTAAGAATGGTAAGGAGATGTGGCAATTTAGAATGAGAATGAGCGTTTGTTCCTTTGTAAGGAACAAACGAACTGGTGCTGACATAATATGTTAAAGGAACTAACTATTAAAAGTAACTAGACCTAGGGTGAAGTAGTACAACGGTTTAATTATGTTTGTTGAGTAATTTATTCCTAGATTCTAGGTAACCGTTTTATTTAAGGTAAAATTTGATTTTAAGGAAAATCTTTGTAAGGAAAACATTTTATTTTTATAAAGATAATAAATATCCTTTTCGGTTTTTATGGAAAATATTTTAAAGATAATAGTTTTGGTAAAAAGATTTTATTTTGGTTTTATTAATTAAAATACTTTTTAATAAAATCAGATTTTCGAAAAACTGCTTTAAGTGGTTGCTCAAATTAAGGGAGCAGTATCATGTTTATCTCCCACGTTTAACAGTGGTCATGGAGATCATGGGTTTAAAAGAGGAACTTGTTCCTCCAAGTAAGGAACGTCATGGGATAATGGTTCTATCACTAACACATGTTTTAATCCCACGTTCTAAGTTATTACCACTATAAATACTAGTGTCTAATGAAGTTCCAATTTGTGTTTGACCAAGTAAATTAGTGAGTTTAACTAAGTAAAGTGTCAGTGCCTTCATTCTCCCAGAAAAGCCATTTGTTCTTTGCCTTCTTACTCTAATTCCACTAAGCTGTTATTTAACATTGTAATTTTGGTTTTTGGGGTAAGGGGACTTTGAGTGAAGTTATGTAAGAGATAGGCTTTGAGTGAACCGAGTTAAAGTGAGAAAACTTCAAGTGAAGCTGAAAGGAACAGTTGTTAAGGGAACAGTTGTTTAGGAACTTGAGTTTAGGAACTCAATGTGTGGCCCGTGAGTAGAATTAGGTTGTAACAAAGTTGTTTGACCTAATTAGTGAAATAGTTGAATTTAAAATCCCTAGTGGTTGAGGTTTTTTCTTCTTGTTGGGCCCAAGAAGTTTTTCCTTGTAAAAATCCCTTGTGTTCCTTTAGCTTGTTTCTTTGTTTAAGTTTAAAATTCCGCAAAAAGTTACGTTTATTTCTACACATACAATTCACTCCCCTCTTGTATTGTTCCTAGTGAAATAACAATTTTCTTTTTATTTTGGATTTTTCTATGATATACCCCTGTGTTTTTTAAAATTCTATAATGTACCCCTAATTTTTTTTTATTCTACATTGTACCCCTGTGTTTTTTAAGTTTCTATAAAATACCTATAGTGTGTATTAATAAAAACGGACGTTAACGATTTTTGAATTCCCACCCAAACCTCCGTTTAGTACAATCTACTCCCACCCAAACCTCCACATCCCCTCCACCCCAGCCCCCCCCCCTCCCCCCCCTCCACCGCCGCAGCTCCCTACCCACTCCCCCCGCCAACCCAGCCCCATCCCCCTCTCATCTGCCGCAGCTAAGTCATATTTATATATAGTTTTTAGGTGCATTTAGGTTGCATTTTGTAGTTAGCATTTAGATTCGTATTGATATTCATTATTGCATTATATTCTTAAGTTATGTTATTCTACTCCTATTCAATATATTTTCTTGTTTTGATGAATTTCAGGCATTGAAGACGTATTTGGAGTATGGTTAGATAAACTTAAGGATTAGGATCACTTGGAAAGAAGCTACAATGCATAAGCATCGTATGGATATGTCATAGTATCGTATGGATATGACATGGATATGGATATGTCATAGTACGATCCAACGATAGGTGCCACCCGAGAAGACTTATAGTCAAGGAGTTATGTCCTTCCGAAGTTGGGACTGTTTCTGCTGAAATCTGTTTTTGTACGCGCGGATCACTAATTCCGCCCATTTAATGATATTTCGACTTTGCTTATTTTTGTAACTTACTTTCCCAGTCATATTAGGTTACCTAGTATTAATTATATTAGGTTTTCACTCTTCTTTATCTCTCTCTCTCTTTCTCACGTTAGTTTTATTTTTCTTATTCTAGGTTTAGTTTAGTTTTCTCTTCTTCCTTTTTTCTCTCTAGTTTTAGTTGCAAACACTAGTTTATGTTCTTCATTAATTTATGAGTTATATTAGTTTATTTCAATGATTTCTTTGATTATGCTTTCCTTTGTAGATTTAGATTTCATTATTTATTTCATAATAGGGTAGTTTTTATTTCTAGGGTTTGGGAATCCATGTTTATATGCTATGATTCTTGATTGATATTTATTGATGGTTTGATTAGTTATTGATATCTCTAATTGATTAGTGTTCTTATTCTTAATCTTGCAATCTGATCAATTGTCTGATTAAATATTATTAATATCGAGTCATAGATCGAGAGATAGTATTCTTTAGAGGCTTGCCTACAATTAGCAAATTTGATTATGTTAGCGACCTGACTGCATATGTTGATTTGAGAGCGTTAAGACCCGACCGTAGGATTAACATGTGCTCTAGATATCTGATTAATTGAACTATTGATGATATTTTGATATATTATATATATGAACATGGTGAACCATTGCCCTAGATCTTTTTAGTTTGATTTTCATATTTTTATTAGTTTAGAGTTAGTTATCATATTTCTGATCTTGTTTAGTTTCTCCATACCTTATAAGCTAGATTAGAACGACCATCTCTCTGTGGATTCAACCTTACTTACCCTACTACATTGTTAGAACGTTTTGCAGGAATTATTTTTGACAGGTGTACGACAACCTATCACCTCCGCCGCAACCCCCAAACCCTCCTCCCTGCCAGCCCAGCCCCAACCCCCTCCCCTTCGATTTCCCGCAGCCCCCAACCCCCTCCCCCTTCAATTTCCCGCAGCCCCCAACCCCCTCCCCTTCGATTTCCCGCAGCCCCCACCCCCTCCCCTTAGATTTCCCGCAGCCCCAACCCCCTCCCCCTCGATTTCCCGTAGCCCTCCACCCCACCCCCTCGATTTCCCATGAGCCCCCCACCCCTTCCCTTCGATATCCTGCATCCCCCACCCTCCCCCTTGATTTCCCACAGCAATTTTCAATGCATCGTAAAGTTCCAGATGGAAGAGAGAGATATGAGTGTTGATTTTGCGTTGAAACACAATTGAATCCGGGTTGATTTTTTAAAGAACAATGGCGAGGGTGGTGCTGGTTGTTGTTCACAGCTGCGGTGCGAGGAAGGGAAGGGGTGGAGGGGAGATGGTGAGGGGCTGCGGGAAATCGAAGGAGGGGGAGAGGGAAGGGGCTGGGCTGGCGGCGGTGATGGTGGTTGCGGGGGTGGAGGAGAGAAAGAGGGGTTGGGGGCTGAGCTGGGGGCTGGCAGGGGGGAGAGTTGAGAGAGAAGCTCAGAAATCCAAAGAGAATTTAACGGTAAACGTTACGTACACTTAATGTAGGGACACTATGTAGAAAACTTTAAAAACTTAAGGGTACAGTGTAGAAGAAAAAAACATTAGGGGTATAACGTAGAATTTTAAAAAACACAAGGGTATATCATAGAAAAACCCTTTTATTTTCCTTCTTCTTTTTTACTCCTAATAATGAAGATGGGTGGTAAATTTGAGGTATCAGATGAAATATTGGGTACTTTTGCTCTGATAGTTTTGTATTGGGTATATTATGAGATTTATATGTTGTTGGGTAGTTTTGATAACAATCTTTTGCGTTCGAGAAAAGATGAAGATGAGAAGAATTTGGTCTCCAAATTTACTGTTGTTAAGGGTGTTATTTGATAAGTCATATTTACATATAGTTTTTAGGTGCATTTAGGTTGCATTTTAGACCATTTAGATTCATATTTAGGTTCATTATTGCATCATATTCTTAAGTTATGTTATTCAACTCCTATTCGGTATGTTTTCTTATTTTTGATGAATTTCAGGTAATGAGAACGTATTTGGAGTATAATTAGCTAAGCTTGAGGATTAGGAGCACTTGAAAAGAAGCTACAATGCATAAGGATCGTATGGATATGTTATAGTACGATTTTGAGCGAAAATAAAGCGGAAAAGCATTAGAAGAAATGTGGAAAAGGAGTCACGTCTACTCTTCAGACCATAACTTTTGATGTGATTTATAGAATTAAATAATTCCAGCTGATTTGGAAACTAGACTTGAAGAGCTTTCCAACGATAGGTGGCACGCCCGGAGGAGACTTCTAATCAAGAAGTTATGCCCAGGCCCGTCCCTGAGCCTGGGCAGGAGGGGCGCCCGCCCAGGGCCCAGGGAAAAAGGGCCCATATTGATGATTTCCAATCTGTTGTTTGAGCATAAAGGAAATGTGCACGCATTAAATCTGTAGAACAAAGCTTTGGCTCATTGGTTTACTATCACTCCACTGCATCTCTCCGTCCAAGGATCAAATCCTACCAATGACTTTCTTTTTAATTTTTTCAGCTTTTTCTTTTTTTCCTTTTTGGGTTTTCTTTGTTTTCAATGATTTTGAAATAACTTCCTATTTTGGTTTTCTTTTGTTTTCAATGATTTTTAAAAACACTATCTAATCTTAAGTGGGTTTTCTTTCCTTATCATATAAAGTAACTATGTCCCTTTTGCTATTTCATACCCCCTCGACTTTATATAGTTGTACACTTTTTACGTGTACATTGTTCATTTTTACCGTACTTTGACTATGAAGTTACTAATATAAAAACAAATGTTATTAGATTTTATATATATATATATATATATATATATATATATATATATATATATATATATATATATATATATATATATATATATTCTATTTTATATAAATTGTACGAATCGATAAAGTAAGATAGTTAAAGATATTAGAGGTTTATAAAGTAGTGCATTTGTAAAATCAAATGTAAAAGTAAAACTGTTAAAAAAGGGAAGGCTTATATTATTGTATTTTCTTTTTTCACATTTCAAACCCAGGAACATATTAAAGAAGTAATACCAAAGGCCAAATCACTTACACAATTTCGTAATCCAAACCCAGACTCCAACTAATAACTTGATGATGAGGATGTCGTGATAAATTTAAGAAGCAAGATATGACTTAGTTTAGGAAGACATGTTATAAAAAGATAACCATCAATCCCACTGGGTATATTATAAAAAAATGTAAGCTAAAATGAATCCAGATTTCATGAGCTGTTAAAAAATAGTCATATTTAGCAGAACTTTGACCATTAATATCTCTAAATCAATATATGTAGAGAATAGTAATTTAGATTCGGGAGGGCCCATATTTTTTAGTTCGCCCAGGGCCTCCAAAATGTCGGGAACGGGCGTGGTTATGCCTTCCGGAAGTTCGAGCTGTTTCTGGTGGAATCTGCTATCGTACGCGCGGATAACTAATTCCGCCCATTTAATGATATTTCGAATTTCCTTATGTTTGTAACTTACTGTCCTAGTCTTATATTGAATATTATTTAGATTAGAGATATCTCTTCTCTCTCCCCTCTCCCCCTTCACACGTTATTTTATTTTCTTGTTCTAGTTTTTAGTTTTCTCTTCTTTTTCTCTCTAGTTTAGGAGTAACCCCTAGTTTTTCATGCTCTTCATTAATTCATAAGGTATTATTTTCATCTTTTTTCTTTAATTGATTTTTTTATTATGTTCTTCTTTGTAGATTTAGATTTTGTTATTTATTTCATGATTGAGTAGTTTTTATTTCTAGGGTTTGGGAATCCATGTTTATATCTCTTTGATTGTGATTTAAAGTTCTTCAATGATTGGATTGGATGAGAGTAATTCCTATTGATTTGTTATAATTGCTTAATTCATGTAATTGCGCAATATCATGGGTTATGTTTAGCTAATAGGAGTTAGAATTGAAAGATCGTACTCGTTAGAGGCTTGTTACAATTGGTAGATCTAGTTATGTTGAGCGACCGTACTAGCATATGTTGATCTAAGAGTGTTAAGACCCGACCGTGGGATTAACAAAAGACTCTAATTACTCGACCTTCAATCCAAGTATTGCTGAATTATATTGTATTGATTGAATTGGTATAAACATGGTGAACCATTGCCCTAGATCTTTTTAGTTTGATTTTCTTTATTTATTAGTTTAGAACCTTAATTCGCATATTTCTGATCTTGTTTAGTTTCTCCATACCTTAGAAGCTAGATTAAAACGACCATCTCTCTGTTGATTCGACCTTACTTACTCTACTATATTGTTAGAAGGTTTGTTAGGAATTATTTTTGACAGGTGTACGACAGCCTATCAAATTTTGGCGCTGTTGCCGGGGAGACGGTATTGTTTTATTTAGCTTTTATTGTGGTGAAATTAAACTATATATATATATATTTCTTACTTTTGTGAATAGTTTTCTTTCCCTCTCTATAGTTTGTTGTCATGGAGTCATATAATTATAGTTCAGATGGGGATATTTTTCTAATTATCAAGGACAATATGATTATTCTGAGTATTATAATGCGAATGATTATGTTTATGATGCATCATATGATTGTCAATATTCACAAAATCTGTGCATGAATTCCTATGAATATTCCCATTACCCTAATGAGTCTTATGTGCCTGATTATACCCAATGTTACAACCTGAAGTAACTAATTATTTTCAACCCGAAACATCATAGCGTCAGGAACTTTTTAACATGATGAGAGAGTATATTGTTGAACAACATGAAGATTTAAATGAATTGGCGCATGATTACCATAACATTGCGAAATCTATTGAATTACTTGTTGTGGAACAATCTGCAAACCAACAGGTTATACTTGATGATAATGACTTTGGTGTTGAGAATTATACTTCGGAGGAGAAAGGCGTTGATTTGACTCATGATAATTTGGTAGAAGGTAAGGGTGTAATTGGTGAAGTTGGTAGTTTGTGTCTTTATATTGACGAATTCATAGTTGAGAGTGAAGTGTCTGACACTTTTTCGATAAACTTTTCATCTCCATATGAGTCTAAAGTTGAGAGTGAGGTAATGCATGAGTCTTTGTCGGTTCCATCTAATACTGTTTTTGAGTCTCATGTTCAATTCTGTCAAAAACTTGACATTATTCCTTCATCTTCTATATTATATCCTCCATTGTTCCTTGTTTCTCCCCCTTTGAATGACTCTCATGATCATGTAAATAATGTACATTTAGTTTCTTTTCCTTCTTTTGAGTCGTGTAAAACGACTAAAGTTTTTTCTTTTTCTTTTTCTTGTAAATATAATTTTTCCTTTAATTTTTCTGTCTGTAGTTTTAGTAATTTTTTAGAACTAATTTATTTTAATTTTCCTTTTAACTCTTATATAATATGCTCTGAGATGTTTGCAGGAACATATGATAAGCTTCTTAGAGCATTGAACTATTATGAGTGGTTTACTAGTCTTCAACGGTCATGCAAGACCTTAAATTCGTGCTTCTCGGGAGGCAACCCGAGTTTTGACTTATTTTCTCTTTTATTTCTTTACTTTTTTTTTATTCTTATCTTTGTTTCATCATTTTTGAGTGATTTTACTCACTTTTTTGTGTTTGTTGTAGGTGGAACGAGATTAAAGAAAGAAATAAGAAAAAGGTTGTCGAAGTTTTGGTCGCCCGGTCGACCGGGCCGAATTGCCCTACCGAGCACGCAAGTGAGTTTGGGAGAATTTTGGAGAAAATCAAAAAAATTGTCAAGTGTGATCGGGCTATTTGCTCACCTGATCGGGCGGAGAGAGAATTGTAAAAAACCAGCAGCCTTCTTCTTCCTTTACTCTTCTTCACACCTCCTTCGAGACCTGATCTATGACAACACCCCCACGCCACCCACTCTCGCCCGATCCCGCCGCACCACCACCATCAAGTCATCTGCGCTACACAACTGCACACCACCGCCCTTTCTCCTTTTCTTGCCTTTCCTTATTTTGCCCCCTGTGCGCCACCATTAGCGCCGCCTTTCCCCACATCACCTGCACTCGCCGTCCTCCCGCCGCCCCCAGCGCGCCACCTCATGTTCTCCGCAAGCATCGCACAGCACCACGCTATTCCCCCTTCTGAGTTTTCTGCCCTCTAGTTCTTTTCTCGTTTCGTTTTTATTCTTATTTTACTTTTATTATTACTTCCTCCCATGAAGCACCTAATTCTATTTTTCTTTTCTTTTTTCAATGGTTGTTCTAGGTTCTAACAAGTTGGCAACAACAATGATTTACGTTGGTCTTCAAGAAGCTATGCAATGTGATTTTTCAGCTTAATCGACACTTTAATTAGGTAGTAAGCTTCTATATTTTATATTGTTCATACTCTTGATAAGACCTTCTATATTTTTGCTTGGATTTTTGTTTTGATGTCATCTTGTTGAGAACCTTTTGAACACACTGATTAGATAATTGGTTTTTTTTAAAAAAAAAAAAAATTGAATTGTTGGAATTTTTGTGCTATGTGTTAGTGGTGAATTGTGGTGTTTGTGGGAGTGCTCGGTGTTGGATGATTGTTGAGGTTCGATTTTGTTCTTTCTCTAAACTGGTTTCCGCAGTGAGGACACTGCAGATTTTAGCTTGGGGGAGGAATATTCTATCTTTTATTGCTTTCTAGTGTAGATTTTATTGTTTTCATAGGATGTTGCACGGTTTGTACCGCTTATTAGGAGTGGGAGTTTACGTGTGACCAAAAAAATTGTATTGTTTTCTTAGTTGCTTCTGCATATACATATTTCATCTCATAGTAGCTTCATCTCATTTTAGTTGCATCTATGGGACTACTGCTAACACTTATTGAGAACCTTGTTGATATTTTACTACGGTTCCTAAGCATCATTTATCTTGTTCATGATTCTTCATAGCACGATTGTTTCACAATTGATTGTTTGTGGTAAGATTGATTGATCTCTCTCTGGCTTGATTTAACGTTACTACGCAGACACCTAACCAAGTGAGCTTTTGTGCATATAAACTGACGTATCTGTGTCAGTTTTGTTCTTTCATGTGTAATTAGTTCCTCAGTTGTTACATTGATCTTGACTTTGATTTGGTACTCCTTGATATTCGATAATGCATACATTTTGATATGATTGAGGCGTTTCATTTCATTATTTAAGCTCCAGAGTTATTCTTGTTTTCATATTATCCTTCCTTTAGGCCCGTTGAGCCTTCCTGACTGTTTTTGATTGATACCTACATTACAAGCCCTTGGCATCATTTGATTCTTGTCCCAAGCCTAGCTTGGGGGAGCGAGTATTAGTTTTGGTTCGGTTTGTATTGAATTGAAATGCTCTAGTTGTGGTTTAGATGAATGGAAAAATATGTTTAGTGAGCTTGAAAATTGAAATGAAAGTTCGAAAAAAGAAACACAAAAAAAAAAGTGAAAAATGAAATGAAAAAGAAGTGAAAAAGAGTTGTGAAGAAAGTGAAATAAAAAGGGTTATGATTGAATTTCTTGAGTGAAAAAGGTTGTTGATTATATTTGGAAATTGTTGGTTGTTGCACAGAGTTGTTGTGACCTTTCTTAGTCATGTTTTCAGTTATATAATGCTCCCCCTTCTTGGTTTTTCCACCATAATTCCCAAATTATTTTCCATACCTTTAACCTCAGCCCCATTACAACTCTCAAAAGTCCTCTTGATCATTGTGTATTGTATTGTTGATTATTAAGTGAGTCAAAAAGTCTAAGTTAAAGAGTATATGCATCATCTGAGTTGACTTGTCTAGGTTGAGTGTCATTTATGCATTAAACACATGAGAGATTTGAGTGCACATAATTATAGTGAGGTTTGTCAGGTTTTGTTAAATCCAGCTTGGAAGAGACGGTTTGTGGTACGATTGGAGAATCGATTACGATACATGACATGTTATCCGACTTTGTTCGATATTGTTTCGATGCTTGATTTGTGCAGTGATTATATCTCTCGTGTTTTCAATTGAGTGTTTGACCCTGTTGTAGTCCTGTATTGTAAGTTGTCTTTCTTTTTCAATGTCTATGTCTTATTGCTTGAGGACAACCAATGATTTAGCTTGGGGGAGTTTAATAAGTCATATTTTACATATAGTTTTGGATTTTTTAACTAGAATAATACAAACTTTTGCCCGTTCTCTCGCTATAATAAAAACTTTTGATTATTTTTAAATAATAGAAACTTCACACCAAAATTCCTACAGCGGGTCAAGTTGACCTGTGACCTTTAAAACAGGTAAAAAAATTAGGACTAAAAATGCACGATAAATTCAACATCAGTTCATAAGCACGATAAATTCAACATCATCATAATCACACCCATGAAATCAATCAACCAAAATCCTTTCAATTAAAGGCATAGTTTGCAATCAAGTTCTTAATAATATTCTAAACTTCAAATGGAACAAAAAAATCCAATTGAAGGAGGGATTGGAAAAGGTAGTACCTTTGAAAGTAGTAAAGCAACACTGCCGGCGGCGGTCCCACAATAGTGGCGACACCACTACCTCGCTATAGTTTATCAACAGGAGGTAAGAGAGATAGAAAGAGACACGGGGGAGGGAACAGGGCCACCAGCACACAACGCATCAGTAGCGACCAAGAGAAGACGGGGAAAGCGGCGGCAACACGACGCTCCCCAGCAGCTAGCCGAGCAACAACCACCCACAACACCACCACCACGTGAAGGAGAAAGAAGACGCGATAGGAAGGAGGCACAGCAGCAGCAGTACCGCTAGAGGGGGGTAGGCGCGGCTTCGGCGAGCTTGGAATGCCGGCGAGGTAGCAGCGCAAAGGAGGAGAGCAAAGGGAACGGGATTTTCACGGGAAAGAGAGAGAGAGATAGTTTGGGATTTGAAAAATTGGGTTTTTGGGGTCTGGGAAGCTTTAATGGCGGAAAAGAGAAAGAAGAATGAAAGGAAAAAATGGAGGAAAAAGAACCAGAGCAAACAAAGAAGAAGATGGCGAAATAACGAAAAAAAAAGCCACGTCACCAGTTTACCTGCACCAACAAGTGACTAACCGGTCATGATCTACTGGAGGAATTTTGGTCAAAAGTTTGTATTATTAAGAAATAATCAAAAGTTTGTATTATTAAAAAATAATCAAAAGTTTGTATTATTGCGAGAGAACGGGTAAAAATTATGTATTATTCCAGTTAAAAAAATCCTATAGTTTTAGGTGCATTTAGGTTGAATTTTAGACCATTTAGATTCATATTTAGGTTCATTATTGCATCATATTCTTAAGTTATGTTATTCAACTCATATTTGGTATGTTTTCTTATTTTTGATGAATTTCAGGTAATGAGAAAGTATTTGGAGTATAATTAGCTAAGCTTGAGGATTAGGAGCACTTGGAAAGAAGCTACAATGCATAAGGATCGTATGGATATGTTATAGTACGATTTTGAGCGAAAATAAAGCGGAAAAGCATTAGAAGAAATGTGGAAAAGGAGTCACGTCTACTCTTCAGACCATAACTTTTGAAGTGATTTAGAGAATTAAATAATTCCAGCTGATTTGGAAACTAGACTTGAAGAACGTTCCAACGATAGGTGGCACGCCCCGAGGAGACTTCTAGTCAAGAAGTTATGCCTTCCGGAAGTTCGAGCTGTTTCTGCTAGAATCTGCTATCGTACGCGCGGATCACTAATTCCGCCCATTTAATGATATTTTTTCCTTATGTTTGTAACTTACTTTCCTATTCTTATATTGAATATTATTTAGATTAGAGATATCTCTTCTCTCCCCTCTCTCCCTTCACACGTTATTTTATTTTCTTGTTCTAGTTTTTAGTTTTCTCTTCTTTTTCTCTCTAGTTTAGGAGTAAACCCTAGTTTTTCATGCTCTTCATTAATTCATAAGGTATTATTTTCATCTTTTTTACTTTAATTGATTTCTTTGATTATGTACTTCTTTGTAGATTTAGATTTTGTTATTTATTTCATGATTGAGTAGTTTTTATTTCTAGGGTTTGGGAATCCATGTTTATATCTCTTTGATTGTGATTTAAAGTTCTTCAATGATTGGATTGGATGAGAGTAATTCCTATTGATTTGTTATAATTTCTTAATTCATGTAATTGTGCATTATCATGGGTTATGTTTAGCTAGTAGGAGTTAGAATTGAAAGATCATGCTCATTAGAGGCTTGTTATAATTGGTATATTTGATTATGTTGAGCGTTTGTACTAGCATATGTTGATCTAAGAGGGTTAAGACCCAACCGTCGGATTAACAAAAGACTCTAATTACTCGACCTTCAATCCAAGTATTGCTGAATTATATTGTATTGATTGAATTGGTATAATCGTGGTGAACCATTGCCCTAGATCTTTTTAGTTTGATTTTCTTTATTTATTAGTTTAGAACCTTAATTCGCATATTTCTGATCTTGTTAGTTTCTCCATACCTTAGAAGCTAGATTAGAACGACCATCATTATGTGGATTCGACCTTACTTACTCTACTATATTGTTAGAAGTTTTGTTAGGAATTATTTTTGACAGGTGTACGACAGCCTATCATTCTTCTTCAACAAATAGTTCAAGCAACGTGAATCATAGAGGAGGGAGTCGTGACAAGAGAGAGAAGGTGTGTTTTTCTAATTAGGAAAATACCCCTAAAAACGAAAACAGGTCCAACTGGTCCAGACCTGGACCGGACCGGAAAAAACAGGTCCAGTCCAGGTCCGCGCAGATCCATTGAACCGGTCCACCGGTCCAGTCGGGTCCGGTTCTGGACCGGTGTGCAGCCCTAGTTGCCATGGCAAGAAATTCTAAGTCTAATAAACCTAAGGGTCCAAGCTCGGATTCTCAAGCTTAAAAGATGTAGACAATGGATGAAATTCTAGGTGTTACAGTAATGGAGATTGAACACCAATCGAATGAAGTAGAAATTCGTGATATCCAGCGTAGTCAACAAACTCACAGACTGTTCTCAAAATGGTTGACTTCCATACACTTAGCTGCTGAGAAAAATGTGAAAAATCAAGGGAATAGTAGCACATGGTCTTATCGTAGTGTACCAATTGTGGATCCAATTCCAATTTTGTAGTTCAATGAGGAGGAGGTAAGTTCTGATACTATTAGCAATACTCTGACTAGTAGTAGTAGTGAAATTGTGATTAAAATTGATGATGATGATGATATTCAATCTGAGGTAGATTACTGGAGTTCTTCTTTGATTTGTTATGTAATTGGGGCAAATCCACCTCAATATGTCATGGAGGGATTTGTAAGACGAATTTGGAAAACCTGTGGTGTTAATAAGGATGCGATGCTTAAGAAAGGGGTTTATATTGTGAGATTTTTGTCCATGGAAAAACGTGATAATGTTTTAGCTGGTGGAATTCCTTTTTTCGATAGTAAACCTATAATCATGAAGGAATGGGATACTAATATGGATATCGAGAAGGAAAATTTTGATGTGCTGCCTACTTGGGTTCAATTGAAGATGGATTTCAAATGTTAGGGAGAACAATGACTCATAAAACAGGTGGCTCCTCTTGGGATGTTTATAGGACTGGATAAAGCTACAGAGAAGAGAGATAAATTGCAGTATGCGTGGGTGTTGATTGAGGTGAAGGTAGATCGATATCTCCCTGAGCAACTAACCTTTGTTAATGAAAAAAATATTAACGTAGTGTTTGAGATACATTTTGAATGGAAAGAAATTGTTTGCACTTTATGTCATCAATTGGCACATCCCTCTGAAGATCGTAAAAGGCAAAAGTGAAGCAAATTTGTCAACCTAAGGTTTCTTAGGCTCCTATTGTAGTAGAAAGTATGGTTGACAAGGAGAAGGATAGCTTTAGAGAGGTTAGACAATCTGCTAAAAGGTCTAACTCTCCTCTCAAAGAGATTAGTGTGGGAAATACCTTTGCAACACTATCAGTGAAAGATGATTATATTGTAGTGGGAGATGTTATTTATGGAATGGATGGTGATGGGGTGCATCGGAGGGGGACCCTCCTGATGAGCATGGATAGTATTTTTGTTGGAATGTTAAAGGGGTCAATAAATTGAATTAATAGAAGAATGTAAAAAACCTTCTGAATCAAAGATCCCTTGGCATTAAAAGTCTCATTGAGACTAAAGTTAAAGCAAGTAAAATAGAGCAGCTGTATCAACACTTGTTTGCTGGATGGTGCTTCAGCTTAAATTCTTCTTTTCACCCTGGACGAAGAATCATAGTGGCTTGGATTAAGCTTCACTGTGAACATTAAGCATGTTTCTGATCAACTGATTCATTGTAGTGTTTGTTCTACTTGAAGTCAAAAGAGATTTGGGTGTACTTTGTTTATGCATTATCTAATAGCATTGCACAAAGGAGAAGTTTGTGGATGGATCTAGAAATGATTGCTCGGAAGATGGTTTACCCCTGGATTGTCATGCGAGACTTCAACTGTGTCTTAAATAAGGAGAAAGAGTAGGAGTTGCTGTGAGAGATGCGGAAATTGAAGATTTTAGAAGATATGTTACTCGGAGTAGTCTGAGGACATCAATTTTACTAGGAGTTATTTCACAAGGAATAACAACCAGCAAGAGATGGACAGAGTATTTTGCAAGTTGGATAGGGTATTGGGTAATACTTTGTGGATGGATGAACATCCCACTACAGAGGCTTATTTTATGCTTGAAGGCCTCTTTGATCACTCTCCTATTCTAGTGAGAGTGTATCCTGAGGTGAGTAACGGAAAGTGTCCTTTTAGGTACTTTAAAACGTGGAGTCAGGATCCATGTTTTTTGGAAAAAGTTAAATTGTGCTGGGGTACTCATGTTAATGGTACTAGTATGTTTAGTGTGGTCAAAAGACTAAAACTATTGAAGCAGACTTTAAAGATAATAAATACAAAAAGCTTCCCTAATATTCAAGTTGAAGATAAGGTTAAAGAGAAGCTTCAGATGTGTCAGAAGAGAATTCATGATGGTGATGTTGGAGCAATAAATGATGAGATTCAAGCTGCTGAGTAGTATAAGAGGATTCATGACATTTATCTTTCTTTTTTGCAACAGAAGGAAAAACTGAATTGGATAAGAGAGGGTGATGAGAATACAAAAGTGGTTCATAGAGCTATTAAAGAGAGAAAGATTAAAAATATTGTGTATGTTATAAGAACTATGGATGGGAGATGGCTCGATTCAGCAAAGGAGGTAAATGAAGTTTTTTTGTCCTATTATAAACGTCTGTTGGGTACTAAAAGAGTTGATAGAGGTCCTGTTTTTTATGATGTCATTGAGAGAAGGGTTTTTATGACTGATGAACAACAGAGAGAGATGCTTCTTCCATTTTCTGAAAATGATGTGAAGATGGCTTTCTTTTCCAATTCCTTATGATAAATCCCTGGCCCTGAAGGGTGTGGGTCTTGTTTTTACAAAGCTAGCTGGTCTATGGTGGGTCCAAACATTACAAGAGTTGTTCTTGAGTTCTTTAATTCTGGAAGCTTCTAAAGGAGATCAATACAATTGTTCATGCTCTGATTCCTAAGGTTAAATGCTCAGGGAGTGTAACTGAGTTCAAGCATATTGCCTGCTGTAATGTAATATATAAATGCATTACAAAGATCCTATATATGCTTGAGATTGAAAAAAGTTCTCCATGAGATTATTGCTAAAAATCCAGGGGATTTTATTCAAGGACGATTCATTGCTCACAACATCATGATTTATCAAGATATTGTGAGAAATTATGGAAGGAAGCAGTCTAGCCCTAGTGTCATTATAAAAATGGATATGAAGAAAGCTTATATAACACCCCAGAATTTCAAAGGCGGAAAAGAAAGAAATAATAATATATTTAATAGGACGATGGCAGAAACATCGTCTTCTGGGAATGTCACTACTACAAGAATGGTGTTTAAATAACTAAGTGATAAAAACAAACATAAGTAAATACTATAAGTAAATTAATTACTTAGATTAAAAATCGAAATGAGAAAACTATCTCAAACTAAAGAGAAGTCTAGAGCTAAAACCCCTAATAGATTACTTCTCGCATCTCAACCCGAGCCCAAAATCAAAGAAAATCCCCATCAACAAAACCTGCAAAATATACAACAAATATCCACAATCAGTGGGGAGTAACTAGCAGTTCTCCCAGAACAATAGCAATCAAAGCACGATTCAGAAGTAGATTATTACGAAAGGAAAATCATGCAATCATTACATCATTAGCATGCACATAGAAACTATAAAGCTCATAGATAAAACAAGTGATCATCAACAATAAGTAAACATGATAAAGTGAGTGAAACAATTTTAAAATATATAAATAATAATAATAAATCAAAAATACAACATGTTATTGAGTCAGAAACCGAACGCCAGTAATTTGCAAATCACTTCCTAAGGTTTGTCAGATCGCAATCTCCAGGTCAGTCTATGGGCTTACGTTCCCCACTGTCTGTGTCTAAGAATGGCCAAACTCCCGATGCAGGGTAGAACACGCAGAACTCCCTGACCTCTCGGACGACAACAATTAACCCAGGTGTACCCCTAGTTCGCAAACCAGGTGGTTGGCATGTTCTTCACCGGGGACTACATCTATCCCACCGGATATTCTTATCTCAAATACAATTATGCATACAATCCAAGTATCATTCATCAAAATATTCATCAAAAAGGGATGACACCCGGCCTTATACCCACAGTTCATCAAAACAGTTCTTCATAATTCCTCAAAATAAATCACTTATAAATTTTCAACAAATATCTCTCATAATAACACTTGAACATCTCCAAACATCATCAATGATAATATACTGATTTTTACAGCAACCACAATTCAATCAAAAATACATCACCAAATAACTCTAAATCATATTCATTAAAAGAGTAGTAACAATTAATCATTTTCTTTCATAAATCAAACATAAACATATGGTTACCCAATGATACATACTGCATACTACTGAAAATCAGCAACCCAGAATATAATAAATTATGAATTATTTCTGATTTACAAGCCCTCAAATAATTTAAAAGTGTACCCTCAATTTCACAACAAAAACAACATAATAATTATTAAACTAATAAGTTCGAGCAGTAAAATCACACAAAAATTATCATACGACCCTAATGGCTCTACTGACATGGTACAATTTTTATTTATAATTTTCGGACTCCAAAAGTATTTTTAACAGTTAATATACAGATTCCTCAAATAAGACATTATAATAATTAAAAATATAAACAGATTCCCAAAAATTACCAAAAATTTACATAACATGTAAAAACTCACGGAAATACATAATATTTAAATAAATTAATTTTTCTGCCTCTGAAAATAATTTTCATGATTTATATACTGACAGAACCAAAATTACAAAAAACAGATATATCAATTAAATAAAATAGTAAAAAGTAGGAAAAAATTATTCTAAGGCATGGAATACATACTACGCATGTAACATGATCTAAGAAAAATAATTTCATCAATTTTAACAGTTGTTCCATAATTATTATGCAATTTAGCCAAAAACGCATAAAACACCAATTAAATCAAATAAATACTAAAAATCATGCGAAAATTATTTTTCTCTACACAGTATTCACATAGCATGTGTCAAGTATATTCATGTCAAATTTCGTCAAAAATTTCATTCAAAAAGTATTTTAAATAATTCCTAGCGTAGTAATCTAATACCGAATAATACCCTAATCACTATGGTTCTAAGATAACAACTAGTTACCTGGATCGTCGGGAGGAGAGCTGAGTCTAAAGAGACAATCACGAGTTAAGCATGCAATCCAAATCCTCTTCTAACCCCAAGGCATAACGAACGAGAATTGTAGCAACAAGTCACTAGGCATTTCTTCTTGAACGTTGAAAACTCTTGTTTCGCACTGCTCTGTTACGACCATGATTCCCGATGATCAAAAGCTCAGATTCTAAATCTCTCCGGTTAGAATGTAGAACAAGACGTTATAAACGTTGTGTCCAAATTTGAAGACGATCCAACGGTTAGATCTCCGGCTACGGTTATTTTCGTGAAGGTGCGACAGGAAAAACCGGGTTGAACCTTTCTATTCTTTTCCTCTTCCTTTTCTCTCTTCCTTTTCTTGAAAAACGGTGAGGGTTTAATGCAAATGATGCTGAACTTCTTTGAATAAAAAATCAGAATTTTATGGATGTTTAATGGTTGAAATAAAGGGTTTTAATGAAGGAGAATGATTAGGGGGTTATAGGAGTTACAAAGCTACAAAGAGTCACAAGGAAAAAATAAAAAGAAAAGAAAGAAGAGGAGCTCTCCTTCTCCATCTCCTTGGCCGGCTGTCAAGCCCAACACACCAACAAAAATTTCGGCCCAAATCAACAAGGGTCCATGCTTCAAAAGCCCGCTACGCGATAAATCGATAAATTCTTAAATCGCGCCTAAACTTTGAAAATACTTAATAATGAAAATAATTCTAATAAATTATATTATAAATATAAATATAATGCACTCATTAACACACCATATAATAAAATAATAATTCGGCTCCCAAATTATAAAGAATAAAAATCATTGATCTAGAGAAAATAATAAATTATTTTTTTTTTTTACGAAAAGAATATCATTTTAAAATAAACTAACACCAAAAATAAAGGGTGAAAATTACGGGGTGTTACAGCTTATGACTCCATTGATTGGAGTTTCTTGAAAAGAATGTTGAGTGCTTTAACGTTCCTTGAAAAGTTCATAGAGTTAATTATGTAGTGTGTTTGTACTCCCAAATTTTCACTTTTTATAAATGGTAATCTGCATGGCTTTTTCGAAGGGAAAATAGGTATGAGACAGGAAGACCCTATGTCTCCCCTCCTCTTTGTCATTTGTTTGGAATACCTCAATAGAACTCTGAGTATAGTGGGTGATAAACCACAATTTCATTTTCACCGTAGATGGATGGGTGTGAAGTTGAATCATCTCTACTTTGCAGAGGATGTGATTTTGTGCAGTAGAGGTGACTTTCTTTCTGTCTACACATTGCTTCAAGGGTTCAGACACTTCTTTGAAGCTTCAGGCTTAGAGGTGAACAAGCAAATACTGAGGTCTATACTACTGGTATGGAGAGGAAATAGGTGCAGAGAATCTTAGATGTTTTAGGTTTTAGTATTGGTCATTTCCTATTCCAGTATTTGGGTGTTACATTTTGTTTTAAAAGGATTTCTTTTAATGAGTGTAATAATGTGATTGAAAATATGACAACCAAAATAAGGACATTGAGTTGTAGACATTTGTCATATCAAGGAAGATTACAACTCATTAATTCAGTGCTTATGAGTCTTCATGTTTACTAGGCACAAGTTTTTACTTTGCCTAGGAAAGTTCTCAAAGAGGTGGATAACATTTGTAGAGCATTCTTATGGAGTGGGGTGTTCTATAGTGGAAAAGCTGGATATGTGGAGTGGCCACAAGTTTTTCTGCCTAAGAAAGCAGGAGGTTTGGGCTTGAGAAATGTTCAATTATGGAATGTTGCTGCCATGGGGTGATATGCTTGGGTTGTTGCAAAAAAAGGAAAATTTGTGGAGTAAAGGGGTCTGTGAGATTTATGTAAAGGATGATAGATGGTGGGAGTCTACATATGATCCTCCAACTCATATTAGTTGGTATTGGAAAAAGGTGTGTGAGGCCAAGAATCTTCTCAAAAATGTGTTGAGTGAGGTTCAATTGATTCAAATGGAGACATATTCTGTCCAGGTTCTCAGTGGTGAGGTTGAAATTACTAGGCTACTACAATTTGGAACAAAATTTCAGTTCTAAAGCATAGGTTCTTTATGTGGCTTATAATGAAAAACAGAATGTAGATAACAAATAGATTATTGAGAGTTGGGGTTAGTAATGACCATTGTTGGAGTTAAGGCTTGGAAAAACCTTGGCTCATTTTCTTGTTTGTCCCACATTGCTTGTGGGAGGGAATTTCTTCATGTTTATATATTTCCTCCCTCCTTCCATCTATTGAGTTGTGACTAGAGATGCTTTTGTGGTTGGATGATATGTTTGGTTTGGGCTTGCTATCACACACACGCGCGCGCGCGCCGCCCGCCCGGATCGGGCCAGGGCCATGGGCTTTGGGGAATAAACTTAACTTAACTAAATTTTTGGACCCGGGAGCTACGCGTGTGTGGCTGTTGGAATTCTGTAACGTTTTACCGTTACAGTATTCATGGCAATCCCTAATTATCCGCCCATTGATTTCTGTCTTGATTGCTATCCGTTTTTGGCTTGATTCTTCCCTATAAAATCAGTGCCATCCTGTTCAGTCAGACACACAAAAAAAACCAACAAACACTCTTCTCTCTTCCCTTCTCTTCTCTATTCCTGGGTTTTCGTGCTATTCTCTAAAGCTCAGTTTGCTAGTGGTGGCATTCTTAGCTGCTGTGTAAACCTTGGGGAGCATTCCGGCCAAGATCGATAACCACCATTGTCGGGCCGTAATTGCTTTTAAGTCAGTGATCTCCTATCACGGCACAGCCTTGAAAGTTATCTATTTCTGCCTTTGCGAAACTCTTATTCCAACAATTTGAAAGCAATTACTAATATTTGCAATGGCAGAAAGTTCAACCAAATCAATGGCTCATCTGTCCAAACTTGAGTCCCTTGATGGAAATAACTACAAACGCTGGGCTCAGAAACTTCTTATGTTTTTCGAGCAACCTGGATATTGACTATGTCTGTTCAATGACTGTCCCACTTGCCATTACGGCCTGGCGATTCATCTTCTCCTTACTGCTGCTTTGTCATTAAGCGAGAATGAGGATCAAATTCTGAAATATGAAAAAGATAATAAAACAGTTCGTTTCCATCTCCTTAATCTGATGACTAATAATTTGTTTGATTTGTTTATGGTTCATAAGTCATCTAAACTGATTTGGGAGGCCCTTGAGAAAAAATATGGGGCGATGATCTTTGGGAAACAGAAATATGTTGTAGGAAAGTGGTTGTCTTTCCAAATGGTTGATGACAAACCTGTCATGGACCAAGTTCATGTCTACGAAAATTTATGTGCTGATGTTCTAAATGAGGACATGAAAATCTGTGAGGTTTTCCAGGCTAATGTTCTGCTGGAAAAATTTCCTCCTTCCTGGAGGGAGTTCCGTAACAATCTGAAGCATAGGAAAGAGTTCCTATCTCTTCAGGAACTGATCAACCATATGAGGATTGAAGAGGCCAACCGGATCAAAGATAATCAGGACTCGGCTCTTGTCAATGTTTCCAAAGCTAATCTGGTGGAATCTGTTCTTTGCGCCAAGTTCTGATAAGTTCAAGGGTAAGGGCAAGAAGGTATTCAACAAGGGTAAGAAGCAAGGAAAAGTGAACAAACCAAGTGGTAAGATTCAAAAGAGGACCTTTGTGTGCTATGTGTGTGGAAAGCCTGATCATAAGGCTTACCAATGTCCTCAACGCCAAGGTTCTGTCCAAAAAGAAACTCCTCAAGCTAACCTTGCTGTTTCGGATGATGTTATTGCTTCTTTGTGGTGGTTGAAGCAAATCCGGTCGAGAATCGTTCGACCGGATTCTCGACACCGGGGCTTCAAGGCATTTGTTCGAACAAAGAGGCTGCTCCATGACTTCCGGGGATGCAACGAAGGTGAGTGCGTCTACATGGGGAATGCAAGAATCGGCTGGAGTGCTTGGACATGGAAAGGTCACTCTAAAACTTACCTCTGGAAAAACCCTCTCCCTTTCAAATGTCTTGTATGTTCCTACTATGCGTCGTAACCTAGTGTCTGGTGCCTTGTTAAACAAAGCTGGTTTGAAAATTGTTTTTGAGGCTGACAAGGTTGTAATGACTCGTGGTGGGGAATTTGTGGGGAAAGGGTATCGAGTGGGGGTTTGTTTATTTTAAATGTTGCTTCTTCGTATCTGCTATTAATAAAACTGTTTGTGGTTACGCTTTATATTACCGAGTCTTTAAATTTATGGCACGGTAGATTAGGACATGTGAATGTTGCCTCTATTAAGAGACTAAGGACCTTAGAATTGATTCCTAATCTGTCCTCAACCGAGTTCTCTAAGTGTCCTATTTGTGTTGAAGCAAAATTTACCAAGAAACCTTGCAAAACCGTGACTCAAAGGACCACCCAACTTCTAGAATTGGTTCATACGAGACTTAGGCGACTTTCGAACACTAGAAGTAGAGGAGGAAAATTCTGGTATATTTCCTTTGTTGATGATTACTCGAGGTTCACTAAGTTATACCTTCTTAAGACCAAAAGTGAGGCGGGGAAGTTTTTTTGAAGTATAAGGCCGAGGTAGAAAACCAACTTGATAGGAAAATCAAGAGGGTTAGGTCCGATTGGGGTAGAGAATATGAGAACTTCTCTTGGAATGACCATTGTGAGAAATTGGGAATCATTCATGAACTTAGTGCTCCTTATGTACCCCAACAAAATGGTGTAGCTGAAAGGAAAAATAGGTCCTTGAAAAATATGATGAATGCTATGCTTGTAAGTTCAGGGTTGCACGATGAAATGTGGGGGGAAGCTGTTCTTTCAGCTTGTCATGTTCTTAACCGAGTTCCTCACAAAAGATTAGATAAGACCCCTTATGAGCTATGGAAGGGTTATCCTCCAAACTTGAGTTTTCTGAGAGTGTGGGGGTGTCTAGCCAAAGTTGGGCTTCCTGACTATAAAAAGTCAAACATAGGACCTAAGACTTTTGATGCTGTATTCATTGGTTATGCTCATGCTGCATATAGATTCATGTCTCTGAGTGATAGGTCTATCTGTGAGTACAGAGATGCTGAGTTTTTTGAACATGTTTTTCCTTTGAAAAAAGGTGATGTTGCATCTGTGCTTTCTTGTTCTTCTCCTGCTGTTGATTTATCTACTTGTTCTACGCATGATGTTCTACCTACTTGTGATACTCCTGCTGATTTGACTTTGAGTAGTAGTTCAGTTGACATGCATGCTAGCAGGTTCCTCTGTCGTAGATGAGCCTAGGAGAAGTAAGAGACCTAGAGTAGCAAAAGACTTTGGTTCGATTTTGTTCTTGCTTTTCTATCCGAAAGTTCTTGTGTTAACTTGTTGAGTGATGAACTAGTTTATGCTTTCATGATAGAAGAGGACCCAAAGACCTTTGATGAGGCAATGAGATCTGTGGATGCTAGTTTTTGGAAAGAGGCCATTAAGAGTGAGTTAGATTCCATAGTGTCTAACTCTACTTGGGAGTTAACTGACTTACCTAAGGGATCAAAGACCATAGACAGTAAATGGATCTTTAAAAAGAAGTTGAGACCTGATGGAACTATCGAGAGGTTTAAAGCTAGGCTTGTCATCAGGGGCTTCACTCAGAGGAAAGGACTAGATTACTTTGACACTTATTCTCCTGTGACTAAGATAGCCACTATTAGGACCCCGCTTGCTCTTCTTGCTATTCATAACTTAGTTATACATCGGATGGATGTTAAGACTGCTTTCTCGAATGGTGACTTAGAGGAGGAGATTTACATGTCTCAACCTGAGGGTTTCGTGGTGTTAGGTCAAGAAGATAAAGTGTGCAAATTGAGGAAGTCCTTATATGGTCTCAAACAAGCACCAAAACAATGGTATGAAAAATTTGATAGTACTGTGGTGTCAAATGGTTTCATTGTAAACAATTCTGATTCTTGTGTTTATTCAAAATTGATAGGATCAGATTGTGTGATTATATGTCTTTATGTGGATGACATGCTGATTTTTGGTAACAACTTAAAGGTGGTTAATGATACTAAACTTTTCTTGTCTTCAAAATTTGAGATGAAAGATTTGGGGGAAGCAGATGTGATTTTAGGAGTCAGACTTAAGAGAGTCTCCGGTCGCATTTCCCTTAGTCAGTCTCATTATGTGGAAAAAGTGCTTAAAAAGTTTAATTCCTTTGATGTTGTTCCGGTGAGTTCTCCCTATGATTCCGAGTATTCATTTGACCAAGAACTTAGGTGAAAGTGTCTCTCAAAGTGAATATGCAAAAATCATAGGTAGTTTGATGTACCTCATGAACTGTACTCGACCTGACATAGCTTATGCAGTGAGTAGACTTAGTAGATATACACATAACCCTAGTAATGAACACTGGAGTGCTCTTCATCGTCTTCTCAGATACCTAAAAGGAACTGTTGATTTTTGTTTGCACTATTCTAAATTTCTGCTTTGTTCTTGAAGGATTTTGTGATGCAACCGGGTATCCGGTAATGATGAGATTAGTTCAACTAGTGGCTATGTGTTTACCCTTGGTGGTGGTGCTATATCGTGGAAGTCTTCGAAACAGACTTGTATAGCACGTTCCACCATGGAGTCTGAGTTCATTGCCCTCGAGTTGGCAGGGCAAGAAGCTGAATGGTTGAGAAACTTGTTGTCTGATGTTCCTTTATGGGGTGGACAGGGTTCACCTGTCTCTCTTCATTGTGATTCTCAAGCAGCCATTGGTGTTGCTAAGAACAGTGTCTACAATGGTAAGAAGAGACACATACGGATCAGACATGGAGTCGTCAAACAACTCCTGAAAAATGGGGTGATTTCTTTGGACTATGTGAGGTCCGAAAGAAATCTTGCAGTCCCCTTTACTAAGGGGTTATCTAGGAGAGTTGTCCTAGAGTCGTCGAGGGGGATGGGGCTAAAGCCCATTAGTTGAGATCTTATGGTGGATACCCGTTTGTGGTCAAACGAAGCCATGAAATCTTAACTTGCACTACATTTCCCATCCCTATGACACATGGTAGTGCTTTTATCCATAGCCTATTGGTGGTGCTTCTGAGACGCACTTGATGGATATACATTGAGAGGTTGAGCATTTTGCTCTTAATAGTTCCATATCCCTCCGGGGTGGTGTTATTGAGAAACACTTGATGGACTACCTACGTAAGTGTGGAGGTTAAGCCGCCTTCTATGAAAGACTGGGCTGTCTTTCTAGAGCACTTATTAGACCCAAGGTATGCGCATGGCTATAAAGCGCTTGTGATGTATCGCGGAGATTGCACGATCTTAAGGTAGGTATGTGTTGTGAGGGTCTCAACGGAACTCTGGTGAGTTCAAGAGTAATTCACTCACTAGATAGTAAGTTGTTGCCTCATTTCACTATGCATCAATTCAAATCGAAAGATATTGGTGTTTAAGTACTTTCCTTTCCTTACCCAGGAATTTCTTTTGCTTTTCTGAGCCTTTGTGGGGGATTGTTGGAGTTAAGGCTTGGAAAAACCTTGGCTCATTTTCTTGTTTGTCCCACATTGCTTGTGGGAGGAAATTTCTTCATGTTTATATATTTCCTCCCTCCTTCCATCTATTGAGTTGTGACTAGAGATGCTTTTGTGGTTGGATGATATGTTTGGTTTGGGCTTGCTATCACACACACGCGCGCGCGCGCCGCCCGCCCGGACCGGGCCAGGGCCATGGGCTTTGGGGAATAAAATTAACTTAACTAAATTTTTGGACCCGGGAGCTACGCGTGTGTGGCTGTTGGAATTCTGTAACGTTTTACCGTTACAGTATTCATGGCAATCCCTAATTATCCGCCCATTGATTTCTGTCTTGATTGCTATCCGTTTTTGGCTTGATTCTTCCCTATAAAATCAGTGCCATCCTGTTCAGTCAGACACACAAAAAAAACCAACAAACACTCTTCTCTCTTCCCTTCTCTTCTCTATTCCTAGGTTTTCGTGCTATTCTCTAAAGCTCAGTTTGCTAGTGGTGGCATTCTTAGCTGCTGTGTAAACCTTGGGGAGCATTCCGGCCAAGATCGATAACCACCATTGTCGGGCCGTAATTGCTTTCAAGTCAGTGATCTCCTATCACGGCACAGCCTTGAAAGTTATCTATTTCTGCCTTTGCGAAACTCTTATTCCAACAACCATATCTGTGTAATATGTGGCCTGGAAAATGAAACCCAAAATCACCTCTTCTTCTCTTGTAGATACAACAGTGATGTGTTGGAAAAAATCAACTACTGGTTAAATTGGAGAATTGCTAGTGTGACAGTTACAGGGTTAGCTAGATGGATCCAGAGGAGTTCTTTCTCAAAGTGGCAAAAGCAGGTTGTTCTAGCTATTTTATCTGCTATGATTTATTAGATTTGGCATGTCAGAAACGAAGTATTGTGGCACCAGGAAGTTACTAAAGTATATAATACAGTTAAATTTGCTCAAAAATATTTTCTAGATAAGAGTATACAGTGTATTACCTAGAAGATTACTAGAAGAGATAGAGATTGGGTGAGGCAATTAAGTTTGTCTATTTGTAATTAACTGCTCTTGTGGCTTGGATGTTTGGTTTTGGTTTGAAATGAAATTCTCTCTCATTGAGAAAAAAAACCCATAGTACATGATCAAATATCGGCGAAGCTATGACGCTTCTTGGGCTATGGAACTTGGGAAGCATCAGAAGCCCAATCCAATTGATAAGGGTAATTGTTTGAGATATGTTGATTTTTGAAATTGGGCTCATTTGGTGAGTCAATGATCAGTATGGGCCATAAGGGTTAAGTTTAGACTTGCGCTCGCTCATTTTACTAATGCCAACTGCCAAGTGCTATAGCCTATAAGAAGCTAGAGGAAGTCAAACAAAACCTCCACATAGAAAAAATATCAATGGTTAACAAGCTAATAAACGAACAATTACAAATTAGATCCTATCAGCAATAATCATTAAATAAATAGATATTCATAGAACATGTGACACATAGTAACAAGGATTTCACAAATTATTAGAATAGGTGGTCTAATTTTAACATAAAATTAGACGAATTTAAGATTGAATTTTTCTAACAAGCCATTCCATTTCACTCTAACCCAACACTATCCTAGTCAACCCTTCTTTTATCCTTCCTTTGTTTTCTTGATTCTCGAACTACAACATACAATTTCAAAAAATAACTCAGTATTCTTACCGAATGGGTTAAAATAATCACTAAATGGATTAAACTAGTCACTGAATGGGTTAAAGAATGTCATTACTGAATAGATTAAACTGGTCACGAAATAGATTAAACTGGTCCCTAAATAGATTAAACAAGTCACTATATTAAAAAAAGGTGGCACGTTCTCTTCTTAATATTGGACTTAGGTTGTGCCTAAGTTTAAATTATAAGTAGGCGGTCTCTTACAATACCAACTGCAAGGATTTTTCATTCTTAGAATATCTAAATATGATACATAGAAAATGATGGATTGTGCAACACACTATCTTTATAGAATTACACTTTTTGTTTTAGTCTATTTCATGAATAAGTACCAACTGCACTTTGTTCCTCTTATATATAGAAAATGGTATTTGGGTTTTTCTAACCTATACACCAAGTATATACATTTAGGTATTTGTTTTTACATTTGCTCAACAAAATTGATATACTTTCTCCGTAACAAAATAGATGTTACACTTTCTAAATATGGTTGTAACAAAATAGATGTTACACTACATTTTTATTTTTTAGGCAACAATCTCTCTTTATCTCTCTCCTATCACATGGCCGGATCCCCTTTTATCTTTCTCTCTATCTCTCTCCTCTTCAAAAAATTGCCTAGAAAAGTGTGTTTTTGAAGTAACATCTATTTTGTTGCGGAGGAAGTATATGACATAGTCAATTAAGGATGTAATTTTCATAATTAATATTGTAAAAAGATAGGAACCCATAATATTTTAATCATCCTTGACCCACATTATCTTTTTCATGCTTTATATATCCCTTAAATTATAATAAGTTTGTACAGTATGATAGAGAATATACTCAGAATATTCTATTCCTAGATTGTTGTAAAATATTTTTTTTACAAATCTTGTTATTTTTCAAATATGATTAGGACTATTATTGTAACCCTATAAATATTGATCAATGGAATACAACAGAACGGGCGAGTTTAAATCATCTAACATGGTATACTTAGAATATTCTCTTCCTATTGTAAAATATTATCTTTACCTATCTTATTAGTTTCCTAATATGATTAGGAGTATCATTATACCTCTATAAATATTAATCAATGGAATAGTATAGAACTAGGGAGTTTAGATCATCTAAGGGCCTATTCTCTTCGGCATAAAACAACTGAACTGAACTGAACTCAATTGAACTGAACTGAACTGAATTGAATTAAATTATAACTAATTAATAGTAATGATTATCATTTAGGAACCGAACCGAACCGAACCGAACCCGAATTGAACCGAACGGGCGAAGCCGAACCGGGCGAACCGAACAAAATAAGCTGTGGAGAACAGGCCCTAACACAATTATTTCTTATTAAATAAAGTAAAGAAATCACATGCATTCAACTTTTAATTCTCTGTCCAATTGCCTTAGAGTATTAGAGTAAAATGGTGCCTTCTCTGGTTTTTTTTATCATTCTCATTTGGAATTTTGACATTATTCATAAGTAGATATTTTCTTCTCAATTTTTCTCAATATAAGAAAAAATATAGTCATGAGGTGTCTTGTTTGATTCGTCTCAATTAGTACTTTATTAATATTCAATTATTATAAATTTTACCAATACATAATGAAATATATTTAATTTTAAAGAGTTGTATTGGGAAACGCGCATAAAAAAATAAAAATAATTAAAAAAACAGAGGGAGTATTTTTTTCTTTTCATAGGAGAGAGGGAATATATTAAAACTTGTCCACTATTTTTTTTATTTTATTTTTTTATAAAAATACTTGTCCACTACTTTGGTGACTGCCTTAAGAAAAATTATGTTTTGTCATCAAACACAGGGTTAGTAGAATTCTAGAAAATCGTATCACAATTTTAAATTTGTTGCCTTTTATGTTTATTTATGATATAGTACATTTTAGCCACTAACAAAATAAATAAAAACGGTATAATATAAAATCAATCATATATAGATTAATTAAGGCAAACACTTGGTTAAATTATAATGATTAATCTTCATTACATACTTGAACCTGGCATGCTACAAAGCGAAAAATGAAAATTAAATTAGTAAAAAGTAGTTAAGACTCTTATAATTTACAATTTATAGATAATTAATATACATATACACGCTACATCTCTAGAATAACTTATTTTACTCAATTAAACTACATTCACATGTTATAGAGATCAACCCAGTCCATGCTAGGCACATAGTTAGAATCAGGAACATAAAACATGCTATCAAAACATCCTCCCATTCCAAACTGTTCCTCACGTAGATGAGGGTCTATCACATTTGGATGATGATCCATTGTTAAGGAAGAGCTGGGACTATTGCTTGAAATATTATCTGCTGATGATGATGTTGCTGATCTTTCTTGTAATTTTTGAATTTGCCTCTTTGCATCATTAAGCTGATCTTTAAGACTTAACACCTGCAAAATAAAAAAGTTATTAGAATCTTCATATAACCCGATAGTATTAAGGTGATAGCCGATAGGATAAAATTATTACTGCGCTACCATATCTTAAGTGCAAATTCTTAAGTGCTCCCAAACATTATATACCTAGAACTATGTGTTTTTAAGTTTTAAGCACATTTTTTGTACATTTGTTACATATTTTGCTCAAATAAGTAATATATAATAATGTGCTTTTAAGTTTTAAGCACATTTTTTGTATATTTGTCACATATTTTGTTCAAATAAGCAAAATATAATAATGTGCAAATATAAAATGTGCAAAGTATGTGAGAGGAAGCACGAAGCACTATACACGCATTATTGTATCTTAAGCAATTTTGTAAATTTCCGCACTATAAATAAAGATAGATGATACTACACCCTTCTATTTTTTCATAATGCTTTTTCAAAATTTCTATTGCAAATTTTTACTATATATCTGCTTTAAAAATTTACCTTAATTACAATCTGACATTCTAGTCATGAAGGATAGATATAGGTGGAGAGAGTAGTACAAAAAAGTCAAGACATAGAAGTATATGGCCTTTATTGAACCAGGGTTGTACAACTGTACAAATATGATAATATAAGAGTATATTATAAGGCCGTATCGCATTTAATTTGTCCAGATATTTCGTGATTATATTTTTTTTATATGGAATGGTTCTTAGTGGTTACACGTAGACGATGTCACATGAATGGAGGAATAACTAAAAGCAAGCTCATATATCATATAAGGTTCAATGTGTAGCTACTACCCAAGCCTTAAACAATTACAAACTTGTATGTACGGACCCTTGTGCACTCTATGCCTTTTGTTGCACATTTGGGCAACAATGGCAATATACTAATTTTTTTACGTAAATTTTTGTAGTATTTTTTCCATCAATATCTTTACATATGTTTTCAGTTTTGGTCACTTTCTTGCACCTCTAGACTTTTTCCATGTTAATTTATTCAATTCTATTGAGGAAATTTTTTGAGACAGGGGTAAAGGAAGTAATTCAACTTATATGGATAAAATATCATAAAATTTTGCTGAAAATATGAAAATAGATTTATAGAATTTTTTTATAAAGTAAGTTCAAGGTGTGTGAAATACGCTTCCATAGTTCTCGCATAAAAACACCAAATATAAAAGTTATTCAAACACTTTATTCTCATATGAAAATGGCATTTAATATAATTCTGCTAATTTATTCTCGCATGAAAATGCCATTTATTCGAACAATTTATTGGAATACGACTAATTTTAGATGTTTATGATGATAGGGAAATAAACATATATATATGAAATAAACTTAGATTTTACCAAAATATATATATATGTGTGTATATTATATATACCTCAGTTTCAAGACGACACTTCTCGAGCACATTCTTCTCATGCTCATTCCTTAACTTGGAATACTCATGCTCAAGCTTCTTGCTCTTCCAACGAGCTCTTCGATTTTGGAACCAAACCGCAACTTGCCTCGGATCCAAGCCTAGCTCCGAAGCAAGGCGATCCTTACGTTCGGACTCGAGTTTGTGCTCACATCCAAAGCTAATCTCTAACATATTCACTTGTTCTTCACTTAGCTTCCTTTTTTTTGCTGCTGAATTCATTCCTTCACTCTTACTCTTTCTCCTCCTACGCCGTTTTGGCTGATCTCCTATAATAAGTTTATGAAAATAATCATATCATTAGTCACCTTATTGTAAAAACTATTTTAAGGGGTACGTGCCAGAAATTATTGAATATTTATCAAATTTTAGATCATAATAATGTTATGAAAAGAGAACATTATTAATGATTAAAATTACCTTGTTGAGGAGCCATTTGGGTGTATAAACCAGAGTAGAGTTGAGACATTAAGCCCACAGGATCTTCTTGATCACCTTGCATTTTTGTGTGTGTGTGTGTGTATTTTTTTGTTTTGTGTGTGTGTGTGTGTTGTGTTTTTGCTTGTCAATTAAACTCAATTCTTTCTCTCTCTTGATTGTTATTTTTTTCACCTAAGAAGCTTTGAGTGAAGGTGGGTGATTTAGAGAGGGAGTTAGTGCATGTGGATAAAGGAGTGGAGGGGGGAGACTTCATTTATAAAGGGTGGACCAAGGGTAAAATGGGAATTTCAATAGCCTTTAGTCCTATAATATTAACAAAATGGAGATCATATCTTAAACTATTCTATTATATTTTTGGGTTTTCTTATAGAGTATTATATAGTTTCTAGAAGTGAAGGTAGATAAGGCTTGAAGATGGAGAAATTAACAATCTTTTTTGCTGATGCATGTATATTTTGAAAATAAGGATACATGATAAATGGCAGTTAACTAATTTCCTATTTTGGTGAGACGTGACCTTGTAGACTAACTAGCTAGTAAGAGTAAGTAATAAAAGGAGCATATGAATGTGGACATTGTCTTGCACAAACAAAAATAAAATGTTTGGTATAGTTACATGAAAGCCTGAAACTTGTCCGGATAAGATCCCTTTTTGTCCTTGGGAATTAATAGTCGGTTTGATCGTAGATGCTAGTATGTGGTGAAGTTTTTTATGCTATACTTCAAACAATTACAATGCAGAATTAAATATTAAATAATTTATATTTCAATACTAAATTAGATGTCATTTCAACCATAATCTCCTCGAGATATACTCCCTCCGTTTCATTTTAATTTAAGGCTATGTTCAGTTCACCTTATTTTTGCTTATTTCGATCAGATCAGATCAGACCAGATCAGATCAGATCAGACCAGATCAGATCAGATAAGTTCAGATTATGCTTATATTTAAAAACTTATTATTATTATTATTATTATTATTATCATCATGATTATTATGATTATTAGTATTACTAATGCTATTATTGTTATTGTAATAATTATTATTATTGTTGTTGTTGTTGTTATTATTATTATTATTATTGTTATTATTAAATAATTACTTTATACAATTACTATTACTATTAATATTACTATTTACTAGTACATTTGTTCAAAAAGATTATTATTATTGTCGTTGTTGTACTTATTAATTATTAATATTGGTAATTATTATTAATGTCGTTGCTATTATTATAAATGTCATTAATATCACTATTTGAAGCTATTTATTGTAATAATTAGAATGTTCTTTTGGCATTTGTAAGTGTTCTTTTTTATATTTATTCTAATTAATAATTTAGATATGTGATGTTCTTTTTTATGTTTGTACATGTAACGAACATGACAATAGTATATGATGTTTATTTTTTAAAACAATTTTGGTAGAATAATATAAATTATATATTACTAGTTTATATAAAACATGAGTAGCATGGGATAACCTAATGGTGTTGTCATCACGTTCAAAATTTTCCCTACAAAGGATTTCAATTTATCTTTAAAAACAAAGTTTATATAGAACAAGACAACGATATAAGAAGAATATTTAACCATTTTGTTCAAGATCATATGATTATATATATTTATTGGTTTATTTATAATAAAAAAGAACAATTTATTGATATAGCAAAGAACATGTTGTTAGATTTTTTTTTTTTGAAAGAAAAAATTCATTAATTGAAGGCCAAACGGCATCTACAATAGGTATTAAAGAAAAACAAGATACAATTAAACAAGGCTAAATCAAATTCGTCTTCGACCTAAAGATACGGACATGTTGTTAGTTAAATCCAAACATGTCATCAATATAAAAATAACATCTATCTTTTATTTTTAAAATGTGTTCTTTAAATAGATTTTGTATGCTCTTTCAGTATATGTCCTTTTTTTAATATCATTATACGTTCTTTTCATTACTATCTAAATTCTTATTATTAACGGACCTTGAACATGAGTGTTCTTTTATTTTTAATTTTTTGGGCCCCTTTCGGAAATCCCGTGGTAAGATGAATTTTCTCTGAGCTGCCCTCGCACAGGGTCACTCTCTAAAGACCCAACAAGCCCCAACCCTCCTCCCCCACCCACAACAATATTGAAATATATGCTTCCACCAAGATTTGAACCTTGGTCTCCCATGTGGGAGGTAAGAAGCCATACTATTGGACCCAAGAGTCCTTAGTCTTTTATTTTAAATTTTATGTTCATATACTAATGTGCTCTTTTTCAAAAAAAAAAAAAAACTAATTAAGCTATAATAATAATAATAATAATAATAATAATAATAATAATAATAATAATAATAATAATAATAATAATAATAATAATAATAATAATAATAGTAATAGTAATAATAATAATAATAATAATTATTATTATTATGTTATCTATATTATTATTATTATTGTTATTATTTTTATTATTGTTATTATTATTATAATATTATTTATATTATTATTATTATTATTATTATTATTATTATTATTATTATTATTATTATTATTATTATTATTATTA